>CM060607.1:25320417-25920417 GCA_030578255.1 Tiaroga cobitis | reverse complement strand
TGTATCGCTTTTACTCGCACTATGTAACTTCGGGTTTCGGGTAGTAACCCGAGCACAAAAAGAACTACAAAAATCGACTGCTTTACGGCATACGTCATTTCCCCCACCACTTCCTCAAATTGTCTATGGCCATTGCAGACATCCCAAGTCTATAGCGTCTCCCTGATGCCCGCAAATTAGTTAAAATCTGCCGGAATCTAGAGCGCGCATGCGAGACAGAACATACTGCGCGCATAACATACATAGCGCGAGCACGGCAGAAAGGTAGAGCGTGAGAGACCTTGCGAGTGTGCCTCACGAAAGCTAGTCAAACAACCCGCCACCCCACCATCCCCCCTACTACTAGTAACAATGTTCATTTTTGATATCAATAATTCAATTTTTACTAGTGACAATTTTAATTTCTGATATCATGAATGTGATTGTTACTAGTAAGAAAGCCATTTTAGATATCTGAAATAATATTGATATCAGAAATACATTTTCAGATATCAAAAATGATCATTTTTACTAGTAACAATTGAATTGTTGATATCAAGAATAGACATTTCAACTAGTGACAATTTAATTATTGATATCAGGAATTCACATTTTTACTAGTAACAATGTAATTATTGATATCAAAAATGATATTTCTACTAGTAAAAAATCAATTCTTGATATCAACAATTAATTTTGAATGGCAGCCTATGGTGACATTTCACTAGTGAAAATACAATTACAGATATCAGCAATTAAATTGTTGATATCAAAAATTTTATTGTTGATATCAACAATTACATTTTTGATATCAACAATTCAATTGTTGATATCAACAATTCAATTCTTGATATCAACAATTCAATTCTTGATATCAAAAAATGTAATTGTTGATATCAAGAATCCATATCCTGCAAATGAATAAAAGCTAAAACGGCTTGCCATAACTAGCCTCCCTGATGTCACATTATGCTTTTTGTTCTTGTCCATTTAGGCTAAATGTTGTTTTCTGTAGAATAATGAACGGTGCCATTCTTAAAATGTACATTATAATGTCTTATTGTTATGTCTCTTAAATCTCTAGATGGGTACTGAGTTCACTCGAATCACCACCCTTCCTCTGATTCAAACATTCATGTCAAAACTGGATGGCTAGGCTAACAAACTGGCCAGAGTCTTCAGGGAAAAAGGAGGAGCTGCATTGACAAGGTTTGTGGTGTGTTGATTGTGAATGATTTCCATAAATAATTTATGTTAAATGAATAGTTCATTTGGGCGACATGGCTAAAAATCATATCACGATTTTTTTCAGAAAAATCACGATTCACGATTTTATTACGATTCTTTTTCATGTTGATTTTACTATTTTGCAGGTGACTGAGCATTACAGCCAAACTAATTTCGCTATTTTAAAAACAAAGCCTTACAAGGTAACAAAATACAAAATGAAAAAGAATGGCAGACATTTAGGGCAAAGTGGCGAAGATAGCATTCAAAAAAGAAATTAAATGAACAAATATAAAAATAAAACACTACATGGACTTTATTGTATAAATTATACATTGATTCTTATTAAAGCTAATATTAAATTTCTCAGTCAAGAGCAGTGAGGGATTTTCTCCTTGTGTTTTTTTTTTATTAACATTAAAGGTATAGTTCACCCAAAATGAAAATTGTCATCATTTACTCTCAAGTTGTTTTCACGAGTTTACATGTTAATGAAATCCGATGTAATATTATAATGCGTATTTGGCTTGCTGTCCGGGGGGAGGGCTCCGAGCTCAGAATTCGGCCCGACCCCAGAGTACTCCCCCCATAACCTTAGAGATCATAGGTATCTATGCGCGGACCCAGCCGAATGTGGGGTGAAGGGGTGGAGGTGGGGTGCTGAGAAATTAGTCGTGAGACAGGAGGTAAGGGAAGGCTTTTTATTTATACTGGCTTCTGCTTGTGCTGATTGGATGATAACCTGAACATGCTCCGCTCCTCCCGAACTTTGTTTACATAAAACTTCATTTAAACCCGATTAATTTTTTTTCTTCTGTTGAAAACAAAAGTTATTTTGAAGAATGTGGGTAACCAAACAGTTGATGTACCCCAGTGACTTCCATAGTATAGTTCCCCTTCGTAGTCACTACGAGTTACGTCGTGATGGCGAATGGGGTTTGCTTAGAAGCCTCTCATCTTCAAAAGAAATAAAAACGAGCCAATGGCAAGGAAATGCCATCGGTCTGCGGAATTTGCATGGCGTAACTCCGCCCCATCGCGTGGGTATAAAAGGAAGGACGCCACAACATGCAGATATGTTTTTTGCTTCGGAGCCAAGAAGTTCTCTTCACTCCTGCAGCCTATTCTCTGACTATCTTCGAGAATCTTCTAGACGAGCAGCTTCCAGTCGGTGTTGGTGTGATGGCGTGTTCCAGCGAGTTTCACATTCCTGCCTGCTGAACTGAACAGCGTGTGTGTTTCTCCCTGGACGCTTCAGCACTGCTGCAAGCTTTTCTCTCACAAAAAGAGCATGCACGCGGCACGTCTTTCTAAAGACGATCTGCCCTTGCATTTCTGAGTGCGGTATTCTGATAGATTCAGCTGATGGGCACGAGTGCTGTTTTGACGTGTTTGGGCTTTGGTCACGTTCAGACAGCGTTCGTGGATGCGTCACGTTCTCCCAGCGGCTCTCCCATCCACACCCCGATCTATTTTCTCCACGTGAGATAATACTTTGGCTGGTGGCCAGGGTGACGAAATATCCTCGGTCCACACCCCGTCTTTCACATTGCAACCCGTGTGGTTCCAAATGAGTTCGCTGACCAGAGCCGCGTCAGAGGACGGCGGCTCTGGTCTCCGGCTGATGAAATCATGTATATCGCCGCATCACAAGGTGAGCTGGAGTTCTCTGAAGATGAGGGCTCGTCTGTGCTGGCACCCTCGGGTGTGCTAGCATAACGAGTCTGATCCAGAGTTGACAGCTATGCTTTCCCGGGCCGCCACGAGTATTGGGCTTGTGTGGAACCACCCGTCATGTCCCCAGCACTTAAGGCTGATGATTGGTTTTGGGGGAGGCGAACCCAAATCCTTTCTACCCGGACATGCATGAAGAGGTCATGAGATCGTGGGAGTCTCCTTTGACTTTTTGCGACTGTTCAGCGCCTTCTCTGCCCTCGCAGAGGCCCCGGCCAAGGGTACACTGGGGTTCCCCCCGTGGAGTGTTCTGTGGCAACACATCTGTGTCCCCACAGTGCCTCCACCTGGCCTGGCGACCCTAAGCACCCCTCAAATGCCTGTAGGTTTTTTGTCTACTACGGTGGCAAAGACCTATAGAGCTGCGGGTAGGCTGCCGCCTCACTGCATGTTATTGCCATCCTTCAGGGTACTCAATGACATGCACGAGGGTAGGGCTGATTCAGGGCTCATCCAAGAGCTGCCTGCTGCCTCTATGAGCGACGAAGGTGACCGCACGCTCCCTGGGTCAGGTGATGTCCACATGTGTGGTCAGACATCTCTGGCTTAACCTGGTTGATATGCGCGAGGCTGAGCGAACCCTCTTCCTCAACTCCCCCATATCCCAGGATGGCCTCTTCGGCGGTGCGGTTGAGGACTCTGCCCAACAGTTCTCGGCCGCCCAGAAGCAGACTGAGGCTAACAAACATGTTCTGACCCCGCGGCCAGCTGCTGCCACCCAGCCGCCGGCTCAGACGCCTCAGTCCGCTTGCCGCCGAACGTGCCCTCCTGTGACCTCCGCCACCTCCCGTCTGGCCCCAGCAGCACTGGGCTGCACCGTGGAGGTGGTCGCAGGAAGGCGCCCCTCAGCTCAGACGTGGGTTGCAGTTCTTTTAGGAAGTGGTTGCAGGGCCACTCCTTCCCCCGGTGGAGGGCCAGGGGAGAATCTCTTCTCCAAAGATCTGACATCCCATCTCTGAGCCCCTAGAGGGCGTGGATGGTAGTGCTCGCCACTTACAAGCCTCGCCACTCTCGTCCCCCTCTGTCGCCAGACCCCTGACAGAGCAGGCCCCCGTGGTACGCTGGTCCTTCCCTGGCCTTCCTCTGTCAGGATGCGGCATATGGGGACTCTCCGCCTCCCATGTCTGGGCCGGTCATTCTGCATCACTGCCCCATAGTGGGTATGTCTGTGGTTCACATGACCCCTCTGGTTCAGTTTTGGAGCTTCCAATCTGTCCCACTGGCTCACGAGAATCATCAGGCTCGGCTTTGCGATTCAGTTTGCACAGTCTCTTCCCCGCTCCGGAGAATCCGCAATACCGTGGTGGGTGTCAATGCCCCTGTCATGCGTACGGAGGTCGTCACCCTACTGGCAAAGGGTACGATCGAGACCACCCCTCCAGCCGAAATGAAGTCTTCAGCCCCGACCTCATTGTACCCAAGAAAACCGGTGGGTTTGACCAATACTGGACCTGCGCATTTTGAACCGTTCCCTTCTAAAAAGGCTTCCGTTCAAGATGCTCATGGCCAAACGCATTTTCGAATGTGTGAGGCCACAGGATTGGTTTGCAGCGATCAACCTGAAGGATGCCTACAGTACTTCCACGTCGAAAGTAACTATCTCGACGACTGGCTGATCCTAGCTCACTCTCGAGACCAGGTTTGCGAACACAGGGACATAGTTCTCCGGCACCTAGCTCGTCTGGGCCTTCGGGTCAACTTGGAAAAGAGCAAACTTTAGGTGCAGAGGATCTCTTTTCTCAGTATGGAAATCGACTCGGTCGTCATGTGCGCGCAGCTTACGAGGAAGCGCGTGCGCGCAGTCACTGCTGACTTGCCTTAGACAGTTCGAGGGCAAGAGTGCGGTTCCACTGAAGTTAATACAGAGGCTCCTGGGGCATATGGTATCCGCACCCGCAGCAACGCCGCTCGGTTAGCTTCGTATGAGACCGCTTCAGCTCTGGCTTCGCGATCGAGTCCCGAGGTGGGCATGGCAACAAGGCACGCTCCGAGTACCAGTAACTCTGACCTGCCGTCAGACCTTCACCCCGTGGACAAACCTCAGCTTTCTACGGGGTTTGCCCCGAGAGCGCCCTTAGAACGAGTTTCCAGGCATGTTGTTGTCTCAACAGATGCCTCATCCACGGGCTGGGTTGCCATGTGCAATGGACATGCTGCCGTGGGCTCCTGGACAGGACCCCAGATCCTTCTGGCATGTCGATTGCCTCGAGTTGCTGGCAGTACGTCTCACTCTGCACCGCTTCCATGTGTTGCTCAAGAACCAGCACGTACTAGTCCGATCAGACAATACCGCGACAGTGGCGTACATCTTCCGACAAGGTGGTCTACGCTCTCGCCGTTTGACGCAACTCGCCCGCCACCTCCTCTTATGGAGTCAGAAGCAACTGAGGTCGCTTCGAGCCATTATATTCCGGGAACCCTGAATTGTGCAGCCGACAAGCTTTCACATCTCAGCCTCTTCCTGGAGAATGATGACTCCATCCACTGTCGGTTCATCTGATTTTGGATCATTTCGGGGACGCACAGGTAGACCTGTTTGCCACCCACGACTCGTCCCATTGCGACCTGTTTTACTCCCTGTCCGAGGGCACCCTCGGCACGGAAGCACTGGCGCACAGCTAGCCGCGGGGCCTCCGCAAGTATGCGTTTCCCCCAGTGAGCCTTCTTCCACACAACTTTAGGAAAGATAAATCGTTACAGTAAAGCTTGCTCTGTCCGCTTTCTCGATCAGTCAGACTCAAATCACAGACTTGCACGTCTTTTCCGCGGCGCTGATTGGCTCGCTGGACGGATGCTGCGACGAATGCGTTAATTTTGTCATTTAGTAAAGCAACTAAAACACTTGAATATAACCTTAACAGTGGCCTTTTTTACAAGGGTAGTGTGTGAAGAGTGATGATCGGAGTTGCTAACAAGTGAAGAAGAAATGGTTCGCGTTTGTGCCGTTCCGAATTGTGCACCCTTCTTCGTCCACGGAATGGCATTTTTCTTCAACCGGCCCCGCTGTGTTGTGTCTGTGTAGTCATCCTTGTCAAAGTTTTCGCTGCAAATGCGGTAATCTTTAGCGCGCAGTACTTGTATGGGAGTTTGCACATCAAGTTGAATTACAACTAGCCACAACTGCAGAATCTCAAGGTCATGGAAAAGAAGACGATGAATATTTGAGTTCTTGTATTTTCGCATTCTGTTGCCACAATTCGGAACGGCATTAGTTTTCAATGGTGCTCTCTCTCAGTTCTTGATAATGGAAAAGGGTGTTCCACAAGGTTCTTGTTTAGGCCCTCTTTTATTTTCTATTTTTATAAATGACCTCCCACAAATATGCTCTGACAGTCAGATTCTCTTGTATGCTGATGATACAGTTATTTATTCTTCAAAACGTGATATTAATTCGATTCAATCCTCACTGCAACTTGATTTTAATACTATTCAAAAGTGGTTCTCGGATAATGGACTTATATTGAATAAAAGTAAGTCATATAGTATGTTATTTGCTACTATGTCTGCCCGACATAACCAAGGTAATAGTATAACAATTAAATTCTTAGATGGCACATTTATGGAGAATGTTGAGGAACTTAAATATCTGGGCCTCTGGCTCGACTGCAGCCTCTCCTTCAGGCCTCATATTGACTCTATAGTGAAAAAAGTCAATTATAATTTAAGATTATTATATTGTTCAATTAATTGTTTCACACAATTGATTAGATCAAAAATTGTAACTTAAGGTCCATCTCTTCCTTTTCACTCTTTAAGTCAGCCCTTTTAATTTACTTGCAATCCTGTGATCAATGTAAATGTTTCCCTGGTGTTTGACCTGTGCGTATGTATGTGTTTATAGGTATGTATTTTTGTGTTCGTATGTATATGTAGGTTATCTATTTGCTTGTTTTGGTGGCTTCGTCAAATATGGTTCTCTCCTGTAATATGATATATTTTTTTATATTACCTTAAAGTCGGCATTAAATCAAATTTGACAAATCTTCTTTTTATATGTAATATTGTAGTGTTTCTTATAAATGATTATCTGTGCACTTCATTATTTTTTTTAAATTCATTTACCATTATAATCTTTAATCAAATACATTACCCTTCCCTCCCCCCTCGACACGACCTCTCTTCTCTTTCGGTCACGTGCCATGGCGAAAGGGTGCGGCCAGAGCCGATGAGGGTGCGGCTATCGGTGCACCGCCTCTCAGAGAACTGGCATTCAAATCTGCCTCCATTTTGTTTGCAACGCCCAACCTCCAACGATCCAATCAATTCCCGAAAGAAGGAAATCAAGCCCCGCCCTACATTTTTTTTTTTCTAATTTCAGAAGGCGTTTCACTCGGATATACGTCACAACAAGGAAAAAATTACAATCTCAACTTCCGTTTCAAGCCGACTTTAATATCATACTATATTGTTTATGTGAATACGCTTTGGACAGAGGTGGGACCGGTTGGGGTGGTTGGTTGTGAGGAAGAGCTTTAGTATGTATGAGCGTGTAAGTTTTTGGTGTTATCTTGAGGACCCCCTTGAAAACGAGATGTTCCATCTCAAGGGGTTATCCTCTAATAAAATTAAATGAAATTAAATGAAAATGATATCTATGAAAAATTTCAGTCAGGATTCAGACCGCATCATAGCACAGAAACTGCGCTAGTTAAAATTACAAATTATTTACTTTTAGCTTCTGACCAAGGCTGTATCTCAATACTAGTTCTACTCGATCTTAGCGCTGTGTTCGACACTATAGATTATAAAATACTCTTGGATCGACTACAAAACTGCACTGGTGTTCAGGGACAGGCATTGAGCTGGTTTAGATTGTACTTATCAGACCGTTACTGTCACGAATCTGGTCCATGCACTTCCGGTTGGTCACCACCAGAGGTCACCCACTCACAGCATGGACTCTTGCACTTCACTAAAATCCCCATCATTCATTGCATTGATGACACACACAGCTGATTCCACTAATCATGTTCACATCTGATAACTATCTCACACTCTTTATAAGCCTTGGGCTGTGTCCGAAATCTCCCATTACTCACTATATAGTGGACTATATAGTGAGCTCGCCATTTTGTAGTGCTGTCCGAATGTATAGTAATGATTATTATACCCTATATAGTCCACTCAATGTATCCCAGAATGCATTTTGAAAAGTAGTGTACAACCGATGGTCACTAACCCAAGCCCTACATACCATCATGCATTGCGCTGATCGTAAAAATGGCGGATGGACGTCAAGGAGAGCAGCGCGACAATACGAATTTGTCATACAAATGTAAGTTATGTTCGTTTTCTGTCTAGAAATCCTGTTTCTTTTGCTAATCCGCGAAATCTTCTGAATCACGAGAACAAACAAACAAAAAAAATAAATATTGAGTGGCATCTCCACAGAGTCTAAAATCTGTTTTATTAAGAGTATTATAAGCAAGATATTTGATAACGTAGATCTGTTTTTTTTTCTAATGTCGACAGGCAAGTGAAAACAGTGTGGCGCAAAAATGAAAATATATGAAATATGTGTATTCATTTTATTTATGTTTATAAGTTATAATCATGTGTGGAGTAACGCATTATAACAGAAACGGCCAGAAATTACTTTTAATTTTACAATTTTGGAGAAATAAGCTCAATATGATGTAATGTATTTATAAAAAAAAAATCTATTTAGCCCAGAGCTGGCTCGGCACCAGCTGACAGATGATGGCGCGTTTAAATAGTGCGACAGTAATGCCGTAATCAACGGCGCCGAGAGACGATCGAGTAGTGTCTGAAAGTGGTGTTTCTATTATGCTGGTGAGCTCACTATATAGTGCTCTACTTCCTACCCCCTACATAGGGGTAAGGGAGTAGTGGTTTGAGTGGAGATTTCGGACACAGCCTTGGACTTTCTCTCCCTGATGCCAAGTATTGTTTTGCGTTTAGCACTCCCCTAGTGTTAGCTTCTCTACCGGGCCCTCCAGTGATCTTAGTTTTGCTTTGTCCTTTGTGTTTTCCTGTGTTCTGATTCTTGCCCGCGTTTCCTGAATTCACCCTTAGCCTAGCCCTTTGGACTCTGTTTGTACCTCGTTTGGGTTATTGCTGTTTCCCTGGATTATCTCTCTTTGCCTTGCCCCTGTTGGATATTGTTTGCCGATCGTCTACCCAAGCTTGCCCTAAGGATTACTCTGTGTCATGCCTCTGCCATACCCGTTTGCTGTTTATTGACCTTGCCTGTATTAAGACCATGTTTTGGAATAAAGCCTTGCATATGGATCCGCACCTCTCTCGTCTTGTTCGCCCCGTTACAGTTACCATTTTGTCTGTTTAAATGGGGAAAAATCGAAGATAACATCAGTAGACTATGGAGTGCCACAAGGATCGGTGTTTGGCCCTCTGCTATTCTCAATATATATGCTGCCACTTGGTAATATTATAAGAAAACATGGAATTCATTTCCACTGTTATGCTGATGACACTCAATTATATATTTCATCACGACCAGAAGAAAATACTAACTTATCTAAATTGACAGAGTTTCTTAAAGATATAAAATACTGGATGACGTGTAAAATGCTGGATGACGTGTAATTTCCTGCTATTAAATTCAGATAAAACGGAGGTACTTGTTGGTCCAAAAAACTACCCACAAAACCTCTTCCAATACAAATTTAATTTAGAAGGATGTCCTGTTACTTTATCCACTACAGTAAAAGACCTGGGTGTTAAACTAGACCGCAAGTTGTCTTTCGAAAATCATATTTCATATGCTACAAGAACAGCCTTTTCCACCTTAGAAACATTGCTAAGCTACGTAACATGCTATCTGTTTCTGATGCAGAAAAGTTAGTTCATGTATTCATGACCTCGAGACTAGATTACTGTAATTCTTTATTAGCTGGTTGTCCTGCATCCGCAATAAACAAGCTACAGTTAGTGCAACATGCAGCTGCTAAAGTTCTTACTAGTTCAAGAAAATATGATCATATAACACCAATTTTATCATCTCTACACTGGTTACCTATTAAGTTCCGTATCAATTACAAAGTATTACAACTGACCTATAAATGATGTTTTTTTAACAAAGTTCGGGAGAAGCACGTTCAGATAATTAACACGGGTGGAGAGCACTCAGCAATCATGATTAAAACGTGTATATCTAGACTCAGCAGTCTCACCTCACTTCTCTGACAGTTTAGCAGCATCCCTCCACCACCCCTTCTCCACTCTTCTAGTCCTAAACCACTTTACATACATACAGGGTGGAGTACTCTGAGCATCTCTTTAGCCAGACATTCACATAATGCTTACGTTTTAAACTACTGTTGAATCAGATCGACTGCATTAATATTAGGAACAGCAGCTATGCTAATTATTTCCCATCTACTTTTGTGCTGTTATCTCGGGACGTTAGTCCCGAGGTAAATAGCGTTCGTCAGCTCCAGTTTGTATCCAGCCTCTCACGGAGACTTCAGATGCCCCAACACCTGCGATGAGATGACTAAACGCCTGTGAAGAGATGACTCAACACCGGCGCTATGTTATGCCCTAAATAATACATGATTAACTAACTAACTGTATTTTTTCTATGTACATTTCTGAAATGCACTTTCTGTAAAGCTGCTTTGAAATAATATGTATTGTGAAAAGCGCTATACAAATAAATTTGAATTGAATTGAATAGTGAATTTACTAGTATTTCTTGAGTCCATGCAACATTTAAATTGTCAACTTTACACAAACAATTTAGTAAATGCAACCTACATTTTCTTGTTGTTATTACTGTTGTATTTAAGGAGTTTTTTTTCAACTTTACACACACTTTTTTAGTAAATACAACTTGCATTTTGTTTGTTGAGATTACTTTAAAAAAAACTTTGTCAAGTGGGTTCCACATAGCTTTGTAAAGTAAATCCAACATTTTATTTTTTTGAGTGTAGATGACTGGGTCAGAGAATCTCCAAAACTGCAGCTCTTGACGGGTGTTTCCGGTCTGCAGTGGTCAGTATCTATCAAAAGTGGTCCAAGGAAGGAACAGTGATGAAGCGGCAACAGGTTCATGGGCGGCCTAGGCTCATTGATGCACGTGGGGATCGAAGGCTGGCCTGTGTGGTCCGATCTAACAGACGAGCTGCTGTAGCTCAAATAAATTGCTCAAGAGGTTAATGCTGGTTCTGATAGAAAGGTGTCAGAATACACTGTGCATGGCAGTTTGTTGCGTATGGGGCTGCATAGCCGCAGACCAGTCAGGGTGCCCATGCTGACGCCTGTCCACCGCCGAAAGCCAACAGTTGGCACGTGAGCATCAGAACCTGACCACGGAGCAATGGAGGAAGGTGGCCTGCAAGGTCTGATGTATCACGTTTTCTTTAACATCACGTGGATGGCCGGGTGCGTGTGCGTCTTGGTTCAGGAATGGTTTGAGGAGCACAACAACGAGTTTAAGGTGTTGACTTGGCCTCCAAATTCCCCAGATCTCAATCCAATCGAGCATCTGTGGGATGTGCTGAACAAACAATTCCGATCCATGGAGGCACCACCTCGCAACTTACAGGACAAAGGATCTGCTCGACGGGTCAGGGCTGTTTTGGCAGCAAAAGGAGGAACAACACAATATTAGGAAGTGGGACATAATGTTATGCCTGATTGGTGTATCCAATGCCTAGTTGTGTGTCCAACATTGCTTTGTTACTATATCATATTTATCCTACTCAGGATGTTGCCACCCATATATACTTTAATGTAAAATGTACATCATTTGTTTGGTTAGTTTTCATCTGCTTCAACCTAAGATGCAAATGATTCTGTCATTTTTCAGGGATACACTTGAAATTTGATGATGCGATGCTGTTTCTGTCACAGCTGGCCAGGCATGCAGAAAGTTCATAGGCCTTTAAATGTAATCTTTGCACGTGCATCCGATTCCTGCCAGCGAAACCCGTTGCTGACCCACTTGACAGTTCTGCATTACATTTTCAGTCAAAACATAAGCCCAGTCTGCAGGCCCCTACTGTTTGAGCTGTTATATAAGTATGTGCTCACTCCCCGATTTTGTGGTGTGAGAGAGAGACTGCTAATCCTTCTTTGTGTATTCGAATGAAAACGGGTGAATTTAAGTTCAAACGCAAACATGGTTTAAAATAATAGTCAAACTAGTTTTCTAGATGTAATATAATCTAAGTTTTTTAACATTCTAAAATGTAATTTTTTCAACTTTTTTTACTCAAAGAGATGCTCATAATTAGGCCATTTCCTATTGGAAATGCTCCGTTTATATAATTTGTGGAAAAAAAAGAAGCAAAATAGAAGCATTTTCATTAGTGTCCTTAGATGTTTGGACTCTATTTTATGCGTGTATCTAGACTCAACTGTTGATTAAGCTGATTTGAGTGGTTGCCCGTGGTGAAAAACCAACAAAACAATCTTAAAATGATTGGAAAGTTTGCTGTAATGCCCACAGTAAACTATCCTTACGTTTACAGCACTCTGAGCTAACTAGCACACAGTCTGGATGCACTTTATGAGACAGCTTAAACCTCTTATAAGTCCAAGAAAGACAGGTTGACTTGGTGCACAGAAAGTGCATTCAGAACGGGCCACCGGCTCCCCGTTTATACTCAATGCAGAGGTGGTAATTGAATTTTTGGCTACAATCCTGTTATACGTTGTTGTGGATAACGTTGTCGCAAGCCAAGTTTGCATTCTAAGGCTCATTGTCTGTTGGCTTAATTCCTGCTTGTACACAGTGCACAGATGGGAGTAAATATTTGTGGGGAACATATGAATCAGATGAGGCAGTTTACAATTCCAAGCTACAACAATAACGCAAACATACAATCCACCTTGACTCACTGAATGACTAAAATGGATGTAGTGCCGTGCTGCTGAGATCATAGCATGTGTGGCTTTTACTGCTGACATCAACTAAAGGATACTTTTATAGTTTTCTATAACATTTACAATCTTATTCTGCTATTGATTCACAATAGTTTTGAATGCTAATTATCTCTCTGACACTCCTGGTTTGCTTTATGTGATGGCTGATAAACTGAGGTCTGTGTCGGGATATTCTGGAGATTGTTGCGTTTTTGCCAATCGTAAAGTATGCAGCCACACCTTCAGTGAAGTAATTGTCAGGTTTAATGTTACATATCCATATCTCATCATTCATCTCATGTTAAATGAGCCTTATCTAGCAATTATTAACGCATTTGGATCAAGTTCTTTTTGGCACTGCTGTTATCAGTAGGATTTCTGATGTAGTATTTTCATAAATGCAGTTTACCTTTTGCAAACGTTCTTGTCATAACAGCTGACAAGTTGAACGTGAAGGGTTATGAGTTCAGTGATGCAGGATATTGTGAGAATATTGTCTATTGCTAAGGGACCCTAAAGCCAAAAATTTTTTGGCATGAAAGATATTACAAGGAAGCATCTAGTTTATAGTTTGAAAAGTAAAATGTTTTCTATCCAAAATGATCTGAAACATCATAGTAGTTACAAAAGCTTTACAAACACGGCTTAAGTAGGAAATAATTGATTTGCAGAATAAATAAAAAGTGCCGTCTCAAAATAATCTTCAAAAAGTGAATGATTATTCTGCTCTGGCAAGGATCTCCTGGCAACTTTTGCCAATATACATATTTATGTCCCTGTAAACATAAACTGCATAGCATAGACTTTATGGCTCTGCATATTTTTGTAATGTCCTGTTGCCTGAAGTTCTTTGAGGACTTAATTTCCAAAAACAACAATCCATCGTATCACATGAATTAGGCTGAGCTGAAAAGTATAATTATGACACTTTTGGCTCTCTCCCGGACGGCTCTGGAAAGTTAGAAAGCTCTTGAACTATTAGTAGCAAACACTACAGACCGAACACCCAAACACAAGCGAGGGAGACGAACCCGACGACCCCTCGCAAGACTTTAAGGTTAATGTAAAGTCAGAGCAACCCGCCAAGAGCTGGTCATGAAAGTAGGCTGGAGGGAGTGCAATATTCATCAATCCTGCTATTGTTACAGAACCATTCATCTGGGAATCGCTGATGTATAAGATAAACAGATTTTCATAATTTCCCCATCCCCTGCTATCCTCCATGTTTTCTTTTGGACAAAGATCTAAGGTGAAAAGGACTATATGCAGCCTCTCATGTAAACACTGTGTACACAAGTAGAGATTGATATGTGTGTTTGAGATGCAAATGACCAATGGACAAAGGAATCCTTGTGTTGCTGACCTTAATTGGCTTTGATAAAATTTCTGGGTCAATGGGATACGAGACAGTGCTGCCGTAATCGTTTCGTCGCATATCTGGATTCACACTGAGGGTGATGACCCTGAGATTCAAGAGCTTTGATCGCTGCCTCCAGATGAACTTGGTCATTAGACGTAAAGAATCTGTCAGACTTAAGCGGTAGAAGCAGTTTGCCAGGGAACCGGGAACCTTAGTGATAAACAAGAGCAAACACTGTTGGGGATGACTTCACGTTGTCAATCACAATGGAGAAATATTTGTGGGAGAGGCCACAGCCCTTGACTCATTTCACTGGGTAAGTATTGCGTTAAGCGTTGTGTGTCAGAGCTCACAATTATGTTGTTCCCGACCGCAACAACGATAAGCATCCACTTATCTGCAGCATCTACAATGATCTAATCGTTATAAACGAATACATATTCTGCCTTGTCCTGACAGGTCTGGCTTTTAATGTGGGGCTTACTTTTTGCCGTCTGTCTGCCTATCTATCTATCTATCTATCTATCTATCTATCTATCTATCTATCTATCTATCTATCTATCTATCTATCTATCTATCTCTCTCTCTATCTAAAGTCTGTCCGTCCATCTTCGTCGTTTAATTTTAAACATCAACTGACAGTGTTCAATAAACCTCGTTATATCACTATAAATCACATTTACACATTTCATGCAAACGTGTCACTTCATCTCTTGTTGTAACCAGTAACTGACGTTTAAAAGCACCGAATCTGTTTCCATCTTTTTATTGCATGTCCTGTCCGGAGAGAAAGCACTTGTTATGACGTCACGCTCCCACCAGCCCCGCGGGCTTTATTTCAGAGCCCGGAATGATTTAGGGTATAAAAAGACGCAGAGCGATTCAGGAACCTGCCCAACGGGTAGCCTTTGGTTAACTGTAAAGCAGAAAGGAGGGGGACGTTTGGCACTAGCGCTCTTCTGTGCGTAAAGACGCCTGATGCTTGGAGAGAAGCAGATTCGGGCTCACCGCGCGCAAACGCCCACATCCTCAAGTCGACTCCGCTTTCTTTAGGTGAATGAAAGTTTCCTAGGAGGGGGACGGAAGAAGAGATGATATCTGACCAGGATGAGTCGGAAAGGTGAACTTAAATAAGCAAAAGTGCGCGTTAGCCACCTGTTATATATCAACGCGAAATGGGCATGCTTAGTGTGGACCTCCTGGTAACTTTGCAGATATTGCCGGGTTTCTTCTCCAACTGCCTGTTTTTCGTGCTGTATGATTCGATAGTGCTGGTAAAGCGTGTGGTGTCGCTCCTGAGCTGCTCGGGCTCCACGGGTGAGTGGCAGCGCATGTTAACCACAGCTGGCGTGCGCTCCATATGGAACAGCTTTCTGCTGGATGCCTACAAACAGGTAAGCTGACAGCACAACACTGGGTCTGTTCACTGTGGAGTTTGCATCCCACAAGTTCAGAAGGCTTTGGGATTTATTTTTCTATGTTGAGATGAAGTATATGTCTGGTTAGAATTTAGTGTCCACAGTACAGTATGTTTACTTAAAGTATGCTACCTACTACAAATGAACACAAACTGTGAAATGCATTTTTTTTTATGTTGATGAAACATTGTGGCATAAAGTTATACTCACCTTTATATAAATCATTTAACTAATTGCTGTTTTAAATGAAGTAAAATCAAAGTTACAAGCTGAAGTGATAACTTATCGACCATTTTAATTCCACGCACTGTCAAAGAAAATCAAGTGGAAACTTATAAAATTGAATGCAAAAGACAGAAATTTTCGTTAAATGAATGAAAATATGTTTTTATGTTAAACACATTTTTACAATTAGGTGTACATCCTGAAATTACGACAAATAGTTTTTTTCTTGACATTCAGTGTAATTCTAATCCTTATAACGGTGTATGAACTTTGCCCTCCAGACAGTCAGTGACCTCTGGAGTCAATGCCCTTAATTCATTAAATGTCTGGATTCCCATTCCTGTTACTTTTTAACTAAAAATCAATCAAAAATCACCTAGTGGGGTAAAATACACTAGCTTAATGTGCATTCATTGTCCTCAACCATTAACTATATTACTGTTTGGTTACAAAGTCTTCCTGAGGAAATCATTTAGTGGCAAAATAACATGCCAAAGACTATAAGATTTTTTTGGCACAGTGATAGGATGACTTATGTTTGTGTTTCCAGCTGTTTAGTAGTGGCAAAGTTCATATGCCCTTATAAAGTCACAGAATGGCATTATCATACTGTAAGCATCTTACTACAAACTTACTTCTTTTGTGAGCTCAAAGAAATCATGTGCTCTACATTTTCTACAAGATGCTTAAAAGTTCAAACAGATGATGGTAAAAGTTGCAAGCCCAAAACATCATTATCAGTTTTGAGCAGTGACAAAGCCCCCGAGATTGTTTTGTGTGTGTGTGTGTACTTATGCAACTGTGAATGTGAGATCTCAAACCTGGTGACATCACTTAGGTTCCCATAACTACAGAGGCCAATAAACCCACAAAGCTAAAGCACAATAGTTAATTTCAGTGTAGCCGTGAGACCAACCATACATACATAACTCATCCTTTGGCTGGCCATAAGGAACAATTCTGATACCCTCAAACATATTAACATGTGGATGTGGAACTGTCTTGTTCAGGTGAAGCTAGGCGGGGCTGCTCCAAACTCCAAGGTGGTGAAGGTCCCCGGCATCAACAGACGCTGGAGCATCAGCGGTAAAACCCACAATGAGTGCCACTTGCTGGACTTTGAGTCTCCTGACCGCCCGCTAGTGGTCAACTTCGGCTCAGCCACCTGACCCCCATTTATAAGCCAGCTGCCGGTTTTCCGGCGGATGGTTGAGGAATTTTCGGATGTGGCAGACTTCCTACTTGTCTACATAGATGAGGCTCACCCCTCAGACGGCTGGGCGGCTCCTCCCATGGAGCCCTTTTCGTTTGAAGTGAGGAAACACCGTAATCTGGAGGAGAGGATGTTTGCTGCCCGGAAACTTCTGGAGCATTGCTCCTTGCCGCCTCAGTGTCAATTGGTGGCCGATTGCATGGACAACAACGCCAACGTAGCCTACGGTGTGTCCTACGAGCGGGTTTGCATCGTACAGAAGAATAAAATCGCTTACCTTGGGGGTAAGGGTCCATTTTTCTACAACCTTAAAGATGTTCTGCACTGGCTAGAGAAGAGCTATGGCAAGCGATAATTTCTTGGAAAAAGAGGTCAAATAGCCTTTTCTGTGAATGGTAAAAGATTTTATTTTTGTATGACAGAGAGAAATCGAGGGTAAGGTGCTTTGGAACTGTTTAACGGTGGCTCTGGTGGAAACACTTGGGCTGGGCTCCAAGTTTTTTTCCTGAATTGTCTAAAATGATCAGCAGGTGTCCTACATTCCTAACCACTTTAACATTAAATGAACATAGACACTAAATACTGACCATGTGGTTTGCACTTCAATTCTGAGATTATACTGTTGCCAGCAAAACAATTTGTAGATGCACTATTAATGACTTGTTCCTTTGCAATTAATGTAGAGTTAAAAGTGTGCAATATTTTTGTGCGACATATATTGCTTACAAAAGAAAACCAAATTGCTGAACAGAAGAGAAAGCACAAGTACCCAGCTTTTTTATGAAAAGAGAATAATTTATTTTTTATTGACATTCAATGTTTATTTTAATATGTGGCCTGTTTATGCGCCTGTAATGCTTTCCTGTCCTCTCTTAAACTGACAATCGGTCATTTTCCATATTCCATGTGCCATCAGCTTTCACATCCCTGATATGCTGTTAAGTTAGTTTGCACCAGTAATAAAAGCATTCTCAGCATCCCCTTTCGAAAATTACTAATGTTAGTCATTCGCTCTGTATTGTACTTAACAATCACAACAATTTCACCGCTCTTGATAAACCGGAAAAAAATTAAGGGAAAATGTTCCCGGTAGCCTCAGCCACTGGGTTTAGTTCGGACACTTGCCTTCACTGCAGTGTACAGGAAAGCTGATGAAAAGTTTATTTACTCCTGAATGTGAGAGAAATGTTTTAATGCTCTGATGGATACGCAGTCACTCATTTGGGTCAATGCGGTGCTGGTGTGCACATGAAAATCACAGATGAAATGGTCCCCTGTCCTGTCTGTGGTTGGATGAGAGACCACACCTCTCCGTCCTGATCCAAATGGGCACGACTGCTAACATGCTGAAACAATCATTCTGAATCTGAATTACTATGGAGGCTTTGAATTTTCTTTCACAGAACTGTTCTCATGTACCACAACCGTCCTCTTCCTTTTAATGAGGAAAAAGGCAAGAAAAAATAAAGCTGAACTGCTGCTGACTATGATTTCTCTCCCCGTTATTTGTGTTTGATTCTGGAAAATTTCAATGAGGGATGGTTGGATTGAAAAGAGAGGGGAAAAGTTGGGTGGAGAACTCCAGATGGTGAAAATGTTTCAAGTGCATGATGATAAAAAAGGAAAATGCACCAGCTATAAGGGGTCAAGGAGTATGTGTCCCCCCCCCCCCCCCCCATTAACTATATATGTCTGCAGAAATGCATAGTGATGAGTCTGAACATGTGCAACACAATCAAACCATGTGACGCAGAGGTCTCTGGCTGAACTTCTGCTTCTTCAAGGCTGCCAATAACTAAATAGCAAAGGCTCAGGGAGAGCATGTCCCTGGGAAGCACCATGAAACAGAACCCCTTGTTGTGGTCGGGCATCGCTTATCCGTGCGGAACTAGTCCATTTGGACCGCTTAGACGTTATTCACAGAGTGTCTCAACCTTGGAAAGCACTATGCTGCACGATGGAGCAGGGAGGTTGCCAACATTAAAGATGGTGGCTTCGGAAAAGAGAGCCACACAACAGCACCAAACACAAGCCCCACTCCAGGAAAGAGTCCCATGGTGTGCCTTCTAAGGAATGCGTTTGGTAAACAGGTACTGAACAGAATTCTAAGCAGCGTGTGAAGAAGTGTTCTCATTTATAGGGCATAACAAGGACGCCGGACCGAGAGGGGGGTGGTGGGGGAACTGGTCCCATTTATTCAGATAAGGTCAAAACATGACGCCTTAGAAAAGCGAACGTTTGCCAAATCGGCCAGTATAAATTCAAATGAAATCTCGACATATGCAAGTAAATGTATGTGTCTGCAGTTCAAAGATAAGCTCATTATGTTCATACTTCGACAGTGGACTATTTGGTTTGGATGTGATCTGAACGCTCTCTCAGAAAAATGATCTTAGGCCTAATATCAATATATTCAGTAAATCAGCTCAGTCCAACCCGAGGGATGCCAAATATTTTATTCATATGTAATGCACTTTTTCCCTGCATGTATAAATCTGATGAGGGGAAAAAGGAAAATTCCTGAAAGATAATTAGTTCTTAAAGGGATAGTTCACTGCAAAAGTAAAATTCTGTCATAATTTACAGTGCACCGCCTTATGTTGCTCTAAACCTGTATGACTTTCTTCGGTTTCTGTATTCTTCTCTTGTATTCCCAGACAGCAACATAGTACCTGTGCAAATCCGGCCCACATCTGGTATGTGTGGAATCCACGTGTACCAGATGTGGGCCGGATCTGGGCTAACGCTGTGTTGCTGTCTGGGTTGCACAGAAGAAAATAAGTCATAAAGCGTTTGAGGTTGAGTAAATGGATACAATTTAGATTTTTGGGGAAACTAGTCCTTTAAGAAATCTCTCTGAGAATCGTATCATAAGCATTTGACTGTTTTGCATTCTACCAGCAGCAGGTCAAAATTGTCCTTTGGTTGTGATGACAAAGTAATTTTATATTTAATGACTGACTTGTCATCTTTTCATTGTCAGTGAGGACACAAGCATCCAGGTTTTTGTATTCACCTGTAAATTATCTGACACACCCACTTGAGTACGAGTTAATTTCCCGTTTTCATCCACATACAGGACCCGTCTTTACTGTCAGAGTAATCCACCCTATGCTATTATCAACATAATCTTGTTTTATATTCATTTGCCCTCTCTGCGACTCGGTAAGAGTCTTAGCAGCTTTTGGAGGTGGACTAAGTCACTGATAAAGCACATGGACAAGGCAAAATATTGCTTTTATCTAAGTCTTAAGTCTTATCTAAGAGCTTTTAGACCCCTCATAGGCCCAGAAAGGTAGTAAAGACATTGTTAAAATAGTCTGTGACTACAGTGGTTCAACCTTAATGTTATGAAGCGATGAGAATACTTTTTATGTGCAAAATTCCCCAAAAATAACTACTTTATTCAACAATTTCTTCTCTTCCGTGTCAGTCTCTGACGCTGTTCACGTTCAACACGTGTGTGATGCTGACGCAGGAGCCGGCCAATACTGAGCAGGCGTTCTAACGTAGAACCTGGAAGCACTTCACTGTGTTTGAACAGCGCCGGAAGAGAAGAAACTGTTGAATAAAGTCGTTATTTTTGTTTCACAGATTAAAGAAGAATTGTAAAAGAACCAGATTTTTTTTGTAATGCATTTGAACTATTTTCAAATAATATTTTTTTTTAACACTTATCTTATGCCAAAAAAAAAAAAAAAGCGATTTACAAATTACATAAATCCCATAAACTATATATTTTAAGCTCAAAATGGCAAAATTTTACAAATCGTCGAGTAGCTATTATATAGCTTACCTCGCACTCTTTCACCCTTAAAGGGGTGGTTTACTGCTTTTTTTCTTTGCATGATTGTGTTTATGGGGTGCAATATATCATATCTTCAGGGTTTGTTTTTTTTTAAAGCATTTTTTTCATAAATTTCACCTTTATTGTAAGCCGCTTTCTCCTCTGTCATTTGAATTGACTTCCTGATTCTATGAAACCACTCCCTCAGAAACAGGCAATGGGCTCAGATTGGTTAGTTGGGCCGGTGATTTGTAATTGGCGTAGTCCACGTTGTCCGGAAACTTCACGCCCATTACCTTTACGGGCAAAAGTTGCATGTGCTCCGGTCAAATGTAAATAATGGTGTCGATACTGCCGTATCAGTTTGAGCCAAAATCAGACCCAGAAAGTGGCAATGAAGAGAGTCAAGCAGAACCTCCCCAAACACAGCTCTTACAAAACGTTTCTGAATGGTACATTTTAAATTTTTATTAATCTATTCTACTATTATTATATAAGAATTTCAATATGCTGTTACTTGAAAATGCTACTGCTGCTTGTTAGCTTTTGAGATACGGTTTTCTCCTGATTAAACATTTAATAACTGAATAAATGACTGAGTAATACCGTTTTATGAAGTTATTGTTTTATCGAAATAATGAACAACCGTTTATCTATTCACAAAACTTAGTTTACTCAGTGTATCGTTTTCTTTAGGTGTACATGTGGCAACTGTGTTAAAACCATACTGTACACTGATAACAGCAGATGAAGTTTGCTGTTGCGATTACATATAATTTTTTTTACTTTATACACATATGTCTTATACACACAAAATAGCATCGAATAACTGGCTACTATAAACAAACAGCATTGGCATTGGTTTACGTTCTTGATCAAATCGAAAAATTACGTCATAAAGTATACAAATACATTTACAAAATTAGTAGATAATTACAAATTCAGGTCCAAAATGTTTGTACGCGTTTGACACATGAAATAGCATAACTAAGGCCCCATCCACACTACTGCGTTTTCGTTTAAAAACGGAGACCTTTTGCTACGTTTGCACCTCCCGTCCAGACTAAAACGGAAAAAACGAAGACCTAAAACGCAGAAGTTTAGAAACGTTGCAGCTCCGTCACAATTGTGTTTTGAATCTCCGGAGGGCGTTTTAGTGAAGATGGGACAAAACGGACAAAACACATAAAAAATTTGTTTTAATGTTGACGGAGATCAATTTTAATACGCAGATAAAACGCTAGTGTGGACGGAGATCGTATTCATTTTGATTCTCCGTTTTTAAACGAAAACGCAGTAGTGTGGACTAAGTGGCTGCTAAAGCCAGCGCTGGCATTTGTTTACGTCCTTGATAAAACTAAAACATTACGTCTGAAATTATACATGCAAATACATTTAAAATTATTAAGTCTTACTCACAGGTTGTGGCCCAACAACTGCTGCCTCTGGTTTTAAAGTTGGAACTGCTTCATGTTTTAATAACAGTTTCTTGTTGAATCCAGCATTGAATTCGTGGAGATTCTGGAAGCTGTCTTCCGTAAAATGCGCAGCACAGAGAGCTAAATTATGATTGTAATTTTCAGGAACATAATCAAACATAAATTTTAGCCATTGTTGACGAACTACAGCGTCCGTAGGAAGCCCGAGCACAGAAGACCTGACAGCTGGGTGAAAATAACACACTTTCGACGGCATGGCTATAGCTCTCCCCTATAACTCTTCCTCTTCGACAAAGCCACAGAAATATGGCCATGCCCCCTTTTTTGCATATTCCGGAGGGAGGGTTGATGTAAATTTATGGGTTAGTTACGTATAAAACCCGGGAAGTATCTCGTTGTAGTCCCATTCGAGTCGTTCTTGTAGGCATTAAACTTCCTGATTTTTAAAAGACGATCTCCGCTTACGTTGAACTTTCAGCACAGCAATTTTGCAGATACTGTTCATGCACCAACAGCATCATTACACACTATTTAAAATGAAAAAAGTGAAATCGCAATCAACCACCCCTTTAAAACTGAGGCATTACACTGGAATTCTTGCGTTCTTTGATTTGATTGACCATCTCAATCATTTTAACGTTCATCTGTTAGACCTCTAGTCTGCGGCCTAAAAATGTAACTTTTTGTCATACTAACAAGTGCCTCTTTCCAAACACCATGTTCTTCTTTGCGGCGTTAACGTCACGCGTGCTGTAATTTGAAGTGATGATAGCGTGAGTTCACTTTCACTAATTTTCTATAATTTACAGATTTTCATTTTATCTCAATGTTATTTAATGTTATCTATCAATGGTTAACACGTTTGTGTTTACAATCTTTTTTTTAAACATAGTCTGCTAACCCCCCCCCCCCCCCCCCCCCCCCTATTGTGTTTTAGCACACTTTTTTTAATATAACAGCTTTTTTATAATGCATAACTTTAAAGGGGACATTAATAGGTATGCTGTTAAAATAAAGTTTAAAAAGTTTCATGGGCATGCTTATATGCTTCATGCATGTTATTCTTTCTGATGCTGTGAAAGCCTAACAGATGAAACTAAAAAGAACTTTGGGTATGAATATTGAATGTATTTTGCATATATTTTGATTATTATTATATATATTATTATATTGATTTGAATATTTTATATTTTTGAACAATTAAGAATGTTGATTAGCAGCTTGTGCTTTCTTTCCTACTACGTTTAATGCCAAGTCTTCCATTCTTTCTCCGTTTTTCTCATGAACTTCATTTTTCTGACCTTGAATTAAGATGTTGCACAGATGTCTATATCATTAAACAATCCAGATTCATGCCCAAACTTGACAGCCATTCCATCTCAGAAGCTGAGCTTAGACTAAACTATATTTAGCGGGGATGGTTTCTGAGGTGCAAGATGAATAATCTTTCATGAGGCCAAACAGATTTGGTTTTCATTTGTGTTGGGGTTTTGCGGCAGGAAATTTAAGATGTCAAGTTGCGGACCACCTCTTCACTCCACTTAAATGAAAGATATCCAGTGTTTACAAGAATAGTTAGGCTGTCAGAAACAGGTGTTAGACTGAAATATATTACAACTAGTTAAAAAAAATTTTTTTTTTTTTTTTTTATTCATTTAGCTGACGCTTTTTATCCAAAGCGACTTACAATTGCTATATATGTCAGAGGTCGCACGCCTCTGGAGCAACTAGGGGTTAAGTGTCTTGCTCAGGGACACATTGGTGTCTCACAGTGGATTCGAACCCGGGTCTCTCACACCAAAGGCATGTGTCTTATCCACTGCGCCATCACCACCACCACCACAATATACTCGAGTAAATCATTCAAAAACTTTCCTCAAAAATATCTGTTTGAGTTAATGATTTAAATGTTTTCCCTTTAATGCTTTATTTAGTAAATTAGATTTTTATAGAGAGTTCTCTTTCAGCCATGATTTTATGACAGAGGCCTGCTGGTTAAGTTGAAACAGAAATTAGCAGATTTACAATACACAATGAAATACCTCAGTCTGTCATGCCAGATTTTCCATCATATGTTGTGTTGGGAACATCTAAAGCCACTGAGTCACCTTACATTCTCACATCATGAACACAAACGGCTAATTATGATGCTGTTTCTAAAAAGATTACTGCAGGTTGCAGTAGCTTTTCCAGAGTGAAGGGTGGGTTCATCTTTTGGTTAACCTGAGTTTATAGCAGGAGTGAGACCAACATGGCTCATTCCTCTGACAAAACATTTCAATGTTCTGACAGCCACCCCGGGATGGAGTCTGTATTTCCAGCCGTTTGTTTGCAGTACGTCTCTTCGAAAGCATCTCTTGTTTTTCATGATAACAGGAGGGGAAAACAGTTATTCACACATTCGCGAATGTTATTTTGTTTTGCTGGTGCATCTCCATAGTAACATAGACCAAAATCCTCGTTCGCAGCAAAAGCTCAGTTACTGAAACCTAATATTTATGTTGGCCTGATTCTCTTGTCAAACCAACTTAAAAGTGTTTATTTTTCTGACTAGATTCCTCTCCTCCACGCTTTTTCTCTCATCACTCTCATTTTGTCTCCATAGTCCATTACTGATGTATAAAATGTTTCTTAATTCGTCCCTCTAGCTTAAGCCACCAAACTTAGCAGGATTAGGCTTCTAGCTGTTTACATTCAGATTTTCTCTCCACATGATGGGGCATTATATGCTAAACTTTTCTGTCGGAGCATTTTATGTGTACTTAAATGCGTTTTTTTTTCACATTTTCAACTTTCTTTAGTGTAATGTTGCTGTTTGAGCATAAAAAAAAAGGTCTGCAAAGTTACAAAGCATATGTCCACTCCAAACTTAGTTATTAGCCGCGTTTCTACTGAAATTACCTGGAACAATTTGTCCCAGGAACTTTGTCCCCCAGAGCAGTTGTTGTCTGCGTTTCCACCGCGGTCTAATGTACCGGGAAGATCATAGACATAATAAATACATAAACGCCCTATTGGCCGCTGGATCGTACATCAACGGCGCTGGCATATTGCGGAGGGCAACTTTCCCATATCTCTCATAACGGGAACTGAGAAAATGCCTGCTTCGTGTGCTGCTTGGGGCTGTACAAATCCCCACACAGTTGAAAACAGGTCTCGGGGAATTACCTTTACAAGTAAGACTGAACATTTGTTTCTGGTTGTATTTGGTCATTATATAATGAGTAATAGTAATGTTAGTTGGCCACCGGAGTCAGTCAGACTAAAATAGCTAGCGATGTCAGTAGTTAACTTAGCTGTAGTAATGGGTTCCTTACAATTCTTATCCAAGAATATAATTCCTTATTAGACAAGTCTAACTATTGAGATTTTAAATAACTATAGATGGAACTTTTGTACACCATGTACAGAGACGATCCTGACCTCCCTGTGGCCCTAAGCAAAATTCTGTTAAGGGGCCCTCCTTCCTGACCAGTGAGCCATGTGCCATAGCCACACAGTCACACCCCAGTGCTCCCACTACAATCCTCCCTCCTTTAACTAGTACTAATGAAAATGTAATTCCTGATATCAGAAATAGACATTGTTACTAGAAAAAGTACATTCTCAATATCAAGAATTCACATTTTAAATAGTAGCTACACATGTAATTATTGCAACCTGGTCTCACAGAATTCTGTGAAATGAACACGGACCCTTAACTCAAAATCTGTGGCAGTTTCACGGAATCGCAGAAAATTCCGTGATGGGCCCACGGAAATGATGCCTATGTAAGTCAATGACAGGCAGCATCCATGGTCCACACACGGATTCCCTGCTCGGACCTGCGCTCCCCCAATTAACGTCGTTTTATAATTTGGAAACGTATCGCTTCATTCTGGGTTTACTTTAAAAAGTACTTCACTTTAAATATTTATTTTTAAAGTGATTTTAACTTGATATTGCATTGTTCTGTCGTCGTTTGATCGCTATGATAACTTCTGGCCAGTGGTCTGTTCCGTGACGGTACCACGTAATATTCAGTCTTACTGCAGTTCGGGATATGGTCACGTAATTTAATATATTGATTCTTGACACGGACAAACTCATTTCGTTATTTTCGTGATATCAGCACGTTTTTAAAACTAATTGTATTTCAATAGAAGCATCTTTCGTGATCACAGCACGATCCTGTCGGGCGGCAGCAGAGAAACTGTTTAATCAACATTTAGTCACGAGATTTTATCATGGTTTATTTCTTTGAATATTATTTCGGTCTTATTGCCTGGGAAGCTGGATTGCTATGCTGTTTATTTTATTAAATGATATTTTATTAGAAGGAAATCGCGCTGAAGAAGTCTTGTCCCGAACACATCGCGATATTTGGCACCAGTTCACGTGTGCCAGATGTTGGTAAGTAGTCGTAAATACGCTGTCATTAATAATGTTTGATATAATGTATTTTCTGTCTGTCGATATTAATCAGATTAGCTCACGTTCAGTCACTGCATTATATCTGTCATCTCCACGGAGGCTTTGCGTTTCATTGCTTTCTAATTCAAAACAGGGTGATTTAAACACTGTCTGTCACGTGACATGCTATAGGCCTAGACCTTCAATCAATTAATCATATTTATATCAGGTTTAAAGTAGTACAATTAGTTCCAAAGTTTTATTTGTATAAGGAGCACAGTACAAATAACACTTATACCATGCTTTTACCACAGTAACGTTAGTTTTACTGTGATAGGTGTGGTAAAAGGACTGTAACCACAAAGCTTACCATGCTTCTACCACACTATTGGTAGTTTTAATGTGATACTTATTATTGCAAATGCACAGTAACTACAACACTTACCATGCTTTTACCACAGTAATCCTAGTATTACTGTGATATGTGTGGTAAATGGACAGTAACCACAGAACTTACAATGCTTTAAACCAGGGGTTCCCAAACTTTTCCATTCCAGGACCCATGTAGACAAGAATAATCTATCTCAAGACCCACCAAAATAATTTTAAAGAATGAATGTGGGGTGGCAGGCATTAGTTCTCTTTAGAGCAGTTTTTTTCCTTGTCATCTGACATATAAGTTTAATTGCAATACAAACTTATGGTACATTATCAAAAAGTTTGAGAATTAAAATAGCCTAGTGGCTGTTGAAATAATGTGAAGAATACTGAGTAGTTTTTGTCTGCTGACTCAACTGATTTTTTCACATAACAAAGTTAAAATCTCATCTCTTGGTAAGTAAAAATAACTTCACCATAGTTTTTTTAACGTTACTGTATGTGTCACTATAATAGATTGCTCCTGTATCTGGATTTTTTTCATATATATATTAACTGATTTTTACACTGTTGTGCAGTAGTTTTGGCTCTACATTTGTCTTTAAACAGTTTGACATTAAATATTGGAATATGCTATAAAAATTGTGTGCATTTATTGTGCTTTTGTTAAATTTATTTGAATATAATTGATATAACTTTAATATACTATACATACACTGTAAATGTTAGAAGCACTTTAGTACATGTAATTATCTTTAATTAAAATACTGCAAAACTATCCTTGCTGTAGGCCATTGCTTAGAAAAAAGTTTCTCTTTCAAATGTTTTCATGCATCAGTCTTCAAATAAGCACATTTGTGTCATTGCTCATGTGAACTAGTTTTTGGATGGTAACCACACAAAGGAGTCTTTTGTTTTTAAATGTGAGTTTTATCATTAAATTAGAATGAATGCCTATTTAACAGCCCAAATATTAAATACTTAAGTTATCTATCCCTGCAGCCGGAACCAGAAGAGACTGTCATCATTTACCATAAATGGGCAAATAATTGTGACGCATCTGTCCAGCTGGGTTGTTATCGGCAGTGACTTTATCGCAGAACTCGCTGTGATTGGAGTATCGTTTAACCCATATAAAACGGCGCTTCATGTTACAGAGTATGTTTTGGTGTTGTTGTTACGTTAGTTATACATTAAGTTAACTATAAAGTGTCTCTATGTTGTTAGAAATTACTCCTTTACCGAGATCCCAACCCTAAACCCTAAGCATGTCTGCACATTTCAATGAACTACAGCACCATGTTTCCTGTTCCATTGATAGAATGACAGAGATATGTGGGTAATGTAGTTTAAAACGTTTAGTAATAAAACATCAAATGTTAAATAAATAATATCTTTAATGGACAACTGGATATCTACATGTGTTCATTGTGCAAACCTTTATGACATATATGAGGGACAGGCTGCTGGGATTTTAGCAGGCAGGCTGACAGGGATTTTACTGTGAGCACTTTTAAAATAACCTTTATACCAGCTTTCCATATATGTCTGAAAACTGTGCCCAACATCATTTAGTAAACATAGCATAAGCAGTTGTCCTGACGATTTTCTCTTTGATGCACTAACCGGACTGTGAGTTACAGCCATTTGAAATGTGCATTTGTTTGCTCTTCTGTGGGCCGTTGCTGGGCCCCTGGGGGTGGAAGGGCAGTACAATCTACACAGATCTACACACACTATCACTATTACACAGGGATAATGCACTATTCAGTAAAACAAAACAAAAAAACAGTGCCAACATTTCCTTTTCACCCTCTCTGATTGCTGCTTATATCCCTGACATCAGTAATGTCTATGCTTTCATTTTAAATGCAGTAGTACATGTACTAGAATGATCAACATGGCTCATCTTCAATTATACTTGAAGTGTTTATAGCAAGATAGCCAACTGCAGCCTTTTGTTATTCACATACCTTGCCTTTATTTCACTGAAAACTGGCATACATGCAAGTATGTGCAACTTTTGTTGCATTGTTGTCCCAAATATCATTAACCAGATCTAAATTTTATGTCCTAAGTAAAAGGATCATGGTAATCAATTATATGTAGTTGTTTTTAAATTATGAACTAAATTAAAGAAATACGAAATGAAAATGTCTCAAATAATTTTCTATTTATTGTACCAAACACCACTTTCAATACACAATATTCACCATATTTTATTAAACACTTTATTGGAGGACACAGCATAAAGTAGCATAACGACAATGAGATTCAAGATAAATAAAAATGTGTCTTCAAAAATACATTAACATCATATTAATATCTATGATTAGTCACCTATGATACAGAAAACAGATTTGATATTGTGTTGGAAAATAATGATTCATCATCACAACTAAACTGGTTTCTTGCTCTTCCTTGTACATGTCTATATCATGTACATGTTCTTCTTCCTCGTCTAAACAGTTTGTTCAGTAGTACCCTACAGTACAACAGATGAACAGAAGATGTGATCACTGATGTGGTGTAGATCTCTCTCAACCAGAGAAAGTCTCAACATCCCATTGTCAGGCGTTCTCCAGTCCTGCTCTGAAATTAAAACAAAAAAACACAAACAATTCAAATGAAGTTGTTTAATGGACAGTCAGGTCAGCTTATATTCTGCGTTATTTAAAGGGACACTATGCAGCTTTTTTAGCTTAACTGAACAGCTTCAGAGTTATTGAAATGGTTATATAACTTCTTTCGGGTTGAATGGTGGGCGTCTCGACCCCCCCCCTGGTGCCTGTGAGCGCAAAAATCTCACTTGCAACTTCGGTGCGGCGGGCCGCCGTGCTCAGTGTCAGGAAGTATCGCGTGATATCAGCTCTCGCGATGTAACATATTCCTTTACGGCAACTGCACACATACACACAGGAACAAGGTATAGAGGGATGGAGTTTGTCACACTATCGTCATGGCTGAGCCGGCATATAAGATGCAGAAAGCTAGGAAAGCATTGTCGGAGGAACAGAGAAAGAGGAAACGGCAGACTGACCGAGCGAGGAGTCGGACACGAGCATAGGCATAATTTGCGGGTGTGTTATGTCCCCATTGAAACCTCTCGTGGCACGGATGTACCATTACAAACAAATAAAACATCTCCAGGTAACTCTAGTAGAGCATTCATTTCGTTTGTTTGTTAAATAAGAGGCGATCTGAAATGTGTTATTTTTTAAATCAAGTGACCAAAGTGCTCGTTGCCTCTGCGATCAGTGGTGCAGATAAGTTAACGTTACAGTGTTCTGTTGTGACGCGCGCACTGTCTTCACCATAGACTGCACACGGAGGCGATGGTGAAATCACAAAACCTAATGCACAAAAAACATGTCCCTGCTTGAAATTCAACCACTAATAAACAATCGGTTTTGATGAGGAAAATAAACTATACTACTAGTACCGATTAGAACCCAGAACCTCTGACACACTTGGCAAAAGTTCTACCTCTGGACCAATAAAGTTCATGGGATAATTGTCGGATCTATGTATTTAATCACGTGAAAATTCTCACCACTAACAACATATATTATATCTAATTAAACGACAAATTAAACACAATGTACTATTGTATACTATGTAATAGGCCATGTCACGCTCTGAGTGATTGGTATTTACGACAGTAACGTTAAATTCAAGTACTCCACAGCAACTCTAGGGGTCGCTGTTTGACAAAAACGGGATTCCTGCATAATGCCCCTTTAAAGCAGTGATGGGCTACTCTGGCCCTCAGCGTCCACTGTCCTGCAGATTTATTTCCGACCTCAAACCCACCTGCCTATTGTCTAGAAGTAAACCTGAAGACTTTGGTTAAAATTTTCAGATGTGCTCAGTTAGGGTTGGGTTAGGGTTTTACCTCAAAAAGGAGAATGCAAAGGTCCAGGGTTCCCTGTTCCTTATTTAAATTTACAAAGCAGCAGTCAGTACATTATATAATCAACACATTGAAATATATATATATAATATTGCAGCCCATAATATAAGCCAAGTACTGACCAAAAACAGTTTTACCCATATCAACAGAAACCTATTTTAAAAGATCTTTTAGAAAGGCATGGTCTCTTTTGAGCCTTTGCAAGTGATGCTTGAATTCTTTCAAGACAACATACTCTTCTGTCACTTGTTTCAAGAGCTTCACTTGGTCAAAAACCAAGTGATAACATGTACAATGTAAAATTGTCAACATCAAATAATGTACTACATATTACAGCATTGTTTCAATACAAGACATACCAATGGACTCGCGCACCTTTACTGTCTTCTTTGGGCACCAGATGTTTCTTCCTCACCCGCAACAAGGCCTTATTCGATTAGCTTGCGTTGATATAGCTGGTCTTCCTTCTCTGCTGTAAAACAAGAAAGTCTCTACTTACTCCATGTGCAATTGCTATTGTTCTTGAAACATAAATTAAGACAGTTATAATGAAGTTAATTTACCATACGATTCAGTTGAGCATTTGATGAGTAAAATACTGATTGAAATATTCTAGAAACTTTACCTGGGAAGGGCTGATCACGGCAGGATTCGCTGCGACTCACTCGTAGCTCTTGTGAGGGTTGGCTCTTAAAAGAGCTGTTGAGTTTGATATTGTAGAGATCTTAAAAAAAAGGACTAAGTAATCCTGCAAAACAGAAAGGAATGACATTTTTTTTTTTTTTTTTACTTGCAAGTAGTCAATTTATATATAACTGTAGGATTTATTTCTGTAAAAGAGTGTTGCATCATTAAATGTTAAAAGCATTTTATGTAATAAGTTCACTGATATGTGGGCATTTCTCTGAATAAAAGTATGTATTTAATAGCAAGCAATAACCATATGAACTCATTTAAAAATGGCATGATTTACATGCAAACGGGACAGTTATCAGCAGTGTAACTGATCTGATTATGACAAAATAATCGAGTATCTGATGTCATGTGACAAGTCAGATCAGCTTTCCCACTCTTGCAAACAGAGGTAAGTTATGAGGTGTGGAGAGACATTATGTATCATGTATCATTGGAACATGAACAGACAGGGTCCAATTTGTAATAATTTTAATGAATACAATGCAATTAATATAAACTTTCTGACAGTGTGTGGGACATCTGACTACTTTCCAAGAAGGGGCACAACTGATTTACAAATATTGCGATAAATATGTACAGGAATTGAGGGAGTAGCCAATGACAGCAGTAGGAGTAAAAGCTGCAGAATTATGTACGAGTATACAAATATGTTAGCCTGGGTTAAAAACAGACCATTCGCAGTAGTATATGAGTTATAGTCTGGCAAAGCTTCATAGACAAATCATTTCCAAAGGGGCGTCACCAACGGACGTCGCTCAAATGCAATCAGAGCTCTGAAGGAGATGACGTATGCAGAGCGATGGAGAAACATCTCCGAGTGTTGTTCTTTGCTCGGGTTTTAACAAAAAGGAAACGTTCAAATCGCTTAAAAGAGACGCGATAGCTGATTCGAACGAGTGATGTTCCACGGCGGCATCCATCTTTGTAATGTACAAAATCTGCTTCACCGTCGCTGCGCTGTCGTCATCGTGTAAAGCCCGCCCCAACGTTTCTGATTGGTGCCTCGATTTAGACGGATTAGAAATTATCTTGAATGAGCTCTTTGCCAGACTACTTGAAGAGCAAATCTAAATTTGACGGAAGTTGTCTGGGTTTTCCCAAGCTACAAATATGTACGAGAAATTGTTAAATCTTGTGAATTATTAAGACTTTGAGACTATATTTGTACTGATTGGGCAATGGGTTTTGTAAGAAAAGGTTTAAGAAACAACAAATGCTTGATAAAATGTTTGATTTAGGGTTAAAACCAATACATACATACCATTGCGAATATTTGCCTTTGCAGCTTTCCGTCTCCTTGGTTAACTTCTCCTCCAAAAATAATGGGTCGACTGAGTCCGAAAGGCCCTTTTGGTATTTTCTGCTGAAAAAAGAGAAAATAAAATATCATTATGTATAATATATAGGATTATTTAAAGGAAAAAGTACTGATTTAACTTACAAATATTGGATGTTACATTATTAAGCATTAAAAGCATGGTAAGTGTTGTGATTAATAGGAATTTACAACAAATATCACTTTAAAACTACCAATACTGAGGTAAAAGCATGGTAAGTTTGTATTTACTGTCCTTTACTACATCCATCACAGTAAAACTAAGGTCACTGAGGTTTAAAGCATTGAAAGTTCTGTGGTTACTGTCCATTTACCACACATATCACAGTAAAACTAGGGTTACTGTGGTAAAAGCATGGTAAGTGCTGTAGTTACTGTGCATTTACAATAAAAAGTATCACATTAAAACTACCAATAGTGTGGTAAAAGCATGGTAAGCTTTGTGGTTACAGTCCTTTTACCACACATATCACAGTAAAACTATCGTTACTGTGGTAAAAGCATGGTATGTTTTGTGGTTACAGTCCTTTTACCACAGCTATCACAGTAAAACTAACGTTACTGTGGTAAAAGCATGGTATAAGTGTTGTTTTTACTGTGCTTCTTATACAAATAAAACTTTGGAACTAATTGTACTACTTTAAACCTGATATAAATATGATTAGGCTAATTGATTGAAGGTCTAGGCCTATAGCATGTCACGTGACAGACAGTGTTTAAATCACCCTGTTTTGAATTAGAAAGCAATGAAACGCAAAGCCTCCCTGGAGATGACAGATATAATGCAGTGACTGAACGTGAGCTAATCTGATTAATATCGACAGACAGAAAATACATTACATCAAACATTATTAGTGACAGCGTATTTACGACTACTTACCAACATCTGGCACACGTGAACTGCTGCCAAAAATCGCGATGTGTTCGGGACGAGACTTCTTCAGCGCGATTTCCTACTAATAAAATATCATTTAAAAAAATAAAATAAACAGCATAGCAACCCAGCTTCCCTGGCAATAAGACCGAAATAATTTTAAAAGAAATAAACCATGATAAAATCTCGTGAATAAATGTTGATTAAACAGTTTCTCTGCTGCCGCCTGACAGGCAGAAAGAATCGTGCTGTGATCACGAAAGATGCTTCCTATTGAAATACAATTAGTTTTAAAAACGTATCAAACGACGACAGAACAATGCAATATCAAGTTAAAATCACTTTAAAAATAAATATTTAAAGTGAAGTAAAGTAGCCTAAACCCAGAATGAAGCGATACGTTTCCAAATTATAAAACAACGTCAATTGGGGGAGCGCAGGTCCGAGCAGGGAATCCGTGTGTTGACCACGGATGCTGCCTGTCATTGACTTACATACCGGTAGGCATCATTTCCGTGGGCCCATCACGGAATTTTCTGCGACTCCGTGAAACTGCCACAGATTTTGAGTTAAGGGTCCGTGTTCATTTCACGGAATTCTGTGATACCAGGTTGAATTATTGATATCAAAAGTGCATCATGTGAATGAATAAAAGCTCAAATGGCTTGCCATAGCATGTCACTGTGTTTTAAATGATAAACGCAATACTTGATACTTATTATTTACTGAGATGTGCATCCATATTGACCAGTATGTCCAGCCGATCAACATTTTAAATGCAATATAGTCTATAAATCAATAGTCAATGTCAATACAATGCTTTCCATCTTGCTTTATTGCAGAGTTGTAACTAAACTGACTTGGAGACTAGATTAATTGTCTTGTTTTAAAAGTATGTGCTCCTATAATGAGGAATGTCATCAGCGCAATATGAAAAAATATGAAACATTATAATATTGATCATTAAACTGACATTTAACAAAAAGATTTGTGTCATTTTATTTTATGTAGGCCTACATACAGTAAAGAGAATGTATATATAAAATAATTTATATATTTTAAAATATTCCTACATAGGCTATATAAAATAAAATGTCACAACCCTGTCTCTTTTTGTGAGACCATAGATCAGCCGTTAGATATACACAAGACGAATTATATCTTATGTTTAACCACTAGACTAGAGACATCAGAGCCAGCGGCAAACGTCAGAAGCACTAGCCGAGGTAAGGCTGTTCCAGGCGGGGTACATAAGCGCTGAGCGCCCGCTGATCGCCTGGATCTCACAACTCCGAAAACGTCAGATCAAATTTTTAAATAGGCGCTATCTTTATAAATAAACCACAGTTCCCTTTCGAACGGTCACTTTGTATTGCGTAGCTATACGCAGTGGGAAAACTCCTTTTCCTCAATTTACTGAAACCTATATGTAAAACGCATTTGCAGCTGCACAGCTCGCCCATTGAGCGTCTAGCTCGCTCATAGGCTGTGCTGCAGCAACTGCACATCAAATGGCTCGGGCGCCTTTGACGTGCGACCAATGAGAGCCCGTCAAGGGGGCGAGGCCTCAGCCTATATTAGTCCCTGAATTCGTCATTATAGCAGATTTGACCGACCAGACTCGACCACGCAGAGAATGCATTCTCCACCGGCGGATGTGCGGCCTTTGAGAGCATGCCCATCTCCACGCTGCGGACTCGACTAGCTCTCGCCCAGGACAGCGACGCCGCGTCACCCGCGCCTCCTCTCTCGGCCCTACTTCAGCCGAGGAAGAACAAGCGCCGCAGCCAACGGCAGCCCGAGAGCATGGATGCTTGGGAACGCACCCACGTCCCCGCGTGCCTCACTCTCTCCTGCTCAATCAACTTCTCCGGTCCTGTTCGAAGGAGATCAGCACCCCCCCACGTGGCGGGCCTCGTCTCCTTCGGCGGGCCCAGCGAGCACGACGACAGCCTGTCTATTGCTGCATCTGAGGATTAGTGGCCGGGCTCTCTTGACCCCGTCACTGCTTCTCAGCCAGCAGCCAGCGGCCAGGACTAACTCCGACGCGGAGATGCTTCAGATCCTGACACAGGCTGTCGCGGACCTCGAGCGCAAGTGCACAGCGCCCGTAGAGCCGCCGCGAAGTCGGCTGGATGGATGGTTTCTGCCGGGGCACCAGCAGGCCCCTTGTCACAAACCAGCGCCGTTTTTCACTAACCAAGGCCTGGCACACTCCTTATTCGACACGAGGTTCTGCAGTTTGCCCGAACACGGCTGCTAGCTGGCAAACTAGAGCCGTGCACCCAAACAAACCGTGCCGAAGCACGTCAGCCCTCCTCGGACGCGCGGATTCCGCCTCCGGTCAGGCTGCATCAGCCCTGCACACAATGGCCGTGCTGCAGGTCTACCAGGCCAAACTCCTCCAGTCTATGGACGAGGCTGGCCCGGACCCAGAGGCCTTTCGGGACCTCCGCAGCGCAACGCACTTGGCCTTGAGGGCTACCAAGGCCACAGCGCAGGCGATCGGGAGAAACATAGCGAGCTTGGTCGTGACTGAACGCCACCTCCGGTTAAACCTCACCGATATTAAAGACTCGGAAAAGACGAGGTTCCTTGACACCCCGGTTTCCAGCTGCGGTCTCTTCGGCCCGGGCGGTGAAGGGGTTCGCAGAGAGGTACACGGAGGCACAGAAGGCGTCCCAGGCCGTGCAACACTTCCTGCCTAAACGCTCTAGCTCTGCATTGAGCAAACCAAAGCCAGCCCCGTCTACGCCTCAGTCAGCGAAGCCGACGAAACAGGCCTCTCAGCCCCGCCCTGCGGCTGATGCCCAGCGACAGTCAAGAGCGGCGAAACGGTTTCTGATGTCCCGGTGCCAAGGCCCGCGACCCAGCGTCGTACTCGACGCGGCGCCGCCGAAGTCGTCCTAGCACGCGGCACGGAGAGAGAGGGTGAGTGTCCCGCAGTGTTAATTTCGTTGACGAAAATAATGACGAAAATTATTCGTCAACGACATTTTTTCACAGACGAAAACGAGACGATAACTAAATAAAAAATAGTTTTGAATGACAAAAACTATGACGAAAATCTATTGCCATTTTCGTCAACGAATAAAAACTAGACGAAAATGTTAGTGACGATTTGGGAAGCGATCCGTCAGTACTGATGTCCTGCGTGTGTGTGGTAGATGCGCACATTTGTAGGCTGTAATGTGATCTACCCCGTGGTCTCATAAAACGTTAAAAAATGTGAACGTCTGGGAGAATGAGTAGAGCAGACATATAGATCTGAATAAGAGTGACGATGCAAAAAAGAGCTCTATTCGGTACGGTTTTCTGTGCGCACACACCCGACCCGAAGCGAAGCGTGCAGCCATGCACATTGACACAAGCACGCGAGGACTGAATTAAGCTCTCTTTCGTGTCTGAATGGACAAATACACACACCAGTATGTCTAAATGTCCGTTTTGGAGAGTATTCATGTAAACTATGCTGGTTATGTCTTAAACAGTTGTGAGTGTATCATCAGTGCAATTGTATCCGCATGTCATCGGACATGATCTGACGTCTTAAAGTGACAGTTGGCAATAAACATAATGCGGTCTGTGTCCTTAATATTGATCAAGCAGCACAAGAAAAAGAGAAAGCATTCACTGTTTGTTAATAGCTTTAATAAGGATTAATTATATTTAATTCATACAAATAAATATGTCTGCTTGAAAGAATAAAGAATGATGTTTGCAAGTAGTTATAAAGAATGCATATTCATTGAAAAGAAGACTGTTCTACTTTAGGAAAAGTGGTTTTATTTAATTTTAAGATATTTTTAAGTCACAGTAGTTAAATCTGTGTCTGTATTGCATGTTCAAACTTAAAAATCATTCATATTAATAGGTTAATATATGTTTTCTCCGGGAGTATATGGGTTTGGAAATTTTAGAGAAATTCTAAATGAACGCATTGCAATTTACCTAAACCCATTATATTTTAGTCGACTAAATCTACTGTAGATTTAGTCGACTAATTGTATTTCGTCGACTAAAACTAGACTAAAACTAAAACAATTCAGATGACTAAAATATGACTAAAACTAAATGGCATTTTAGTCAAAAGACTAAGACTAAAACTAAATCAAAATTTGCTGTCAAAATTAACACTGGTGTCCCGCGCTTGCCGGACCACCCTCAAAGAAGCCAATGAAACTTCCCACAGCTCCCTGTTCGATTCAGGCAGCTGGGGATTTTATTATTGTAAACAGGCCCGCAGCAGTGAGTGCATCTTTGAAAACAAACGCCGTTTTCACGCGACCCAGCACAAAAAGAGCATGTTTCACAAGCACAACACATGGGTTCACGGTCCCCTCTCTAATAGGCGGCCCCTCCCCTGTTGTAACACTGACTTACCCACACGCAAATGCCTGTACAGTCAGTCAAACACTCAATGTATGCACAAATCACATTATAAGGGTTTCAGGTCCCCCTATGTTAGGTGGCCCGTCCCAATCAGTGTGTCAGTCCCTAGCCACACGGGTTCTAGCCTGGCAAGCTATCCCCGATGTGTCGAGTTGGGTCATAAACACTATAAAGCGAGGCTACTCGCTCCAATTTGCTCGCAGACCCCCAAAGTTTCAGGCTGTTATCGAGATCTCGGTGAGTAGCGACGTGGGTCACATGCTTCGCACCGAAGTGCAGAATTTATTAGCAAAAGGGGCGATAAAATTAGTCCCCCTTGCGTTAAAACAACCGGGTTTTTACAGCCGGTATTTTCTAATTCCGAAAAAAGACGGCGGTCTCAGACCCATACTAGATTTAAAACATTTCAACAAGGCTCTCATGCGACGGCCCTTCAAAATGTTAACTATCAAACATATCCTCATGCAAATTCGCCCGGGGAATTGGTTTGTCACAATGGATCTGAAAGATGCTTACTTTCACATTCAAATAAACCCTCGTCACAGGCCATTCTTGAGATTCGACTTCGAGGGACAGGCTTATCAATACACAGTTCTGCCGTTCGGTCTATCCTTGGCACCCCGCACATTCACGAAGTGTGTGGATGCAGCACTCTCTCCTCTGAGACAGAAAGGAGTGCGCGTGCTGAATTATCTCGACGACTGGCTGGTGCTAGCACAGTCAAGAGTCGAACTAATAGCTCACAGGGATTTGATTCTCGGCCATTTAAAATGCCTGGGTCTCACAATCAATGTTTCAAAGAGCAAACTGTCCCCCTGCCAGAGTGCGATCTTTCTGGGCATAGTTTTAGACTCGATGATGATGAGAGCGCGGCTCATACCAGAGTGCGTGCTCTCAGAGTGCGCGAGCGTGCGCCCCTGAAGAAATTTCAGAAACTGCTGGGACTCATGGCAGCAGCATCGCCAGTTCTCCGCATGGCATTACTGCGCATGCGCCTGCTGCAGCACTGGCTGAAACGCTGGGTGCCAACACATGAATGGCAGTCAGGCAGCCTGCGCATCAGGGTGAATCACGGTTGCTTAAGGACCCTGGTTCCCTGGCGGGCTCAGGACTGGTACCAAGAGGTGGTGACAATGGGGACAATTTCCAGAAGGAAAGTGGTCTTTACAGATGCTTCCAACCTGGGGTGGGGGGCGCTACACGAGGGCACGCCTGCATCCGGCCTCTGGTCGAGCACGGAGCAGAGCTTACACATCAACTGTCTGGAAATGAAAGCAGTTGGTTTGGCCCTGAAGACATTTCTGTCGAACCTCAGGGGTCATCACGTCTTAGTCCGCACAGACAACATGTCAGTAGTGGCCTACATAAATCGTTAGGGGGGCGTCAGGTCAGGCGACCTGCATGCTATGGCGAGAGATCTCTTATGGGCACAGACCAATCTAAGCTCTTTGAGGGCTGCACATATCCCTGGCGTCCAGAATTTGGGCGCAGATGTGCTCTCACGGGGCAACACTCCTCTCTGCGAGTGGTCCCTGAACCCACAGACGGTCAGTCTCATATGGGAGGTGTTTGGCAGGGCCGAAATCAACCTGTTCGCCTCGAAAAAAAACACCCACTGCGAAATGTTCTTCTCGAAGGACAGGGATGCGTTGGCCCACGTCTGGCCCAACCGCCCCCTGTATGCTTTTCCCCCCGTCTCGATGATTCCACAAGTCATCAAACGGGTCAGAGAGTGCGAGTGCCCAGTCCTTCTGGTGGCTCCTCTTTGGAAATCCAGGCCGTGGTTTCCGGAGCTGGTTCAGTTATCGGACAGAGCTCCATGGCATGTCCCGATGAGGAAAGACCTCCTCACACAGGCGAAGGGAATCCGCATTGTGGCATCCACGGCCCGACCTAGGGGCCCTCCATGTGTGGCCCTTAAACGGGTATCCAGGGACCTTCCTATGAAGGTGTTGGACACTATATCTGAAGCTAGGGCCCCGTCGACTCGGCGCCTTTATGCTTTGAAATGGGCGGGTTTTTCCAGCTGGTGCTCGAAAAACCATTTAGACCCAGAGTCATGTGAGATATCAGTAGTTCTCTCATTCCTACAGGAGCTGTTGGACGCGGGTCGCTCCCCGTCCACGCTCAAAGTGTACATGGCAGCCATTGCAGCACACCATGTTCTGGTGGCTGGCCAGTCACTGGGAAGAAACGACTTGGTCGTGAGATTTCTGAAGGGTGTTAGGAGAATTAATCCCTCCAGACCTCCCTCTGTGCCACCATGGGACCTCTCCACGGTCCTAGGGGCTTTGAGGGGTCCACTTTTTGAACCGCTCCAGTTGGTTGATCTTAAACCTCTCTCGCTGAAGACTGCTCTCCTGTTGGCATTGGCATCTATCAACCGAGTGGGAGATCTGCTGGCTCTCTCTGTGAGCCCGGCATGTCTGGAGTTTGGTCCTTATGACTCCAAAGTCATCCTCAAGCCCAGGCATGGTTATGTACCCAAAGTGCTCTCAACGCCGTTCAGAGCACAGGTGGTGACATTATTAGCCCTTCCCCCTTCTACAGAGGATTGGGAGGTTAATCTTCTCTGCCCTGTTAGGGCGCTGAGAATCCAATATCTGGAGCGCTCTGCGTCGTTTAGGCAATCAGAACAGCTTTTTGTCTGCTATGATGGTCGATCCAAGGGGGATCCTCTCACTAAGCAGAGACTGTCCAGATGGATAGTGGGGGCCATTTCTATGGCTTATACCTCAGTGGGTCAGGTTTGCCCTATAGGTGTCAAAGCCCATTCGACCAGAGGCATGGCCTCGTCGTGGGCGTGGTCATCTGGCTTTCCCATTCAAGATATTTGTGATGCGGCCGGCTGGTCCTCGCCGTCCACATTTATGAAATTCTATAATATGGAGGTACCTTCCCTGCAGGCCAGGGTGCTTTCGGTGAGATTAGGACCCGACAGTGTCCGGTCTTATCATTAATTGTTACTGTGCACAACCATTTACATATATATATATAAAACCCGCTTTTTGCCGGTTATATTTTCACATTATAAACCCGCTTAGGCCGGTGGTGTTGTCATATTCTAATGACCCCGACAGTGTAGGGGTTTATGGGTACGGTATGTTGTGATTACTGATGTTTTTTCCCAGACCTTACGGGGTCTGGTCTGGTTTATACATAATTACGTGGGTTATGGCTTGTTCTGTATGCTCAGGGATCCTGAGTTGCAGTGGCAACCAGTCACTCAGTGCAGCGTTTTACATAGCGTTCCCACTGCGTATAGCTAGGTAATACGAAGTGACCGTTCGAAAGGGAACTGAGGTTACGTGAGTAACCAAGTAGATTTGAGCTTTAAACAACTACATTGTCGACTGAAAAACTATTAAAACTACATTTCGTGACACAATAACAGTAGTATTTTTAAATTTCGCGGCCTTTCTCCTCTGAACGTTACTATATTACTAATTATATCATGACCAAATACAACCAAAAACAAATGTTCAGTATTGCTTGTGAAAGATAATTCCTCGAGACCTGTTTTCAATTGTGTGGCAATTTGTACAGCCCCAAGCAGCACACGAAACAGGCATTTTTCACAATTCTCGTTATGAGAAGTATGGGAGAATTGCCCTCTGCAATATGGCGGCGCCATTGACGTACGCTCCAGCGGCAAATAGGGCGTCTATGTATTTATTATGTCTATGTATTTACCCAGAACTTTATTTAGACCCTGGTTCCTGCGGTGGAAACACACCGAGTAGGCCTACCACCCCAGTCCCTAGTTCCTGGAGAAGTTCTTGCGGTAGAAACTCGACTATTCTCCATATCAGTAAGCGCTGTTTCTAAGCTCCATGAAATGCCTTGATTTAATATTTCTAGAACGTACATGTCACATTCCTCATTTAAATAATCACGCCCAAGGCATATAAAAGGGGGGCAAGGTCTGGTTGACTTGGGTTAGTTAGTAGTAGGCTTGTTTGAGATGCGTCTTGCCTTGGTTGCAGTGAGTGGAGGAGTGAAAAAAGTGCAGGCAAGACGGACATATCTCTCTTCTCACACTGGATCAGACCATAGACAGTAAAAGAAATGGACACAGCGACCCCATAGACTTCAACGGAGAAAAGTGAAGTCAGTTAGAAGCACTCACTTCCTGATGGCTGAGCGTACTGCGCAGGCTCAAACTGAGATTGACGACGTAGATGTGACGTGAGCAACCTGTCTCACAGTTGTATGTCTTCTAGTAGCTGTGCCAAGAGGAATCTGAATCATTCACTTCCGAATCTTGCAGAGCCGGATATCGTGAGTAGGAACTGTCCATGAGCTAGCAGCAGGAGCAACTTTATGACTCTCTACGGGCTTCGCTCTTGACTTTTTGCCTCCACGTCTCCCTGATTGCCCGCGAGTTTCTCCTCCTGTCTATACGGTAATTTCTCTACTGTACGACAGAGTCGCGTGTTATGATGCAATCGTTAGCCTATTTTTACAAAAACTGCTTCTACGGGGCCATAACGTAAGACACAAGGTAATGTAGCCTTTTATAGATGGTCGTGTTTCTTTAGAAATAAACAATGGACAAATGGAGTCTTTAAACGCCTCAGATGTAAAGTTATTCGCTGTCAAAGTGACGCCAAAATGAATGGGAATCAATGGAATGCTAACAGCAGGTGAAGGCTTGCTAGCCAATGGCGGCCCCCATGCAGACTTCAGTTTCCGGCTGGTGGATTACCCCCTTGGTTCTTTTACTCTCTATGGTTGGTAAGGGGCATGACATTTCTGACACACGCTGGAAGCGGTTGACCAATCACAACACACTGGTCCAGCCGACCAATCAGAGAGCACATTGTACTTTTCGGAAGGAGGGGCTTCATAAAGACATGGTAAGCCTGAGGGATAACACTTTACAATAATAAGGTTCTGTTTGTTTTTAGTTAAAAAAATTGTTTGACTAATGTAAAGAAGCTATTCTGAAGAATGTCCAAACAATGAAAGTCAATGGGGAAAGTGAGGAAGAAATGTGACATGATTACCTTATAACGCTATAGCCTCTTCATATTTTCTGACTTATAATGCTAAATTCTAAAAGCATCTCAGTTTTTAAACAAAAAAAGTCCTTTACAGATTATTTCACACATTATTTCATGCAGTTGCCATTTTTTCCCCTCATCAAGTAACATTAGCACTTTTGTGAAAATCTTCATGTTTTCAGTCAAGGACCATTAAACCTGGTATGCACCTTTATGCCCTGTAAATTCAATTAAATGTAAAATCTGGAAAGAGTTTGTTTCCTGTTTCCTCAGACAGGTTTTTCCATGTACGCGTTGTGTAAAAATGCTCTGCAAATGCGGTAGGCTAAATGTCAATACTAAACTCATTCAGTTCTGATGTCTGATCTGGATTGCTTGTGTGTTTGTTGTTTTCCATCTATCATCATCTTTATATTGATTTTTTATCCGTCTACTAAGATCACATTGTATCGATCATCTGATGGGATGCTGATCCATGCCAGAAGCTTCTGTAATATTTTAAAATCATAGTTCACCCAAAAAACTAAAGTTCTGTCATGATTTACTCTGACCATATTTAGAAAAAATGTCTCAAATGTTTCTTCAATAGTAAAATAAATAAATAAATTCATTCATTCATTCACATTTTCCTAAGCTGGTGAATGTGTTCCTGTTCCCATCCGAGCAGTTTTCAGCAACCAATTATCCAGTTTTATTTAAGCCCCCATTTAATTCACATAAGTTATACGTTAAAACACGTTATAAATATATTAGAATGGAACTGTAGGGCCATAAAGTAGACTTGATCACATTATGGTAGTTTTCCAACTCTACAAAGTATTTTTCTTTCGCAAACAAAAGAGAGGAAGTCTTTACAAGAACCATACTGTTCAGTGACCGACATTTTGCTCCACTTACTTGGTGCAAGGGAATGTTTTGGAGAACTGTGGCATTGTCTTCGGACAATACAGCATTGGTACATCATGCTGTCTGTGTCACGCCGACCAGCACAGACAGCGGATTTGACAACAGGCTCTCGTTCTCTCCCCCTGCAGCTCAGAATCCCCCCCCCCCCACCCCCCCCACCCCCCCCCTGCAAAACCCCAGTGATCTCACATATGCATAGCCCACACAAATACACACACGCATCTCACATGTCTCTAGAGGGCTGTGCATTCAGTCACAGAAAACGATACTCGGTTACTAACGTAACCTTGGTTCTCTCTAGAGAGGGAACGAGTATTGCGTAAGTTTAGCTTACGCTACGGGAAAGATTCATCTTCTCGAGATATTGAAGCCAAAAAATTATCCTTAATTTTGAATTCATTGTCAACTCAATGCAGCAGCTAGCAGACCTAGAGCAGGCCATCTCGCCAGTGGCGCATATAGGATTTTTCAACAGGGGGACCAAGCTGTCAGCAAATGATTTAAACTCAATTCGTTATTTTGCATAATGTGGGCTTTAACTAGTGCTCAAGTAGTTACTTTGCTTAATTTGGGCTAATGATTTGCACTAAAAAGCCATTGGGGCATTCTTATTTGAAATCATGGATAAACAACAATGAACAAACAAAGGCCTATACCTGATCACCACTAGCAATGCATGATCAGACTGTTGTTTGACTAGTATGCCAATCGCCCACCAAAACTTCATGTCTTCAGCAAAGTATGTTTTATTTAAACATTTCAGCATACAAAGTCTATCATTATGAACAAAAAAGCAAAGAACCTATGTGCAAAAAAGAAAAATAATAATAAAATAAAATAATAACAACATATTTTCTACTGTGGCTGCCCTCCTGTAGATCCTCACTTGACTGACTAGGGCCTGCCTTACTGTCATCAGAAATCGCCTGCAGGCCAGGAGGACAACATTTTAAATCTTATAATTTCAGTTAACCCTCTATACCTCTATAGAATCTCACAACAATGTGAAATACAACATATTCCTGAGAATTAATGGCTAAAACTACTATTTCAAAAATGTCTAAGAATAACTTAAACATTTTAAATTTAAGTGTTAATTACAAGTTTGTTGCAATTCATAGATTAGAAATATATTTCAAATGATGTATGACATATTAAGAAATGTTTGTATAGCCCATAATTTAAGAATCTATATCCTCCTTTGCTCCATACAATAAAAAAAAAACATGATTTCCTGCTATAAGAGGATGTCAAAAGTGTATGTAGGCCTTCATTTGTTGTTTGCATAAACCTTGCACTACACAAATGTGCTTATTATAATTATTTTTATAGTGGCTTACACGACAGTGAACATACCTCACACCAATTTATACAGTACAATGGGTTAAATGATTAGATAAAACATTATTTCCTGATGACGATAAATTGTTTGATTTATCCAACCATTCTTTTTGTGTTCATTCATTATTTGGCTCTGTCCACTCACCTAAATGCATAGTTATGGTCTCCACATTTTGCTGTGTTTACTAAGTGCAAAAGCCTTGTCAGACTAGCTATTCCCCTTAACAAATCTAATCTGCCACATCTGGGAAAGTCAACAGGCATAGGATACTTACATTGTTTGGTTTGTGAAAAAACTTTTTTTTGTCTCTTCATTGCCTTTATGTGGCATTTATACAGTCGATTTTGTTCAGTTCAGAAAATCACAGACTCAGCTCAGTCATAGATGGTATATGATCACTATGGTTACCAGTCCGCTCCTACAGGCACGATTGAGGCAGATACCAGCTCCTCATAGGACCCCGGCGACGTCACTCAGAAGTCGTCGTAGCACATAGCACACACACACACAGAGAGAGCGTGTAAACGTGCGTTTATTGACAACAGAACAGAGTGTAGTGAGAACGTTGGTACAAAGTAATGGTGACCGGTGTAGATTGTTTTTTCTTATTCTGAAGCAGCGGAGGGCCGGGACACTAATTTGGCTAGCGAACACACTAGTTAATCCTCCGTTTTACCGATTTTTGTCGCCTTTCGTAGGGATAGTGAGGGCGGGGGACGGATCGGGTCACTATGAATCTGAGGGCTCATGTCACCCCCGTCCCTAGTGCCATCTGCGCCCTTGCATCTCGCCGTGCTGATTGGCTGCCCTGCAGGCAACTGCTGCAGCCTACCAGTGAGCCCGGCGTGACGTCACGCCCAATGAAGGGCGCCCGCGCCTTCATAGCGCCACAGCCCGCCAGAATGGGCGTGGCTTAGCGTATAAAAGTAGGGGCTGTAGGCTGACTTACCTGGTTTTTCGTCGACTGAAGCGAAGTCGCTCTTGGCGCGAACACGGCCGGTTACGCAATACTCGTTCCCTCTCTAGAGAGAACCGAGGTTACGTCAGTAACCGAGTATCGTTCTCTTACGAGAGGTTCTCTCGTATTGCGTAAGTTTAGCTTACGCTACGGGAACACTTTGTCAATTCCGTGCGTGCCAAGCATCCACCATGAGACCCCGAACTTTCAGGGGAACCCCATAAGTGGAAAAAAATAAGGTGGCCAGCCACGCGTGCCATCACTTGTACATAACAGTGTTGTATAAAGTACTAGAAAGCAATACTTGAGTAAAAGTACAAGTATCGTCCTAGAAAAAGACTTTGGTAAAAGTGAAAGTTACCTTTTAGAATATTACTTAAGTAAAAGTCTTAAAGTATCTGATATATACTGTACTTAAGTATCAAAAGTAATTTTCTGATATTTAATGTACTTAAGTATTTGAAGTTTTTTTTTAAAGCAAGCGGTTAGAAGTTTGATTGTGAACTTTTATTGTGGCCGTTCGAAAGGAGAGAGGGAACGAGTATTGCGTAGCCGGCCGCACTAACCTGGCGAGTTGTCGCTTCAGTCGTTAAACCCATAGGTTAAACCTGCTATAATGGCGAATTCAGGGGACTATTATAGGCTAAGGCCACGCCCCCTTAGCAGGCGCCCGCGCCATTGGATATGCAGTTGCCGCAGCACAGCCGATGAGCGAGCTAGACGCTCAATGTGCTAGCTGTGCAGCTGCAAATGCGTTTCACACATAGGCTTCAGTAAATCAAGGAAAAGGAGTTTCCCCCCGGTCCTCCAGTAGGTGCTTCCATGGCGGTTTCAGTTGTGCTTCCTCCTCCTTTGGCAACAAACGAGCATTACGCTGAAATAGAGCGTGCAGAGCGTGTGTAATGCAATCTATGAGCAGTGATTCGCCAAACCTCCCTTATTGCAGTCGCACACATTTCTTCTTATTTTTATTGTATAGTAACGAGTAACGAAGATTCTTCGTGGAAATATAACGGAGTAAAAGTATACATTTTATCTAGGAAATGTAGTGGAGTAAAAGTGAAAGTAGACATAAATTTAAATAGCGAAGTAAAGTACAGATACGTGAAATTTCTACTTAAGTACAGTAACGAAGTATTTGTACTCCGTTACATTACAACACTGGTACATAAGGACACATAGGGAATACAGAGCAGCGCGCCGGTCTGTATAGGCACATGGCACATACCCTACTAGTGCAGCTCAACCAGCAGAGCTGAGTCACGTGAGAGTGATCTGAGCAGGAAGATCTGGGCAGAATACACATCTCCTTCTAACTGACAAAAGTTTAGCCTGCAAGGCAGGAACAAGGCAGGAAGGGATAGAAATCCCACTGGACCACGCCCACGACGAGGCCACGCCTCTCGTGGAATGAGCCCTGATGCCCAGAGGGCATTGCAGACCTTTTGACGCGTAAGCAGCTGCTATAGCGTCCACTATCCATCTGGACAGGCTCTGTTTCGAGTAGGCGAGACCCTTGGTGCGCCCACCAAACGAAACAAAAAGCTGTTCTGAACGCCTGAAGGAGGCAGAGCGCGTAATGTAAAATCTCAGCGCCCTGACAGGGCAGAGGAGATTCACATCACTTTCGCTGTCAGATGCTGGCAGAGCTGACAGTGAAATAACTTGCGCTCTGAATGGAGTGCCCATCACTTTAGGAACAAGCCATGTCTAGGTCTGAGGATGACTTTAGAGTCATTCGGCCCGAACTCAAGACACGACGCGCTGACAGACAGCGCGTGCAGGTCCCCCACACGTTTTACTGACGACAATGCAGTCAGAAAGATGATTTTCAGTGATAGATATTTCAACCCTACGGAGTCTAGTGGTTCAAATGGAAAGGCTTTCAGGGTCTCGAGGACCAATGAAAGGTCCCACATATTAACCGACGGGGGGCGCGGCGGGTTCATCCTTCTAGCTCCTCTAAGGAAGCGGATGACCAACTCATGTCTTCCCATTGACTGGTCGTGCGTCGATTCTACGAACGCTGCCACGGCCGCCACGTAAACTTTGAGCGTGGATGGGGACCTCCCCTTATCCAACAGCTCTTGTAGGAAGGTGAGCAGATGCGCCACCCCACATGTCTGTTGGTCCAGACCTCTGTCGGTGCACCATCCGGAGAACACTGACCATTTAGATGCGTAGAGCCTTCTCGTGGAAGGAGCTCTAGACTGCGTGATCGTGTTCATCACTCCTTCTGGCAGGGCAACGAGTACCCGTTGATCAACCATGCGTGCAGAGACCAGCGCTCTGGATGGGGATGCCAGATCGTGCCGCTAGCCTGAGAGAGGAGATCTGCCCTCACCGGAATCGGCCACGGAGCTGTATGTGACAGTCGTGCTAGTTCCGGGAACCAAATCTGATTCTCCCAACGCGTGGCTATGAGGAGCACCGAGTGGTGCGTTTCCCTGATTCTCTAGATCACCTGTGGTAACAGAGAGACCGGAGGGAAAGCATATAGCAGGAGGCTGGGCCAAACCTGGGCCAGCGCGTCCTAGTCCTTCGAGAAGAACGTCGGGCATTGAGCGTTGTCTTTTGACGCAAATAGGTCGACTTCCACTCTGCCGAATAGGCGCCACAGTTTCTGGACCGTTTGGGGGTGCAGGGACCATTCCCCTGGGGGAACATTGTCCCTGGACAGTTTGTCTGGGCCGTCGTTCAAATGGCCAGGCACATGCGCCGCCCTCAGCGAGCGCAGGTGCTTCTGAGACCAAATCAGGAGGCGTTCCGTCAGATTGCAGAGAATTCTGAATCTGACACCGCCTTGACGGTTTACATAGGATACCACAGACATGTTGTCCGAGCGGACAAGATCATGTTGGTCCTGTATGAACGGGAGGAAGCACTTCAGCGCGTTCTCGACCGCTATCATTTCCAGACAGTTTATGTGAAAACACTTCTCTTGGTCTGACCACTGGCCGAAGACCGGTCTGGCCTCGAACAGCGTGCCCCAACCCGAGTTGGACGCGTCTGTCGAAATGACTTTCCGATAAGAGATGGTTCCCATCATCACTCCCTGCTGGTACCAGTCGGCTACTAACCAGGGCTGCAGAGCCGCTATGCAGGTCTGAGTCACTCTGATTTTCCGGCCGCCAGAAACCCAAGCTCGGCGGGACGTGCGAGCATTTAACCAGCGTTGGAGCGGGCGCATGCGGAGTAGGCCCAGGTGAAGCACCGCTGCAGCTGATGCCATACAGCCCAACATCCTTTGAAATGTTTTTAAAGGGAGAAAGCTGCCCTTCTGGAAAGATGCGGCTAGGTGGCGATAAACGAGACATTATGGTCACAGAATCCAGTTCAATTCCTAAAAAAGGAAATTGACTGGCTGGGCAGTAATGAGCTCTTGGTCCAGTTGACCGTGAGACCCAAGCTTTCCAGGTGACTGAGAAGCACTGTACTGTGAGATAGCAGTTCTGTCTCTGACTGTGCGTGCCAATATCAGCCAATAGTCCAGATAGTTCATTATTCGCAGCCCCTGACTTCTCAGGGGGCGCGCGCCGCGTCTATGCACTTCGTAAATGTACCGGGTGTTAGAGACAGGCCGAACGGCAGGACGGTGTATTGATATACCTGACCGTCGAAGGCGAATCTCAAAAATTGCCTGTGACGGGGTATTATCTGAATCTGAAAATAGGCATCCTTCAGATATAGAGAAATAAACCAGTCCCTCGGGCGAACGTGCGCGAGGATTTTCCTGGTCGTACGCATTTTGAACGGTTTTTTCGCAAGCACTTTGTTCAAATGTCTCAGATCTAGGATGGTCTGAAGGCTCCGTCCTTCTTGGGTACGAGAAAATATCGGCTGTAAAAGCCTGACTCGCTCAGAGAAGGCGGTACCTTTTCTATAGCCCCTTTGCACAGCAGCTTTGCTATTTCTGCGTGAAGTAGGTGTGCTACTTCCGCATTCACTATCGTCGCGGTCCGGGCTCGAAGTCGCGGGGGATGGCGAATGAATTGAAGTGTATAGCCCTGCTTTATTGTGCTTAGCACCCACTCTGAAATCCCTGGGATAGTTTCCCACGCAGCTATGTGAGCTGCTAGGGGGCGAATGGCCTCCGGGTTCAGATCGCCGCCATTGCGGGCTTGTAAAAACTGAACCGGAGCCGAAAACGCGTCGCGTGCGCTCTCGGCTCTGGGCAATGGCTGCTCGGTGAAAGCCGAAACTGGCTGATTTATGTGAGATGTCCCAATCATAAGGGATGGGGAACATTTTCTTTTCACTTTTTGAAAAGAAGCAGCGCTGTGCAGTGCAGTGAGCAGTGAGCAGCGCTCTGGGCGGAAAAGCTTCCTGTAAGCGCGAGCGCGGGCACGAGACTTACAAGTGTATTTGACGCCCCGATCGTAATGGATGGAGAGCGTCTTATTAATGGCCTGCGTTTTGTGATAACACTTAAACGCGCGGGCGTCGCCCAGGGGGAGGTTTGTGTTAGTAAGCGTGAACACTCTCTGGCGGGCACGAGACTTACATTCATAACCTGCTTTTTTGATCGTGTAACAGAGCAGACAGATAGTGGGCACAGACCTGTGGACACATTTCTTACATTCAACACTCGAGCGGCTTTTCAGCGCTTTATGAGAGTGTGCTCTGTGAGTGACACGAGATTTGAAGTGCTTGTGTGTAGGGGTGAACACTGGGGCGTGGGCACCTTCACTACACTTAAAACACCGACGGCGTGAGCCGGACTGGCTGTTTTACATGTGACATCCCGGCTGCTTTTAAACAGAGAACGTTTGTGAAAACTTGTAATGTGCGAGCAGCGCCGGAGGCGATGTGTCTGTTAGTAAGCGTGAGCGCTCGTGAGCGGGCACGTAACTTACATTCTTAACCTGACATGTATGAGGCTGTTCTGGCCGTGTGACAGAGCGGGCAGAAAATAGGCATGAGCACAGAGTTGTGGGCACGTTTCCTACATTTAGCACTCGAGCGGCATTTGCCAGCTTAATGAGAGTGGGCTCTGCGGGAGACACGGGGTGTATCGTGCTTGTGTGTAAGGGTGAACACCGAGATGTGGGCACCTTTTCTACACTCAAGACACTAACGGCGTGAGCCGGATAACCAGACATTATACTCACTTGAGATTTCGCTGGGTCGCCGCGAGAACGGCGGATGTGTGCAGGCGAGCGGGTTGCATTACCGGCTCGTTGGCTGCCAAATACACCGCTGCAGTAGCCTTATCTAAGGGGACTGACAGGGCGAGACATTTCGACGGCGGCGCGCAAGCCCGTCCGGGTCATGCAGAGAGCTCGAGAGGGCTCTGCATGACGCTGCGAACGGCGACGGGAGGGCGGGGTAGCTCTCTTGTAACGTAAAGAGAGCTAGCCGCGTGCTCGTTGGTCGAGCAGAACTGTATAAAAATTTCTGCTCTTACCACGCATCCAGTACGTCACGTATGTTGATGCCCGTCCGGGTCATGCAGAGAGCTCGTTAGTCGAGCAGAACTGGGAACAGTGTTTGTATGAGGGCGCGCACACAAGTAGTGGGCACGGTACCTTCATGTGACACAGATGATGCCCGTCCGGGTCATGCAGAGAGCTCGAGAGGGCTCTGCATGACGCGCGAACGGAGACGCGAGGGCGGGGTAGCTCTCTTGTAACATAAAGAGAGCTAGCCGCGTGCTCGTTGGTCGAGCAGAACTGTATAAAACTTTCTGCTCTTACCACGCATCCAGTACGTCGCGTATGTTGATGCCCGTCCGGGTCATGCAGAGAGCTCGAGAGGGCTCTGCATGACGCGAGGGCGGGGTATCTCTCTTGTAACGTAAAGAGAGCTAGCCGCATGCTCGTTGGTCGAGCAGAACTTGGAACAGTGTTTGTATGAGGGCGCGCACACAAATAGTGGGCACGGGCCCTTCATGTGACACAGATGATGCCCGTCCGGGTCATGCAGAGAGCTCGAGAGGGCTCTGCATGACGCGCGAACGGGGACGCGAGGGCGGGGTAGCTCTCTTGTAATGTAAAGAGAGCTAGCCGCGTGCTCGTTGGTCGAGCAGAACTGGGAACAGTGTTTGTACGAGGGCGCGCGCACTAGTAGTGGCCACGGGACCTACATGTGACAGATGATGCCTGTCTGGGTCATGCAGAGAGCTCGAGAGGGCTCTGCATGACGCGCGAAACGGGGGCGCGAGGGCGGGGAAACTCTCTTGTAACGTAAAGAGAGCTAGCCGCGCGGCGCTGGGGTTAAAGACTTCGATTCGAGCCCGCAGGGTCGACATCGGAAGTTCCTCGCAGTGCTCGCATCCTCCATCGAGAGGGCAAGGCTGCGTGTTCCTGGCCCAGGCAAAGAGCACAGATGGGCGGTCTCCAACACTGAGTGGCTCTGCACGAGCCATAGGAAGTGCAAGACATCTTGAAAAAGACGTCTCGCTGCTCTTTTAGGAAGTGTAGAACACAGAATACAGAGATAAAAGGATATGTCGCCGGATAGCGTAGCTCGCACGGATGGCTGAAGGTGGCGAGGACGGCGGCTTCCTCAGCGCTGTCCTAAGCTGGCTGTTTCGCTTGTTCGACGGCGGCGGTGGCTTCTCTCAGATCCAGCGATGTGAAGAGCTCGCTGAAGAGACGAAAAATCAGGGAAGTCAGCCTACAGCCCCTACTTTTATACGCTAAGCCACGCCCATTCTGGCGGGCTGTGACGCTATAAAGGCGCGGGCGCCCTTCATTGGGCGTGACGTCACGCCGGGCTCACTGGTAGGATGCAGCAGTTGCCCGCAGGGCAGCCAATGAGCACGCGAGATGGCCTGCTCTAGGTCTGCTAGCTGCTGGACTGCGTTGACAATGAATACAAAATGAAGGATAATTTTTTGGCTTCAATATCTCGAGAAGATGAATCTTTCCGTAGCGTAAGCTAAACTTACGCAATACGAGAGAACCTCTCGTAAGAGAACCCTGGAAGCATTATGTGAACCTGTGTTTTGCATGACATTTTGTATTTTGCCAAACTCTTAATATCTGCACACTTGATATTTGTGATATGAACACTACGACTAAGGTAATTTTATGACATTTTAAAATTGTCAGAATGTGTATTGGTTTGGTTCGTCTATCTTTTACTTCAATGACAGCAGCACTCAAGTTTTGTGAACTTCAAAAATGTGTGTAAAACCTAATGATGTTCTCCTGCATGATTTGAGCGGATCCAAGGATCTTGTGCTTTAATGGAAGAAAGAAGATTTGACTGCATGTACAAACAGTCATATTAGAAATCTCACAACTTATTTGATTAGTGACTTGGAAATATTATACTTAAATATTTCATGTATAATCTAAACCGACAGACAGACACATGCACGTGCACACACATGGAGAGAGAAAATCGTATTCTTGTGATTTTCAGTGCGCTTGTATATGCAGCTTACAAAGCTAATCCTCCGATGGCAATGATGCATATTTTACACAAACATATATCCTCCTCAGTCCGACACAGCAATGTCCCAGACTGGTGTGTTAGTATTCCTGAGCAGTGGCTGATCTCCAGTGCTCTGCAGCTAGATTAATAATGGATCAAGGCTTTTACCACTCTTTCTCTCCGTCTCTATGGATCAGGTTCCTGCTACAGTTTTAGAATGGCATGGTTTTGATGATCCTTTATTCATTTGAGGGACAATAGGTAGATATAGACAGTGAAAATAGACTGTCTGTAAATGTACTATTGCTCTGGACCACGTTTTCATTTTTCCTGGTAATAAATGGATTTACCCTAAATCCATTAATAAGGCTTTGTAAATGGCAACATTATGGTCTGGTTTCACAGACTGGGCTTAGACTAAGCCAGGACTAGGCCTTAGTTAAATTATGATATTTATGTAGCTTTTATAAACGTGCCTAAAACAATAATAATAAAAAATATATATATATATATATATATATATATATATATATATATATATATATATATATACACAGGTGTGCATCTTGAGACAAAACAATGGTAGTGACATATTTGAAGATACGTCAGAGAAAGTTTAGTCTGGGACTAGGCTTAAGCTTCGTCAGTGAAACCGGACATATGAGTTCTGGGTTATTTGTGTCATGCATGTCTCTACTATAATAGTGATGAACAGTGCTTTTTTTCCCTATAAAATTCAGTGGTTTTTACCGCACTGTTATGTGCAGGATGTCCTCTCGGATGGGACAGTGTATAGTATGTTTTATGGATCTAATCAAGGAGGTCTATAATACTCGTAAAAAGATATATGTTAGCCTTCCCGCTCCTCTTGGTAGTGTTGTTCGGCTGGTACATGACTCCCCAGAGATGAGTTGAGTTCTTCCATCTTTGCTCATGGGCTCTCAGTTCTGGACACAATTGTCTGTGAACTGTACATTTCATGTGACTGATCACTCTGAAACAACAGCAGTATTGGCTGATGGAATCACAAGAACAAACAAGTTTCCAAACCTTGATAGGGAAAATGATAGGGAAAATGATCCAGAATGTATATGTATACTTCTTTTAATGAAGAATGATGTGTTTTTTTTTTTTTTTTTTTTTTTTGCCAGCAGAATGGTGTAGTTACAGCATCTACCAGCAGGGGGTGTTCATGATTCCAGATTTGTAGGCATATACAGAACAACTTCTGATTATGGAGCAATACTGATAATATTAATTGCACAACATAAACACTGTAATCCTCGAAATTTAACTCAATGGAAACCCTTGTGAATCCTGCGGAGTAAGAAAGAACATAATTATTAGTCAATGAAACCCAGTGTAATATTTTCTCATGGAAGTGTCAGCATCAAGCCATACTATAATATGATGGTATTGATCCCAGATACTACAGCATAACCTGTCAATCTCATAAGGATGCTAATATTCAGTAGTTGATATTTATTTTGTGACAGTTAGCTTATATGTACATGTAGCACCATCATGGTGTGTTATTTCCATCAGATGATCGATCAAAACTTCATTAAATCTGGTGTCATCATTTGGTTTTATAGTTAAGCCACTGATACAACATATTAAACGTGTACATTCATCACAATTCCTTTATATTTACTGACACCCAGATTAAACTGCAAAATGCAAAGGCAGTTAGACTAGATCCCTAATCAAATGTCTTCCTGCAGAAAAGGAGGGACTAATTTCGACCAGAGAAAAGGTCTGTTTTGATGAATGGTCCCAATCAACAGGACTTATCTGAAAGTTGAAGAGGGATTATTGAATTTTAAACCTTTGTAGAATTTTAATTAACTTTCTCTCTGCCCAGAAAACGGTTTCCCTCAGCCAGTGTGGTTCAATAATCCAGCCACCCATGTAATAAGATGTTCATTACGAAATTATACATTTCACACACTGCTTTTATTCAGAGCAATTTCTGTGCTCTGTCTGTGAAAGTGGGGCACAAAGCTGAAGAGATTTTCAGATATACCTTTTTTTGGACTGGTCAAAATAATTGGCCTTCTGCAAGACATTTGGATTCTTACATCGTTTTATATTGAATGACTGTGGATCCTTTAATGGGAGATTTGGATGCAAATGCTAAAGATGTATACAAACAAGTAACGATGACAAACAGCAAGATCTGAAGTGATGACATGACATTGATAAAGATATTTACACAGATTTGATTGATTTTTACATCACATGATGTTTTTGGGGAAAAAAAGAAGAAATTTCTAAGTACAATCAACTTGGATATTTAAGTCATTTCAAATAAATTACATTAAACTGACTTTAAAACAGTTGGAAACAGTTGGAAATTGCGTAACTTATTTTGATGAGTTAAAGCAATGTAAAAACATATGTTGTCATAACTTATTGACCATATCATTTTTTACGGCATGTGAATTCTGAGGTTGCTTTCTATGCATGATGTATAGTCAAGATATAGCAAATTTACAAAAAAAAGTAAATAAAACAAAATCTCAGGGGGGAACTAAGGAAATATCTTAACTGAATTAAGCAAATAAGATATTGGCACAAACATGGCCACAGAATCTGTGCTATACTTGATTTGCATGCATGCCATTAATTGCGAACAAGTTGTGTGAACCTAATTTCAGCGCATTTTGCACCTGGTCAAACTGGATTGTGTGCAGTTAGGGAAAAAGATGTGGGTTCTGTGCCAAAATACTAAAGTACACACAATATTGGTGTTTAGTGAATAAAAAAATAGTCAAAAAAAAAAAAAGTTTTCTAGTTCTTGTAGCATGTTGCAATTGTGATTAACCTCTTTGACGGCTACTTTCACCACCTGGGAATCAAAAGAATGGGTGGCTGTAATCTAAGAGCTTTTTTTTGCATATATATTTGATCTCTAACACCTGGAAAAAAACATATCCAATGCTTGTTCAGAGTGACTTTATCGCTGTTGGTCACTCTATTGTAGTTTTCTTGTTGCTGGTTGACTTCATTTGTGACCTGTACTCAGGGGGGTCAAAGCTTTTTAAACACAAAAGAGATATACTGGCTGTAAAAAATAAGAGGACATTTTATGTTGACAATGAATCAGTTGTCTTGCCGGTAAAAATCATTGCATCTCTGGACATATGTCAAACCAGTAACTATATCCCATGAAACTAGAAATTGCCAATTGTCATTTAAAATGAAAAACTTCAAGTCACGTTGTTGTTCCAAATGGCTGTCAGTGTTAATGGATCCAACAAAACTAAAAATATCCAATAAAACTATCACCTGAATTGCACGTTCTATGTTTTGATGTTATAGGCCTATTTAACAAATCTCAAAATCTGACATATAGTCTGTGCCATTGTTACTGATAAGGATTTCACATTTTGTACTTGTTCTCGAACAACAGCATATTAAACGTCCTCCTAATTTTCTTTATAGTCAGATATACTTTAATTACTATATCTAATAAAAACAATTAAACCCCAGCAGAGGTCACAGTTTCTGATTTGTACCTTTGTGTTGCCTTGGTAACCAAAATAAAATATTGCTAGCTGTTTTGTGCTCAAGATCTCTGCTCTTTTTCTGTTAACAGGTCATTGTGAGTACTGAGTCTTTTTTATAAATCTGTGTCTCACAGGAAAATATTGTACAAGATCTGGTGGAAATTGATTCTAGCTGACTGCCTACTGAAAGCCAGTCGTCCTACAACTTCTTTATAACAAATAACCACCTCACCTTTCCTGCACTAAAACATAGTGAGTCATTTAATCCACTGAAAGCATGTGAAGAAACACATATTTCAGACCCAAGTCTCTTCTTAACACATTAAAAAGGTCCTAACAGAACAGGAAATTAAAGTCCAAAGTGATGGATGCTAGAAAATTATGTATCACCACACACAATAAACAGGGCTTAGATATGCACATTAAGACAACCCATAATGATCAACCTCCATGGAATGTTTTATTATAGACCATCGTCAAAAATTTTCTGAAGCGAAGCTACGTGACTATGATGTCATAAATGAAAAGAATAAAAGCGCATGTGAGGTTGAACAGAAAATGAAGATTAAAAATAGCATGGGCACATTTTCACATCTTATTTATGGTACAGTAATAAACAAATATTTTTTTTCTCCAAAAAATGGCAAAAATATACATGAATAAGAACAAAAATGGCAAAAAGTCTGTCAATGCAACAGGGCTTACTGCAGTCTAGGCCACTCGTATTAAGACATTAAGGTAAGAAACACACGTACGGCGTAAATTATCTGAGCTGCATGTCCGTGTCCATATTAGTCTGTCTTTATTACATATTTCTTTGATTCTTCTATAAATAAAACAACCGATAACAAGGAAACCTTGGTACAATTAAGAAGTGCGTCTTGTATTTCATCGACAGCTTCAAGTAGTCAAATACCCATGCTTAGACTTAGAAACATCTGCGAGAAAGATTAGACTTCTAATCTAACAATATTCTCTGCTTGTCCTTACAAAAACGTGTGTGTACTGTATATTTTTTTCTTCCTTCACATGAGTTGACAGTGTCGGCTATTTCTGCATGAAACACACTGAATAAATCAATGATCTCTCTGTACAATAGAATTACTTTAAAAAAAAATACAACTTAGGTTTGTATGTACATCATCTACCTACAAAGTACAACTGCTATCATGTAATAAAATATGTAAACAAATTTCTCGTTCGACACAGTCGACTGTGACAACAGATTTTTTCCACACTTTTCACATTAGATTTATTTTTGTATAGACATCCGTTAACAGTATCATAGCACTGCGCCAGTCTGCACCAGACAGCTGTATAAAAAAGAGACGAGAGCAAATGGACCAACATACATACGGTTGAAAAAGTTCCAATCTGCGACACGTTCCCTTGTCGTGTCGCTTTGAGGGACGAGAGGTCTATCTCATGATGGGATCGGCCCGGTGGGCGGACGTGTTCGAAGTGAAGGATGGCATGGCATGCACTACAATCAGTCGCTTTACTGAGACAAGGAAACATCACTGTCTTTCTGGCAACTCACACATTTGCAATATTACATTTGGTTGTACAATTAAAATGATCAGTTTTGGCTGGAAATCATAACAGTGCAGTGCTGTCAGAGCCTCGGTGACCAGTCTTGAGCAGTTTCGTTTATTACATAGTGTTTTTCTTCTTTTTGCAGAGAGCAAAAAATGATAAGACACCACATGTAATGTATAAACAATACAAATTTCTCATATATAGAATTTATATATATATTTATATATATATTTATTTATTTTGTTGGCAGGAGTCCATTTTTTTTCAAGTGAACAACATTTTTTTGGGTCCCACTGTCGTTACGGACGTCAGCACTACGTGTCTCTTACATGCTTGAAACGTTCTCCTCTTTTTACAGAGTTACAAAAGAAAAGAAAAACGAGATTTACGCCAAGGTTCACATACCTCTAAAAAGTCACTTAGGATTATGATGTAGCTGTGGAATATTCTACACTGATAACGTCTCCGACCAGATAGAGGAGTAAGGTCACTAATGTTTGCTATTTTACCTTCGCGGTGTGCTTACGGTTGTAAGTGTGCTTTATGGTACAGTTCACATCAGAGTTCGCCGCCTTGGCACAGCGCCGGGGTTCGGCTCCTGTCGCCCTCTCTCTCGGCGCAGTGCCCAACAGGTCTGTCAAAGTTCTGTCAAAGCAACGGGGCGACGCTCGGACTCACACGTAGTACTCCTTGTCCTTGTTTTTCTGTTTCTTGTTGCCGCTTTTCGTGCTCTGCTGCTTGTCCTTCATGACTGCTCCATTGCTCTGCGCCGAGTTGGTTATGTAATTCCTGGTCTCGTCCACTTGGTAGGATCCCTCGTCCCTGTTTCTGTACTTATACATGGCGTACAGCAGTATTAGGATGCACAAAGCGGCAGCGGCAACTATCCCGACGACCATTCCGGTGGTGCTGCTAGATTCACGGACCACCTCGGAGGCCCCCGGAACGCGCCTGATGCCCGGCTCCGTGGGGATTGCTGTGGGTACATTACGGAACATGGGGGAGGTTATTAATGGGCTCTTCAGCTTTGTGTTGTCTACCTCATAGGAAGTGGGCAATGGAAGCAAGACTATGTCGGGCTGGGGCTTTAGCTCCCTGTGATTCATTTTGCCTGCGGGCAGTTTGGGTGGCGTGGACGTAGAGCGGCTCAGCTTGGGGGAAAAAGATGCGGTAGTAGTCCTACCAGAATCGGAGACTTTGTTAGGTCTAAAGTCCTTGGATCCCCACTTAGGTGCGTGAGCTTTGTAGCCACCTTCAAAGGTCGACGATGACAAGGTCTTATCTGTTACCAAGGAGAAGGTGGTGTAAAAATCTTCATCATCAGTAGGGGGCAGGTTAGAGTCGTATGCTTCCCCAGAGCCATACCCAGATATCATCAAGCCATCATCATCATCATCATCATCATCACAATCATCGCTGCCTCGGTCCGACAAGCAAGGTACCCTCGCCTCAGTGGCCATGGACAGGGACTCTTTGGTGGTCTCAATAATGGTGAGGTGGGGGCGGAGGGTTGGGGGAAAGGGGATGGAGGGTGTACGAGTGGCTACAGAGGGGAGCTCTAAGGGATCCTTTACTAGTACTGGGAAAACTAATTCACCTCCTAAAATTGAACAAAGACATGAGGCAAGTTAGTCTTTAAAGCTGGTAACCAAAAAAAAACAAAACAAAAAAAGCTCTGGTAACGGATACAAGGCAGAACGTAAAACAACAAACACAAAAAACAACAGAGAAACCATATCGAACATACAGTAAACGACAAAAAATTGGCATCAAAAGGACTTGACAGGTCTTTGTGGGTGAGCCGGTTTGTGAGGTATTTGAATTATCTGCTTTAAAGAAAATAGTTCACCCAAAAAATTTTAATGATCCCATAATTTACTCACCCTCAAGCCATCCTCAGTGTAGATGACTTTCTTCTTTCAGCCGAACACAATCAGAGTAATATAAAATAATATACTGGCTCTTCCCAGCTTTGTAATGGCATTGAAAAGTGCTTAGGGTTTTTGAAGCTCCAAAAAGCACATCCATCCATCATAAAAGTATATCCATACGACTCCAGTGGGTTAATAATGCCTTCTAAAGCGAAGCCATGTTTTTGGTTTTTTTTAAGAAAAATATCCATATTTAAAACTTTAGAAACTATAATCATGGGCTTTTGGCAACAGCCATACCCGCGTTGTCGAGAAAGTTGAGTTCCGGATGGGTGACCTCTGATCCGACATATTATATAAGACACATGAAGTAGGCGTAGCATAAGCTTAGGTGACAATAGACGCCTCTCGAGAAAACCACATAACTCTCTTGTGCTGAAAGCCAGTGATTATAGTTTAAAAAGTTTTAAATATGTATATTTTTCTTACAAAAACCCATGGCTTCGCTTCAGAGTCGTATGGATTACTTTATGGATGGCCAAAAAACTCAAAATCTTTCAAAAATGTAAAAAAATAATAATAATCAAAATCCATTACAAAGCTGAGAAGAGCCAGGATATTATTTAATATAACTCAGATTGTCATATACACCTAGGATGGCTTGAGGGTGAGAAATTGATTTGATAATTTTGATTTTGGGGTGAACTATTCCTTTAATATTCTAGAAAAAAAGTTGTGCATAAAAATGAACATGAGCCAATGTAATGTTAATTTCTACAAAAACATTTTTAACATTGAAAGTTGCGTATTTTCAGATTAGCTCATGCATGCCAACTTGAACTATGGCAATAAATAATATATAAATTAACATTAATCAGAATTAATAAATGCTGTAAAAAAACTTTTATTCACTTAATGAATTATTAATAAGTGAATATATTGAATATTACTTTTTAAATAATTTGCATAAGTAAAACATATATGAATCTACTGCCATGAAGTCTCATGTTCTAAAAAAAAGTCAGAATATTATTTAAATAAGCTATGAGATGAAGTCTCATAACATGTTGTTTCATCTGTGCCTTAAAACATGTTTATTTTTGTATCTTCTCTCGCTCTATATATATACTGTATGTGTGTGATGGAAGATCTGGCTCCCCAGCAGTGCACTGACTCTTGCCTTTTGAATGGCTTCAGAAAGCCTCCCCAATGGCAGATACTATCTCCACGGCGCAATAACAGGTGAATAAACTGTCAATATGGCTGATTTCTAAGTGTGAGACTTTAATCTTTTAAGAATGTAGATATTTACTGTATCTTGAAATGCGGAAAGTACAAAGCTTTTATTGACGGTAATAAGATTCTATGTTCTTCAAGTATATGTGTAGCTGTAAAGTGTCAATATTCGGCAAGGAACAAGTGATTCTAACACTAGAAGGAAACATTTCAGTGTGTCTGCCATGCAATATAAGCAAACAGTTCCATTTCATGAACATGGAAGGTTTGTTTATGCTTTCTAACTGCTAGATATTTCAGTCTGTCATTACAACGGTAAGATAGTTCTACCATCAGGCTTTTTAGTACAAAACAAAGACTTGCATAAAAAAAAAAAAAATTCACATTCAACTTAAAAAGAAAAAGCCAGAGCTCAAATGATAACACAAGTAAATTAAATTACAAATCCAATAGCATACGTTAAATTACAAAGCCAATACCATAAGTTATCAATTACTAGACATAGCAAACAGTACAGTACTGACAAACAGGTAATATAAACATCAACAGTATATTCTAGCACACCGAGATCAGAACTTCTGATCTCATTACGTTAAGTAGTTAAACAAGCATACCATACGGCATATACTGTATATCATAAACATAAACATAAACATACCATATTTTTTTGTCAACTTACATCAACAAATTGCCCGCATGATTTTGGCATGAAGAAAAAAATTGACAAAAGAAAGTTGTGTAAGAATGTTCTTGGACAAGTTTTTTCTTTGTGAAAACAAAATAACTGTCATTGCGTTTCTGGTTAGATATATATTTTTGTTTCCCACATGAGAGAGTACAGGGAGGCAACAACACATACATCCACACCACATAACATGAAAAATAAACTTCACCATTATTCTCTTTTGTCGTTACTTTGATAAATAATCCAGTTTTCTTACAAAAAACTGTACATATTTGAGCCTTTGATTTATATAGCATATTTTTTGTTGTTGTTAAATAAATATCTACATTCTAGTAATTAAACTTTTTGCTTAGATTGGTTTTAATCTTTAGGTTTGAGTGAATGGATGACTGTACATATTTTACCATAGCTAGAAGGGGGAGGAGGGGGGAGGGGGGTTGTGACAAGGGAATTGGACCTATGAACATACTACATAGGAGATGACAATGATGGGGGTGATTGTGTAAGTCAGTTGCCATGTCCATGTATAGGCAGTACGAAGCGGTCGGGCAGCATTAACGTTTTTGGCTGTAAGGAAGGGATGGGGATATACAAACAATGAGCATATACATGCCCATCTACGAAAAAGAACAAAACTCTAACACTGACAATCTGACAAACCCTAAACTGCAACTTCTTCGCCATGCAGTTTGTAAACATTCTTTAAACGTCAATTGTTCATCAAGATCAACTGTCAGAATTTGAAAAAAAAACAAAAAAAAAAAACAAGAGGTGCATCAAGATCTGGAACCTTTTCATTGACCATCATGTGCCTTTTCGATGATTTATTATACAAATTTTCTGTATTAAATTGGGTTGCTTTTGCATTTTAGGGTATTGTGATATTGTTCTTGATGTGATTCACTTTGAGCACATGGAATTTTCATTGAATTAGTTCCAAATCTAAAAAAAAGAAGACCAAAAATCAAAACACGTTATCAAACGAATGATAATTGTGATTTGATATTCACATCTAGTTCAAATTTCACCACTAATTTTGAACCCAAAAATTCAGCTATTCAAAAAATGGTAACCAACAAAAAATGAAATTGATTTGAGTGCGTGTAAAACTAAAAAGACAAAATTCCCAGAGACGAAAGAACAAAGCAATTCTAATTTTCACACACTACAACCAGATGCACAAACTATAAAACAGACACAATCGAGAGGGACAGTTTAACAGACAACTGCTTCCTCTGTCATGTGACCCAAAGACAAATATATCTGTCATTGTTAGTCTTAAACATGTAACAGGCGTGCAGTCTGGATGTATGTCAAAGAGAGAGGAAAATTGGCTGAAAATGGGTTAAGTTTTTTTATACTGCAAGATGTTGACGCATGCGTAAAGTAAGTTGCATTTAGGGAGAGTAGACGAACAACACAGCAAGCTGGGGGTCAAATCAGACATCAAAGGTTAAGCAAAGGTCAAAGAAGCCTTTTAACCAGGGCCTGTAGGTCACAGGTGTTTGTCTGTACGCTTTTTGTGGCAGATTCCTTGTCTTTTATACCAGAAAAGTCATTATATCTCATAACAAAAGATCCATAATCATGGTTGGTACCCACAGACTTTGGTTCAAAAGCAGCAGAGTATTGATTGAGGAATTCCACAAGAGGGTTCAGAATAGATGACGTCTATAGCAAAAAAGAAACCAACTCTCTGAAAAGTTTAGGGGAAACATTACTTGAGCCATTCAATTAGTACCTAATCTAATCATCTAAATCAATTCCTTTCTAACAGAAAAAACCCTGAAAAATGTCTCTCTAAAAAAACAACAAAAAACAAACAAAAAAACCTGACCATTATTATGGAGAAAGCAGGGATGAATCAAAGGTATAAGATTCTTAAAAATACATTAAAGATATTGTGTTTAAAATGCTCCTTGCTACCACTATTCATAAATACTTAAAATTATAAATAAACAGGCTTTATTTTTGATTGATAAACTCTTCTAAGAGTCAAACAAAACCATTCTGCAATATATGTGTTAGAGCTAGATGTTATTTGCTACTGCAGGCCCAACACTTTAGAACGGTCTACCTCTCTACATTAGATTAGCTCCCTCTGTTTCCACTTTCAAATCTTCTTTAAAGACTTATTTATTCTCTTTAGCTTTCAATACTCCTTGCGATGATTGTTTATCTATTGTTCTGTGCTCCTATATTGGAAGTTTTATTTGTCTTTGTTTTATTCTGTTTTTGGTCAGCCTTGGTTGTTTTTGTGCTTTATAAATGTATAAATGTTCTGTATAAATAAATATTGTATTGTATTGTATGTGTTACTTATTTTATCCACCATTACATACCAGTGTGCTGCATGATGAATGGGAAATCTTGACACACCAAAACAGGAGATTGCCTGAAGAAGAGTTTCTGTTCTGATTTGTAGAATGAACCTAATTGTTTCAACATATTACAACACTCGCATTCTATTAATACATTTACAAATATTGGTAAAGCCTTTTTTTTTTAAACTAACTGACGGTAACTGACAAGAGTGCAAAAGTAATCTGTGCATCAAGGTACACTATACGACTGCAAAAACTGTAACACGTCGAGTATTATTTGCAAAGTGAGACTATTCAAAACTCTTCACTCACAAGAGGTGTATCTCAATGTCGGGTGTCTAGAGTGTTCTTATCTCTGTTTGCACTATGGATAGGTAATTAAACAGGAGCTCCAATGCTGAATGGCCACCTGCAGGCCTGTGATAAAAGCAACTACCCCTCTCCTTGCACAGAATAGGCCCAAGCAATACTGGCTCTCTAATCTGGACCATTCTTCTCTTTGTTCTACCGTTTATTTCCCCCTTCCATTTCCTGCATTCCAATGGCATCTAATTGCATTGAGTCTAAAGACGCTCAACTCAGTCCAATCAGCATGACAAAACAAGCTACACTTATTTGTAAATAAGTAGATGTCTGCTGGAATCAGGTGAATAACAAAAACCGGCTCATCTTTTGGGAATTTCTCAGAATTTTGAGAGTGTAAAATCATGAGTGCAGCATATAATGCCATCTGGTGTTCATATAAGGAAGAGAAATGAGTCGTAGTACACTTGTTTTACAGTTAATACACAGATTACAAATCAGACACACAGTATATTTCACATATACTGCATATATTTCATTATAATTAATTTAATTATAATGTTTAAAATTTTGATCTGTGAAATACAGGAAAAAGTGATAGTACGGCTTCAGTAATCTTGAAATATACTTGTATAAGTTGTTTAGTCCACTTTTATGAAAAACATTATAGAAAAAAGAATAAAGTAAAGTAGAGTAAAGAATAATTTTTTTTTTTTTTTTTCGTTGGGTCATTCTTACTATGCAGTACACGGCCATGTCTTCATAATATCACAGTTCAAAAGTTTGGGGTCTGAAAGATTTTATAATGATTTTGGGGTCGGAAAGATTTTATAATGATTTAACAAGGCTGCATTTAATTGATCAAAAATACAGTAAAAACTGTCATATTGTGAAATATTGTTAACATTTAAAAAAACAGGTGTTTCATATTTGAATACATTTTTAAAATGTAATTTATTCCTGTGGCAAAAGCTGAATTTTCAGCAGCCATTAGTACAGTTTCACGTAATCCCAGTGTCACATGATCCTTCAGAATCATTAAATGCTGATTTGCTGCTCAGGAAACATTTCTTATTATTATTAATGTTGAAAATGGTTATTCTGCTTAAAGGGGAAATGAAACGTCCATGTTTTGGCACTGGTAGTAACTACATATATTAGAAAAATCACCTTGCCAAAAAAAAATATTTTAAAAAGTTTTTAAAACCACAGATATGACCAAAATAATTTAGATTTAATTAATCTTGCACTTGTTCCTAGATTTTGTATTATGTCTGAATATATTCAGTTGCATTTTGCCCATACAAATGGCCTTATCTACTGTTTTGACGTCCAAACTCAATGCCTCATATTATTATCTTATTATTATTTATAAAGATTGCAAAACGTCATAGATGACAGATTTATGATAGACACTTTGTAAACAGTGTACAAAATGTATTAACATGTTCAATGTCACCAAAATACACATGAGAAAAGAGTTCCTCATAAAAATGTAAAGGAAACACATTTTCAGGTGACACGTTTTATGTTCTCTGTATGAAATAAAAATAAATAAATACCCGTGTCACTTTAGTGGAGAGGCAGAAACTTTAGATGACTCTGCAGATATTCTATGGGTAACTACGGATGAGGATTTTTGGTTGGTGTAGCATACACAAAGTAATAGCCTAATGAATTGACCATTGCTTTAAAACCCTTTTTTTAAATAGTTAGCCTACTCTTATTTATTTTTTATATATTGCCAGTGATGACTGTGTGTGATGGTTCCACGTAAAGTGTGTGCTCGTATTCAGTTCTGGTGGTACGTACGGTAACTCGGCAACTACGCATGACTTAGTATTGCGTAAAGGGAACAGGAATTCCGGAAGGGAACAGAATCGACTGCTTCACCGGACCTCTGTCATTTTTTTACATTCAAAAATAAAATTTCAAGCTCTTTGAATGATTAATTAGCCGTTTTAACCATAGACACTAAAATAAAGGTTTAAACCACCTCATATTTAGTGTTTGCAATTCCTTTTGCTGCGAGAAGCTAGCGCAGTGAACGGATCTTGAGAGCGCGTTGTGATGGCGCGGATGCAGCCTCCGTGTTGCCTGATTTACCTTATGGAAAGGTGTCAGTGCAAGTTCCCTTTCGAAGGGAACTCAACAATACGTCATCGACGTTATGGGGAACGCCTCAGGCGTGACAGGTGTCTGAAATCACTATCAAATCACGTCAATCACATTGACCGGCGACAGCCCGTGAATCATTAACGTGAATGATTAACGTGTGACCTGGAAGTATATAAGGGCGTCTTGCAAACATGACAAATCATCTCATCGTCTTCAGGGACTGTTTGTTTGAAACGCTATTCAAATATACGGAGGTAAGAATGAAACGCACAGCTAAAACAGATTGTTTTCGTAAGTGTGCCGACCCGTGTCCGAGGTTTCTGACACCGGCCGACACACACGAGCTGTGCGTGTTTTGCTTGGGTGAAGAGCACGCACGGGAGGTTCTCGAGGGAACCCTCTGTGCGAACTGCGAGTGTTTTTCTCTTAAAACGCTCCGCTCTCGTCTGGCCCTCTTCTCGAATGAAGGGGGTTCAGTGTCTGGACCTCATGGTGCGGGTCCCGCTCGTGCCGAGGCCGAGCGGCGACGTACATCATGGGGCTCCCAGATGGAGCTCGTCGATCGCCTCGAGAGGGCTGTAAACCTCTCAGATGATTCGAAGGCTGACGAGGGTGAACTGCAGGTCGATGGGGAAGATTACTCACCGACTGTACCTGCAGTTGATGCTCTTCAGGACGCGCAGGAGATGGCTGAGGAGGTTTACAATCAAGTAGATCCTGAACCTCCTCAAGCCATCTGGCCCCGTGTATGCAGAGCTGGTGGATGTGATGAGGCGCGCTGCCGATAGGCTGCAGCTGCCTTGGCGGCGCGCTAGAGGAGAGACCGCTCGCGGTAGGCTCGACAATCGGTTTCTCCCCAGCCATACACCACCAGCTCAGGTGAGCCTTCCATTCCTTCCTGATCTTCATATGGAGATCGAGAGGGCATGGAAGAACCCATACTCTGCCCGTATCCACCAACATCAGCGGGCTAGCTTCGCTGATGTTGAGGGGATCGGAGAGTATGGGTACGTGTCAATGCCGCCCATTGACGAGACGTTCGCGAACTATCTCGTGTCTGGGCGGGCAGCGACACTGAAAGCTCCAACCCTGCCTTCCAAACCACTGAAGACAACGGCTCGTTTGAATGGCAGAGCATACATGGCAGCAGGTCAGGCCGGTGCTGCACTACACACCATGGCAGTGTTACAGGCATACCAGGCCGACCTGCTGGGGGATCTCGACCAGGGGGCAGGGATGTCCCCTGAGGCGGTGGCTGAGCTGCGCCGCACCACAGATCTGGCTCTGTTGACTGGCGCTAGTGCTTCAGTTATATCCCTCACCAGGGCCACCTCTGTAGCTGGCCTAGGCTATACCTGGGATATTGAGGCGCTCTGCTCAGTTAGCATTTCTTCCTCTGACTCTTCACTTTGTGAATGTATGTTTCTGCATCCCTGTTTAACAGCCTCCTCCCATTGGAGTCGTTAGGCCATGGCCTGCCCCCTTCTCTGCATTCTGGGGCGACTAAGAGTAATGCAGCTTGGTGCAGAGGTTGGTTTATAAGGACGTGGTAGGCCTCAATCAGGCCTCCGTGGTATTTCTGTCTTTTTTGAGCAGGGTTAGGTCGTCTTTCGCTTCACTAAGAAGACGGGGGTTTGTCTGCCCGACCCTGCCGTGCAGAACTGGCATACGGATTAGGCCGCCAGTATAGGCTTTACTTACCTCACTGAGCTACTGCTCGAGTGCTGGGTTGTAGGCGGTGGCTTTTCGGAAGCCCCCACTCCCCTAGGTTGGGCACAGATACATTTCTGTCACCCCAAGAGCCGCTGGCAGGCCCGCACCCTGGTAACCTCAGGGTGAAGTGTGAGTATTCCCCTGTGATACAGGGTAGGTCTGAGCACTTCACTCCCAGTTCGGTATTTTTTTTCCTACCTCGCACCACTATGGCTCGGGTTGAGTATGAAGTAAGCCTTCACTTCTTCCTTTGTCGAAGTACACTCCCCTGAAGCCAGAGCATTGCCCTGAGCTGACGCCCATGCATAGATGGTAGGCCCCTGACTAACTGGGGCCTCCGTTTAGGCAGAGTGGCGTATGTTGTACTCCCCTTGTTTTAAGGGTGCTAAGCTCTCTTGCTGAGTACACTGCCGTGGGCAATATGATTAGGCACCAGAATGCTGTAGGCGCTGTGTAAACAGCTTATCTGCCAACGAAGGATGCGCCATCAGGTAATAGGCCTCAGCAGGCCTCCTTGTATGGGCAGCCCCCAATTGGGCGCTGTAGGCCACTTCTCGAGAGAAATGGTTGGCCTTGCTGGTTCGGGCAGTTGACTCACCGGTGGGTAGTAGGCCTTAAACAGGCCTCCTCAGAGGTGAGTCCCAACATTGTGGGACATACTTTTTAGCCGCTACAGGTAGCTAGCCATACTAGGCCTCCTGTGGGTGGGCCCAATAGTTACGTTGGTGTAGGATGGTTCCCAACAGTGTTCCTTTGTAGCAGAATTGACTTGCTATCAGCTAGTAGGCCCAACCAGGCCTCCCTGATAGGCGAGTCCCCAGCTGGCTGGCCTTAGCAGGCCACCTTGGAACTGTCACCCGGACTCAGCTACCAGTTGCTATCAGGTGGTAGGCCCCTCAGGCCTCCCTGAAGGTGATTTCCCACTTAATATGGTTATTAGGTAGTAGGCCCCCCCGGCCTCCCTAAAGGCGAATCCCCACCTACATTGGCTATCAGGTAGTAGGCCTCACCAGGCCTCCCTGGAGACAAGCCCAAGGACTGACAACTGGACAGCTAGCCTGACTTACTATCGGGTAGCCGAAAAAAGCTCCCAGATATTATGGCGGTCAGGTAGTAGGCCTCACTAGGCCTCCCTTAAGACGAGTTCCCACATGCTGTGATTATCAGGTAGTAGGCCTCTCTAGGCCTCCCTGTAGGTGACCACATACTGTTGCTATCAGGTAGTAGGCCTTACCTGGCCTCCCTGAAGGTGAGATCCCACAGACTGTAGCAATCAGGTAGTAGGCCTCACCAGGCCTCCCTGAAGGTGAGCTACCCACATACTGTGGTTGTAAGGTAGCAGGCCTCACCAACCCTCCCTGGAGGTGAGCTCCCCACATACTGTGGTCGTAAGGTAGCAGGCCTCACCGGGACTCCCTGAAGGTGAGCTCCCCACATACTGTGGTTGTAAGGTAGCAGGCCTCACCAGGCCTCCCTGAAGGTGAGCTCCCCACATACTGTGGTTGTAGGGTAGCAGGCCTCACCAGGCCTCCCTGAAGGTGAGCTCCCCACATACTGTGGTCGTAAGGTAGCAGGCCTCACCGGGCCTCCCTGAAGGTGAGTTCCCACATACTGTGGTTATCAGGTAGTAGGCCACTCTGGGCCTCCCTGAAGGTGGAGCACCCCACATACTGGTCCTAGGTGGTCCTAGGCCTTTGAGCAGGCCCAGGTAGGCCTTTCATTTAACTATGTTTATGGAGGTTTTCCTGTGAGGCTTATAGCTTGGGCTATGACTGTAGGGCATGCTGTCACTGACAGCCCAGCGTGACCTGAGGGTGAGTGGTTCTAGCGTTTCATTTGAAGTTGCTGGTTCTGACAGTTGTCACTGCCATTGGGCATGCACTCCCCTTAGCATGGCGGTGTTGGTATATCGTTCCCCATAACGTCGATGACGTATTGTTGAGTTCCCTTCGAAAGGGAACGTCTAGGTTACGACTGTAACCTCTGTTCCCTGAGAACAGGGAACGAGACAATACGTCTCCCTGCCATGCCTCGGGGTTTGCCTGTCGTACAGTCCCTTCAGACGATAAGCTGATTTGTCATGTTTGCAAGGCGCCCTTATATACTTCCAGGTCGCACGTTAATCATTCACGTTAATGATTCACGGGCTGTCGCCGGTCAATGTGATTGACGTGATTTGATAGTGATTTCAGACACCTGTCACGCCTGAGGCGTTCCCCATAACGTCGATGACGTATTGTCTCGTTCCCTGTTCTCAGGGAACAGAGGTTACAGTCGTAACCTAGACGTTAGTCTTCTGGACTTGCTTTTCTGATTTAATGTCACACTATAGGAAGTTATTAAAGTGGAAAGTTGCATGTTAGGGTTTGTGATATATTAATCTTATTACCAAAACACAAGCTTGGAGCTTATTTCGGATATTTTTTTTTATATTTAACTTTTGCTTGTTTTTCGTAGTAGTATCTGGCAACATTTTACTGTCGGCATTAATAATAAAAAAAAAGCTTATAGAAGAAATGTAATTGCTTACAGGAAGATACCACATTCGGTAAGACAAACGCAATGAGCATCGTGATTATCTGTAAGAAATGTGTAACACTATCAAAAATAATAACATGCATTTTGTTAACGAGCCAGTGTGATGCAAACATGTATGAGAGGTTTGAAATGATAGTACGATAGCAGATTAACGCTTTTTATGCGTAGTTTAATGTTAAGCTTTATGTCTTTCACTGTGTTTTACTGAACTCAGCCCAGAGCCTTTAAAGCCAACCAACCCCGTGACGTCACCGGTTATAATACTGCACAATGGTGGCGCCCTTGCTGCGAAAGATATAACGATGTTTCTTTTATATGTTTACATTTGTCATGTTTCTTATATAATTGTTGATTATAATGGAAATCCAACTTGTAAATCATATCAACTTGATTGACTGCTTCATTTCCCCTTTAATATTTTTTTGTGGAAACCAAAATATTTTTTTTTAAGATTCATTGCTGAATAGATTCATCAGAATTTATCTGAAATAGAAAATCATTATAAATGTAACATTATAAATGTCTTCACTGTCAGTTTTGTTCAATTTAATGTGTCCTTGCTGAATTATAGTATTAATTTCATAAAAAATAAAATAAAAAAAAAACTGACCCCAATCTTTTGTACAGTACAGTATGCCAATATGTAATATATTGGATAAAATAATATATTTTTAAAGATAGGAATCATATTATTATTATTTCAATATCATGATCAAGTAAACCGGTATGCACTAAAAAAGAGGGCAATTTATGAAGAAATATTCAAGGTGTTTTAATTTTTTCCTGAAATGTCCAAACAAAAGGCATGTCTGAAGTGACATGAATTCTTTTAAGATTATGGTATTAGTTTCACTCTAAAACATTCCAAAATGACAGAAATCAGTATGCAATCAACATTTTAAAAGACAATTAAATAAAAATCAACTTAAAGTCCCTCAAACTGGAAGTGGTAGCTCTCAGTCCTTCATTGATACATTACTTAGTATTCCCTCCTGTTAGGCATCCTGTTGATTTCCTTGGCAATAATCAAGTGTTAATTAATCAAGTTAAAGTGCTTGAGCTTGGCCAAATCATATTTCTGAAAGTCTGCGATGGCCTTTTTCTTAAATGGCAAAGTTACAGAGGTCGAAAGGTACTGCATTGCAGGAATGACCCATCCCATTCTTGATTCTTTCTTATCTGGTTTGGGCCACGCTGATGGTTTTAATGATAGAAAAATATCACAGGACTTTTTTAGAAGACACAAACAAATTGCTATGCAAAGAAAAACTGGAGCTTGTTAATTCCTGATTCATCATTATCCATAATTATTTAATCAAAATCCACACTATGAGACAGATAAGTAAGGGTTAATGGCCGACGAGGTGTCCATTGTCAGGTTTTAATGGACGACGGCGAGGTGTGAACCGGCCGACGCGCAGCGGAGGACGGTTGCCTCCGCCGAAGTCCATTAAAACCTGACAATGGACACCACGGAGGGCATTAACCCGCTTATACCATGGTCACTTGCCAAATAATTTTTTTTTAAAACATTAGTTTATATTTTAATTAGGCTAAATCTAGTTTTTACAAATAATAACTTGCCTGACGGTTTATTTAGCAACCGGAGATATTTATAGTCCGCTCAGCTTGTAGAACCCCTTCAGGTTCAAAAATGCATTTTTTTTTTTCATTAAACACAAAGGTAGGCATAGTTATTTTTTTATTACACATAAAACAATTAATCAAACAACAATCAAACAAAAAAAAACTCTTTTGCTCTTTTGATAGAGCAAATTGTTAACGGATACTTTGCCTGCCTGTTGCTATGGTTACTCACAGCTGTTGTAGGCAGCGCATCAGTCAGTTTCACCAGAACTACTTTACTAGGTGTCCTCTATCACTTTTTAACTGACACCCTGCAGCCAATCAGAATCGAGTATTCACCCAGACCATGGTATAAGCCTGAACAAATCACACTGCTTGAGAGATGTAGAACGGATTAGTATTACACTACATGCTAACAAGAATCTGTAAGGCAACTTTGATGCGAATACATTGCACTGATCCTTTCCTGCAAATACAAACTGTATCATAAAATATAAGAGTGAGAGATGCTTCCATCGCACAGATAATTGAGTCTCTGGAGGCTTCTTCCCCTCAGTTTTAAATTCACTTCACCTTTTGTCTCGTTCAAAAGGAAATACTGTATTACCGAATCATTTAAACACAAAATGAGCCCCATTTAACGGTGTTTCAGAATAAACAAAATGTGTGGAGTTTCTAAAAATATATCCATACATATTTTCATCAAAAGGAAATATACTCTTTTTGGTTTGCATGCAAGCGTGAACTTTAAGATAATGAGATTTGTGAGCAGAGAAATAATCTGAGAATAATACAGAAGAATTTTTCTATGGAATGACTTTGGAAGCATATCATTAATCAGTAGAAGCCCTCCTATGGAATTCCAGATAGGGGATAAAGGGGAAAACCCAACAATTTTTTTACAAACAGAGAACAGAATCACGTGACAACACATCAAGACACAGACAAGTTGATAGACAGGAAAACGATTTGGTACAGGAAATGCAGCGGAAATCTTTGCAACCATAAGCTTGAGGTATGATGCTTTGTTGAAACTGGCTCATACATACAGTACAGCACTCATGTTAGTCTGATGGTGAAGAAATGCATGGAGATCAAAAAATGGCACCATGCATTGAATAATGAAAGATTAGTCTGGTAAATGGCTCTGACTGGCAGCTACCATACTACATGCCACAAATGACTGCTTGAGAAAGCGTGACATTGAGAAGCGCACGTTTTGTGGCAATAAAACTCTTTCTATGCCATCTGCATTAAAAAATGACTTCATATGCAGACCGGCTCAGTCAGCTGAGAATCAAGAGGTTCAAGGATGTTGGCCATTCTTAAAACACAACTTTCTTAAGATTACATCTACTTGAGCTTAAAAAAAAAAAAAAAAAAAAAAAAAAACTCTTTTGATGGCAAGAAAAGATTTTGTTGCCTGTTATTTGCTTTGTTAATTGAAATGGCAATGTTCAAGGTCAAGCCCAGATGTTAAAGATGCTTGAGAAAAATGGAGGAAAAATCGATTTCAACACCAAAATATCATGCGGAACAAGATGAGGCGATATGACAGGAATGTTGATTTTGGATAGCTGGGAAATAGATGAGGACTTCACCAATAATAACATCAACCACGAGCAAGCTCATGAAATTAAGAGGGCAAATCAAGGGGAAGTACCCCACGCATGCGGTACAGAATACTCTCCGAATATGAGGACGCACCCCTGCAGCGGTAATGTATCATGCAGCTTCACATCAACTGATGTAGAGGTTAGAATGGCATGAATTTCTGTGTAAACGTGACTGGATGATTGGGACCCTGCCAATAGCTTTCTTTATGAGTACATAAAGATCCCAGAAAGATGGATATTGTTCTCAAACCGCTAAACTGATGAATTTCATTTGGAAGAAATTGGCATTGACATTTGAGAGAATTGCAGAGGGTAAGAACAGATTGGAGTGAAGAAAGCAGATAGCCTGTCATGTCTGCATGAAAACTTAAATGTATACGTTTTCATCCAATGGGGCACAATGCACATGTTGCACATATCTGTGACAAAAGATAGGGTGCTCATTACAGGCCAACAGATAAAACTAACAGGCCATGAAATGGCTTTGGCCTATGGAAATGATTTGATCACACATTGTACTTCTTGTTATGTGCTTGTTCACTGTTCAGGCATGGGAAATGTATAATTGGGTGTTTGTTCAACTAGGGGCACATATGACTTTGTGGACTTCTCTTAAAACACACTTTTTATACTCTTGCTTGTTTATTTAAAGTAATTTGTACACAAGTTATATTCTGATGTTTTTCAGAAACACCACATTATGCAATGCATTTCATAGCATTTTTGGTGAAAAACAAAAAACAAAACAAAGAAAATCCTATCAATACAATTGTGTACATCATTTTGGCAATTAGGCATTATTTCACTTTATATAAATAATTTATTTAAAAATGTAGATGTTGCTTCGATCATCAATTTTCAATTTTAAGATGAATTATCTTGACTGAGAGTGTTGGACAAGCTTAAAACAATCACATCTATTATAAAAGTATCAAAATAAATGATAAAGATATGAGAAAACCTTTCCAATACTTGGTTTAATATGTTTTTATGTGACCTTCATATCACAGAGAGAGAAAAAAAAAAGTTGAAATCTGTTCTTTTTAATATAAATCAACCCCTAGGATATAAAAGTGCCAGAAGTTGAAGAAACACACAATTATTGTAAGTGGTGGGGTTTTACTCAAATTATAATCAGATTCATTTGACCTCTCTGACTTGAATTATGATTTGAAAAAGAATGAAATTTCAGTTATCTTTAACTGCAATCAAAAAAAATGCACGTTTCATAAAAGACATGACAGACTATTTTCTCAAAGCTACAATTATGTTTTTTATTTTATTTTTTTTAAAGCCAATACCCAACTTCTCTCAAATCTCTCTCTTTCTGACTATCTCTTTTTTTCTAATCACTGAATTGTATTTTTCATATTTGGGTTGGAAAATATTAGCAGAACAACTTGTTCACACTGAGGCAAAATGATACTGTTAAAAATAAGCATAAGGACACAAAACAAAAATTTGTACACAGAAATTCGATGATATCTGTTCTCTATTACAACAACTTAATTTAGATCAAGCCTCTTGAAATGAGGAAAGGAATTGAAAAGACTGCTTCAACAGCAATTCATCTGATAGATATCACTCTACTATAAGGCTGAAAGCAAAGTTCAAGAGAAATCTCAAAATGTATCATGTGCCAAAATGCAGTCCACTATCACATGGCAGAAAAACCTCAGTATGATACATTTTGAAGCATCAATGCAGAGAACATGTCACTTTTCTGTACTAATTTTGTACATATGCTCTCATAATAGGCACTGGGGACAAAATTAGTAATCAGTGTGACCATGTTAACCACTTCGGAAAACCCCATGGCCAAGTGTAGCTCGTAAGACAAGTTTGGGTGAATGATTTGAGATTAGCTCTGATTCAAGGCTACTGAATGGACTAAGCTAAGCATTAGAAATGCATGCCTGTTTCTGTTTTGTTTATATTATTTATCAGGATATCCTACTATATGATTGTCTCTGTATTGGTGTACATGGGTTGGAACTTGGATTGGACAGGAAGTTACACTTTTTCTATCCATGGGGGGAGGCGATGCTTTGAGGATCTGATCCTCAGTTGCAAATGAAAGGCCACCACATAGAGGCAAGCAAAATTCAACTGACCTAGCCCACCTGCATGTCCTTCGCACTCAGCAAAGTCCTCGTCGTCACTGGAGCATTCGGCAGAGGAGACCATGTCATCCGTGGTCTAGAATACGGTGAAACACACACACAGGAAAATAGACAAAAAACAAAAGAGAAACTTGAATGCATTAGATTTTTTAAATAGCCTTTTCAGATAATGTTTTGAATGTATACTGTTAGACCCAGAAACATTTTTCTGCACTGATTTTGAAGGAAAATCTGTGGTACATTCTTAAAATAAAGGTTAAAAATGGCTTTTTTTTTCACAGCAATGTTATAGAAGAACCATTTTGGAAACCATAAAGGTTCTTCATGGAACCATCAATGCCAATAAAGAACCATTTTTTTTATATTCAAATATGATAATATATATATATATATATATATATATATATATATATATATATATATATATATATATATTTTTTTTTTTTTTTTTATATATGAACCAAAATGTGTACATAAAAAAAAACCTTTATAGAAGCTGGTTGACCAAAAACATCCAAGAAGGCATTAAAAAAAAAGAAAAAGATTCTGACTCTAAAACTCTATAGACAAACAGTGAAACCTGTACCACAGTCTTGTTTACAGCCGAAAGCATAATCAAATTAGCCACAACTTTTAATAAGCGAATATAAAACGAGCCTGAGATTTGGGGAATTTTATAAATGACAGAACGCTGAGGAGCTCTGCAGGAACAGATTCCACGTAAGCCTGCTTATAAGTCAGTGTCATTATTTCACCGTCAATAAACATTAATTCACTGGTGACAGACATTGAATGAGTTTGCTGAGCTCATCTCGGGTGATAATTCCAAACTTTTATTTTGAAAAACTGCTCACGTCAAACATTTATACGAGTCACCTCCATCTCGCCCTTTTCGAGAGTCCGCATGGATTTCCCATCACTGTATATCACCGGCGTTGAGAGGAGAGGACCAAACACACAGCGGCACTCTGAGATTATCTGTGTGTCTCCAATGTCTCTCGCTCTGATTTATCCCCTGCATTCTCCCTTACTCATGCCAACCGCCGCGGCAAGCTCGTTTTTCACACCCTCTGCTTGGCATGTCTTTATTAGGAGCAGATTAAAATGTGGGGCAAAATAAGTACTGTCGTAGACCAGGTTTTATGAAATTTTAAATAACACAGGGAGCAATGCAAAGCACTCTCCTACGTGAAAGTGCAGGGTCATAAATATGATTCGGTTTGACGGAATAATAGAATGTTTTTCCTCTATATTCTTGGTGGACTTTGAGAAGCTTTTGGTATGAAAATGGTGCAAAAATACATTTGAATGCACATTAGGCTGAGCAGAGGTGCCGCTTCACATCGGCGGGGTGTGGAATATCGGTCTATGTGAATATAAAATTATTCATTGAATTTATATTTAGTGTGGCAAACAACTCATCTCTGTTGCTGAAAGGGGAGGAGGATATCACAGATGCAGAAAGCAATGAGAATCGTAATTGACTGATTGCGGAGAAAATGTGAAATTCTCTCAGGTTTCCCCCTTGAATAACAGCAAAAAAAAAAAAAAAAACAACCAGCATTTAATCTCATAAACAGCTCCAAACCGAGCCCACGGTTCATATTCGGTATTAAAAAAAAACGTTACTGACACAATGGCCGTCTTGAATATATGCATGTCTGTGAATACATGCACCTCTAAAGCTTTTTGCAGACTAATGCACAGGTACGTACAGATCCTGGAATCAGTTAAAGCATTGAATATCTCAGAAGCCGTCCGTCATATTCTCTTTCACAATAATACAAGCTCAGCGTTAATACAAGCCAGGAATGCAGTGGAGAGCTGCTGCATTATGCCATTTTATACTCACATATTCATACTTTTGTTGGGAATGAGAAAATGGCCTAATCCACATATTAACAATGTGAGAATATGTTTCCATGGCATATAAGCCTTTAACGTTCATCTGTGCTGAATAGTCTAATCTTTTCCCCTCCCTCTCTCAAGCTCAGCCTGACAGTGACGGAAACTTAATATTGAACTCCTGAAAGATTAGCTTGTTTCTTCACTCTTCGCAAAGCTGTGTAATGCTCCATGCTGTCCGACAGATAAGCAAATCCAGTTAAATCCGTTCAATTTATTTTCAGTCTTAAGGAAATTACACATTGTTTAAAGAACAATGCATTTTAGCCATAATACTACTAAATACTAAATAATTAAAAAAAATCAACAAAGAATTATCTGTTTACTGATTTTCATTCAATAAAGTCTAATATACCTTACGCAGAATCTGTTGCCAATAAATTATTTATAGCAAAATGTGACCACAAGCCATGATTATGACTTAAAAACGGTTCTTGACTGGTGGTGAATAATGACCCCAAAAAAGATAATATGACCCAGATACGGGTTCACTTGTGACGATGACAAACCACTGATTTATAAGACACCACAAGAATTGAGGAACAAATGTTCAGCATGTTATACCGTTGTGTGCCTGAAAATTAGGTCCTTTGTTACGTTTAATTTTCATAACCCATGTTTTCTGAAGTTTCATGTCCACTGAAAAGTTGGGGAAAGACATTTCAGTTTTATCTACTGAACGATCGACTTCTGTGTACGCAAAAGTACGACATAATGAATGGACTGTACCTCCATCTCTCACAGCCTCACTTCACTTCATGTCAGATTAAATACGGTGTCTGCTTTGACTAATGTCTATGGCTTTCTTGAACTTCATATTGAATAATAGCTGACTACATAGCTGTAGAGGATGAGGACTACATAGCTTTAGATGACAGGGCCCTATGGACCTGTTATTCGTCTGGCCTGGTGAAAATGAGCAGCTCTGCTGTGTATTGAGTATTAGTGAGCTGTCTGCTGGCCTGCTGAGGCAAAGAGTGAAATCTGATTATTCTACCTTGAGGTAAAGGTCATTATGGACAGGCCTGTATTTTCACCCTTGAGCTTCAATAATAGTCTGTGAATTCACAGAAATCAGAGTGGACTGACTGCAGCTAAGAGAAAAAAAAAGAGAGCATGTTTGTATGATGTAAAGTCAGGGAATATGAACAGAGATCTCTGTGTCAAAAGTAAAAAAAAAAAAATTGCTGAAAATATATATAATACAGTGGGATTCAAAATCAAATTTAAACCTTAAAGGGGAAATGAAGCAGTCAGTCAAGTTTACATGATTTACAAGATGGATTTCCACTATAATCAAAAATTATATTAGAAACATAACAAATGTTAACATATAAAAGAAACACTGTTATATCTTTCGCGGCAAGGGCGCCGCCATTGTGCAGTATTATAACCGGTGACGTCAAGGGGTTGGTTTGCTCTGTGCTGAGTTCAGTAAAATACAGTGAAAGATGCATGTAAGCTGGTCGAACCAGCGAACAACTAACATTAGGTACAGTCATTGTTAGCTAACAGCTGTAAGCATGAACTACAAACGGATTCGCGAACCGATTTAGACAGATCTCCCAAATGTCGTTATATGCAGGGCCATTCAAATTATGGTGTAGGTGTAGCTCATACCTGTCAACACTACCGTTTTCCCCGGGAGTCTCCCGTATTTCACATCCATCTCCCGCCCCCTTCCCGTTTTGTTATTTCGGTAACGCTTTAGATTACAGCCCGGAAAGTACTGCGTAATTAAAGCGATTTTACAGTGTAACCTTCGGCAATTATAGTGTACTTATAACGTACTTACTATATAAGTATAAGGGAACAATATTTTAAGTTTGGGGAATAAAGGTGTAACAACCAGGAGAATTAAAAAATTATTTATACTGTAATTATTATAGAACTAAGGGGTACTTATTCTACTATTATGATATAACAATCTTACATTTGGTAGCAATTTAGGGGCAAAAAAATGCCCCGAAAACGAAAACTATTGCAACTTTTGCTTAAATATTGGGGAAAGATACTCTTGTTTCATGTAGTGGTGCTTGTTACCCCCTTGTTCCAGAGTTACTGGGTAAGTGTGACATTGCGGGCTGTAAATTAAAGTGGTGCTTGTTACCCTCTTTTTCCATGTAGTTACAGGGTAAGTACAATAAAAATGCATACACACAATCTTATATCACTGACTTGGAAACCTTTATTTATTATACAAGCACCACCTACTCTATAACCACATCAAACAAGATATATTTCCCAGTATTTACAAAAATTGCAATAGTCTTAGCTTTTCTTGCCTTGAAACGTTAGCCCAAACTTAAACATCTGCACTTTTGCTATCAAAAAAAAATAAATAAAAATAAATTGTATAAATGCATAGATATGTACCCTGTCATTTTTAAAAAGGCTAAACAGTATGTATTGGTACACAATTATTACAAAAAGGTACGCAGTGTATGTTCTCACTAAATTGCTACCAAATGTAAGATTGTTATATCATAATTGTAGAATAAGTACCCCTTAGTTCTATAATACTTACAGTATAAATATTTTTTTAATTCTCCTGGTTGTTACCCCTTTATTCCCCAAACTTAAAATATTGTTCCCTTACATGTAAGTACTTTATAGGTACACTATAATTACAGAAAGTTACACTGTAAATTCCTCTTAATTACACAGTACTTTCCGGGCTGTAATCTAAAGCGTTACCGTTATTTCTCCCGTGAAACTGCAGGGATGCAAACGGCGCACTTTATTTTAATGCAAACATGTTGTTTGTTAAATGCGTAGTTCTCTTACGAGAGGTTCTCTCGTATTGCGTAAGCTAGCTTACGCTACGGGAAAGATTAATCTTTTCTGAGAAATTGAAGCCAAAAATTATCCTATAATTTTGTATCCATTGTCAACGCAGTTCAGCTGCAGCAGACCATGAGCGGGCTAGCTAGCAGCTCATTGGTTCGGTCACAGAGAACTGCTTAAGCCTATGAGGAGACGCAGATGAACTCTCGGCCAATGAGAGTCTGACATGCTCTCATTGCGTCAGAGCCCGCTGAAACGGGCGTGGTCAGAGAGTATATCTTGGCGTCCCAGGCTGTCAACTCTGATTTTTTCATTTCTTCAGCGAGCTACACGCATCTGCTGATCCTGAGAGAAGCCGCCGTCGTCGAAAAGGCAACTCTAGCGAGCATCTGGGAGACTGAGGAAGCCGGCCGTCTTCGCCACCTTCAGCCGTCCTGCGAGCTAGCGCCATCCGACGGATTTGTATCCTTTTTACGAAAGCTTCCTATATTATATTGTTTCTAAAAGAGCCGAGCGTCTTTTTAAAGATGTCTCGTAAATCCTCCTGCGGTTCTTGCCGCGCTCCCCTCGAGACTGGAGACCGCCACGTCATCTGCGCTCTCTGCCTCGGATTGGAGCACGCCGAGCTCGCCCTCGCCGATGGCGGCTGCAATCTATGCGAGGAGATGCTGTTGTCGACTCTGCGGGCTCGACTTCAGGCCACTAAAGTTGCTTACGCGCCGCCTCTGACTTTGCCGCGGAAGAAGAAACGCCGCTCTCAGAGGCCGCCGGAACCCCAGCTAGAAGCGTTCATCTCGCCGGAGCCTGTCGCCTCCTGCTCTCCTTCTCCGCCGCTTCCGGACGTACAGTTGCCGCCGAGTGGCCGCTCTGTAACCTCCGATGACGCCGCGGACACCAAGGAAACCTGTTTGCTTCTCGCTTCAGACAGTGAGGAATGGTCCGGTTCTCACAGGAGGAATTAGTGCGCCTCCTCTCACAGGCCGTCGAACGCCTCGGGCTCGATTGGTCCCCTCCCCCCGAGCAGACCATCAACCGTATGGACGGCAGCTACTTCCGCCAGCGCTCGACTCCCGTCACTAAACGGGCCGCGCCCTTCCTGCCTGAACTGCACGCGGAACTCACGAAGTCCTGGAATGCCCCGCTCTCTGCCAGAACTCGTTCTGACTCTTCCGCCCCGCTTCGCGTTGTGGACGGAGCCGCAGAAAAGGGGTATCTCTCCATTCCCCCTGTAGAGGACCTGGTCGCCGCACATTTATGCCCCCCTTCCACAAGATGGCGCTCATCACCTGTGCTTCCCTCTAAAGCCTGCAGAGCGACTTCGAGCTTTCACGCCCGCGCTTACTCAGCCGCCGGTCAAGCAGCCTCTGCACTCCACTCCATGTCCGTCCTTCAGATTCTACAGGGCGATTTACTTCGTGAATGGGACGAGAGCGGAAAAAATCCCCCCTCAGTCGCGGATTTAAGAAGCGCCACGGACATTGCCCTTCGCGCTACAAAATCTGCTGCTCAAGCCCCGGGGAAATGCATGGCCGCCATTTGTGTGTCTGAAAAACATCTTTGGCTCACACTCGCCGACATGGGAGATTCTGAGCGCGCCGCCTTTCTCAACGCCCCGCTCTCTCCATCCGGCCTCTTCGGATCTGCTGTCACGGGTATCGTTGACCGTTTCTCCGAAGTGCAGAAACCCTCCCAGGCCATGAATCTCTTTCTGCCTCGTCGCGCTAGCTCCTCTGCAGGCCGCTCACGTGACCAGCCTCCTGCACGAGCCCCACCCCAGCATCCAGCTCAGCACAGTCAGACTTCTCAGCGACGCCAGGGCGGCCGCCCTCGTTCTCGCTCTGACAGCCGCCACAGACCGCCGCCTCCCCGGGGGCCTCGGCCTCGGATCGCGCTGAAACCTGATCACTCGAAGTCTGCCTAGCACAGCTGAGAAAAAGACGGCGCTCTCCCGCCGCGGCCGGACCGCCGTCAAAGTTTCGCCCTCTGTTAGTCCCCGCTCACGCGGCTACTACAGCAGTGTACACCGCCATTACCAAGCCGGTCTCCCTTCCCGCTTGCATGAGCGAAAACGCCGTTTTCACGGCGACCCAGAGAAATCTCAAAAAGAGCATAAAAGCCTCTTGTGTAGAAAATGTGCCCACAACACTGTGTTCACTCATACACAGAAGCACTTCAGTCCCCGTGTCTCACACAGAGTCCACTCTCATAAAGCGGTTCCAACCCGCTCGAGTTTCAGAGTGCATAAGCGTGCCCACGAGCCCGTGTGCGCGTCCCCCCTCTGCTCACTCTGTTACACGGCCCATAAACTCCTCTCTGAGTGTAAGTCCCGCTGTCATAAACAATATGAGCGCGCTCAAGCAGCCCGCTATGTGCAACGACGGGGACCATGTAGCCATTCACCCCCTAGCGTTACGCTTCAAAGCGTGGGAAGCTATTCTGGAAATTTCCCAGTGGGTGCTAAACACAATAAGGCTAGGCTATCGCTTACAGTTTCACCGTCGCCCTCCACGTTTTCGAGCGCGGCTAGAAACTACTGTGAACCCAGAAGCAGTGACGCTGCTCCGTTCAGAGATAGCAAAACTATTGTGCAAAAGGGCTATAGAGAGAGTTCCTCTGTCTATGAGCGAGTCGGGTTTTACGGCCGTTATTTTCTTGTTCCCAAGAAGGACGGCGGCCTCAGACCAATCTTAGACCTCAGATTTCTGAACAAAGTTCTCATGAAGAGACCGTTCAAAATGCTCACGATCAGAAAATTCCTCGCGCACGTGCGCCAGGGGGACTGGTTCATTTCACTAGATCTGAAAGATGCTTACTTTCAGATTCAGATAAATCCCCTTCACAGGCCATTCTTACGCTTCGCCTTCGAAGGCCAGGTTTATCAATACACCGTCCTTCCGTTTGGCCTATCCTTAGCACCCCGTACGTTCACGAAGTGCATGGATGCGGCGCTCGCCCCCCTCCGGAGTCAGGGGCTGCGAATACTGAACTATTTGGACGACTGGCTGATTTTGGCACAATCACAGAGAGAGCTACTGTCTCATCGTACAGTTCTCCTCGACCATCTGAAAGCTTTGGCCCTCTCTGTCAACTGGACAAAGAGCGCACTACATCCCAGTCAGACTATCTCCTTCTTGGGTATAGAGCTAGACTCGGTCACGATGACGGCTCGCCTGTCAACACAGCGCGCGCCGTGTTCAGCGTCTCGCCGCATCTTTTCAGATGAACAGACTCACACCTCTGAAAACTTTTCAGAAGGCGTTGGGTTACATGGCCTCAGCCTCCGCGGTGCTCCAGCTGGGGTTACTGCGCATGCGCCCGCTTCAGTTCTGGTTGAAGAGCCGTGTGTCTCACCGTGCGTGGACCACGGGCCGCCAGCTGATAAAGGTAACGCAGACCTGTATCACAGCTCTGCAGCCATGGACTGTGGCAGAATGGTTTAAGGGGGGCGTTTCCATGGGGACCCTTTCTCGCCGAAAAGTCATCTCGACAGACGCATCCAACACGGGTTGGGGTGCGGTCTGTGAGGGCTCACCGGCCTTCGCCTATCGGCTCTGCCTGCATCCGATAGCGAATCTGACGCTAATCTCCTGTGTCCGGTCAGGGCCCTGAGATTATACATTACTCGCACTGCTCCGGTCAGATGATCCGAGCAGCTTTTCGTTTCGTTCGGTGGGCGCACCAAAGGGTTGGCCGCCTCGAAACAGACTCTATCAAGATAGATAGTTGATGCCATTGCAGCCGCATACGCGTCAAAAGACCTGCCATGTCCTCTGGGCATCAGGGCTCATTCCACTAGAGGCATGGCCTCATTGTGGGCATGGTCCAGCGGAATTTCCATTCACGACATTTGTGTGGCAGCGGGATGGGCTTCCCCCTCCACCTTTGTCAGATTTTACAACCTGGAAGTTCCTGCCTTGCAGGCTAAACTACTAGCAGTCTAGTATGTTACAGCTCTTCTGGTTGATCAACTTAAATACTTGCATTGATGTTGAAAATTATTAAGTTCATGTTACTTATAAACTTGTTTTATTGTGGCCTAAAAGATTATTCACCTTACTTAAAACATTATGTTGAATCAACTTCAATACTTGCATTCATGTTACTTAGAAATGCCTTTTATTGTGACCTAAAACATCGCTTTGAATTAATATAATTCTGCCTGCAGTCTTAACGTAAAAATTCTAGTGGAAACGGTTAACATATTTTTTTTTGTTGACCCAATGTTTTATTTTTTAGAGTTGACAAAAGCACAACAAAATGACTCAAAATTACAAATAATTAAAGAGTAACAATAAAAATAATCAATACTTACAAAATAACAGAAACAGAATTTAACAGACAGAAAAGTCCACGTAATTGAATAGCCACCCGGCAATATAAAAATCACTGTTCTGGCAAATGTGGCATGGCATGGCAAATTCCAGGCCACTTCCTCCACAGTGCCCAGCAGTCTGATTACATTCTTTGCCTACTTATGGCAGAATACCCTTGCAGCTGCAGGGCGAGATGGTATTTTGGGTCTGTGACATTGTGGATGTTGGTTAGCATTCAACTCTTTGCCTCGAGGCCTGCTTTGCCTATGCAAATCTGCTTAATCAATGCAGGATATTTACCAAGGCTCTGCTCAAAGATAACTGACAGCCCGGGTGAGCCGTTCCAGTGTCCTGCTGCGTACAGAAAGCAGGAGGGAACTACACGGCAGAAGAGGCCAGCATCTCAGCATCAGGCAAATTTGGTTATTCTGGAAACCCTAAGGATGTTTATGAAAATGCAAGAATATGGTCTTTTTGGAAATGCGATTACACAGGGTCTACTCAAAGCTTTCTAATATCAAAAATGCTCTGCATCAGAGGACAAACAGGGCGTGAACGGAAGGGGAGTAATTTGAAAATCTGTCTATCAGTGCCCAAACTGAACAAAGTTCTCTACTGTTCATGTGCATGCAATATTTCATTTGAGGTGAATGATGTCCTTGAAAATGTGGCTTAGTTGATAGGAAGAGCTGATGTCACTTTATGCGGCTGTATAGGCAAATTTAGCTGCATGGAAGAATAAATGGATTCAATAGTCACCGCTGACAGCAAGGACACTAAAACTGGCACAGAAATGTTTTCTTGCCATTTGTATATCAAAAAACAGCAAGAACATGACCAAATAAATCTAAAACAACATGCTAATTTTGAATTCAAAGAATCCCATACATTTTGACTCGAACACCCTTGTTATTAACATACTTAGAAAAATGGCACTAGCAAGCTTTTGAAAAAAAAAAAAACCTCTTTAAGAGCTAAAAGGGGTCACACGCCAAATTCATTGTACTTTTCTTCACCTTAAATTACTGTGCTGACAGTCTTACATAAATTAGTGACATAATACGAAGCATTTTTTGTAAGTATAAACATTTCTGATGTGTAAAAGCTAAATAGTCTCAGTGCTTGATGAAAAGCTTAACAAATTTAGTGCTGCTGACCCGTAGACCCCCAAATTACCTTTTTCTATTGATTCATTTGATTCTATTTGGCTTTTCTCACAGGGTGATTTAATTGAGGTCAGAGAGCATCTTGTGAACAATACAGAACATTTCATTAAAAACACTGAAAGAAGTGCAGTTTGAACACACGAACAGACTTAAATACATTAACACTGAAAGCCTATTATCAAGTAATGCGCAGCTCAGCTAAACCTGCCATTGCTAAACTGTTAACAATGGTTAAAATATGTCAAATATAGAAAAAATAAAATAACAAAAAAACACAGAGCGGAAAATAGTTTTCTCATACATGATTTTTTTTTTATGATTAAGGGGCCCATATACAAAATCTGCAAAAGTACTGCAAAGTCATAATGCACATAGCAGTGGATCAGCGTATCCTTTGCCAAAAGTCTGTGCATGTAAATCCTGTAGATATAGGTGAAAGCGTGTGATTTAAGGTCCAAACAGAAGCCAGATCATTCATTTCACAGGGGCCCCTCAGTTCTAATCGATTATACAGCACCAAGGAAATTGCTGATGCTGGAATAATCTTTGAGATTTAGGAATTTCCTCTTGTCATGTTTTTATGCCTCTATTTTGATTTAAGATGTGGTGTGGTCAACATGTTTGATGCCGAGATTTAGCATGGATCACTGGGAACCGAGCTAACCTTGATGTCACAATCAATGAAAACTAAAGTGATTCTGATGTTATAATCACTGGGAACAGAACTAATTCTGATGTCACAATCAGTGTGGCAAGGAGGACGAGGCCGAGAGCCGCGACAGAACGGTGCGAGGCCGCTGGCGATTGATAAAGCGGCGCACCAGCCGAGTATCTCACAAAGGAGCTACGGAAGCATAAAAGGAAGAGTGACGACAGTGATGGACGAGAGAGGACCAGGCCTGGATCATTTATGTTATGTTTTGTTTATGTGTGTGTGGCATTCGTCCGTGATATCATTTACTTTAGTTTTGTGTCTGTGTATAATGAAAGTGTTTAAACGTTCGATGGTTCCCGCCTCCTTCTTCCCTTATCAACGAACTTTGCTACACAAAGGGAAAATAACTAATTCTGATGTTACAATCAGTGGGAAAAAAACGAATTCATTACAAACAGTAGGAAAATAACTAATCCTGATGTCACAGTCAGTGGAAACAGAAGTAATTCTGATGTCACAATCAGTGGGAACAAAACTATTTCTGTTACAATCAGTGGGAAAATAACTAATTGGGATGTCAATCAGTGGGAACAAAAACTCATTTTTATGACTCAACGACTGGGAAAATAACTAATTCTGATGTCAATCAGTAGGCAAAGAACTAATTCTGATGTCACAATCAGTGGGAACAAAACATTCTGATTTCAAAATCAGTAGGAAAATAACTAATTCTGATGTCATAATGCTGATGTCATAATATTGAGCTGAAAGAGACATTTTTGCTTACACTGTAAAAAAAAATGCTGTAAAATTACAGCCAATTTTCCAACCGTAAAATACTGTTATTTCAATAAACAGCTAAATCATGTAAATTTACAGCTAAAGGTCGTTCAATTAAGCACTTGCAGTAAATTTACAGCATTTAACAGTAAACCAGTTTGTTTCTGAGAAAAACGGTCCCGCACTGTAAAAACCAGCACATGGGGGCGGGGCTTCTTCAACGCAAGCTCGAGTCTCTCGTCTGCAGAATGCAGTCAACGGAATCCCTTAAAAACTCTTACCGTCTGTGTCTACTAAAGAGGGAAACGGTTCAAGGTAAGTTTATTTGTTTGTTGTTATTTTACTATGGACAACTATGTTGCACTCGACTAAAATCGCCTTTTCGACTGTACTACCGTTACTTGGTCGCGAATCGCGTGTTACAATAAAGACTTTGATCATTTTATTTCAGGATTCTTTGATGAATAGAAATAATTTGAGATAGAAATCTTTTCTAACATTATAAGTTTTCACAAAAATATTAAGCAGCAATGTTTTCGACATTGATAATAATAAGAAATGTTTATTAAGCAACAAATCATATTAGAATGATTTCTGAATGATCATGTGACACTGAAGACTGGAGTAATGATACTGAAAAATCAGCTTTGACATTACAGGAATAAATTACATTTTAAAATATATTAGAAGAGAAAACAGTTCTTTAAATTGTAATAATATTTCACAATATTACTGTTCTTACTGTATTTTTGATTAAAAAAAATGCAGCCTTGGTGAGCGTAAGATAATTCATTTACAGACCCCACATTTTTTAATCTTCTTCTTCGAGTCCGTTGCAATCTCAAATGTCGTTCTGCCAATATCTGGCGCAGGTCACAGCTGATGTGGTCGGTTCAGCCAGGTCCTGGGCGCTGCACTGAGGAGCGTTTTCACACTCCAGTAGATGGGGCATGATTGTCTGTACTGCTCCGCAGCTACATGTGTCGTCTGTCTGGTGGTTCCATGTTTTCATAAGTGCATTGCACCTCCCCTGTTCCACTCGTAATCTGTTGAGGGTCTTCCAGGTTAGCCATGGGAGGTCGTGCCTGGTGGCGAGACATTCAGTCGGGGTGATTCCTCTCTCCATCCAGTCCAGGGCTCGTAGGTTTAGCTGGTTCCATTCATCTTTCCAAATGTTGGTCCTTGCTATTTCTTTGGTTGTCTGGAGAGGTGGGACTGTCAGTAGGAAACTGGCTCTCGATTTCAAACGGGGTGGGGGTGCTATGTGTCCGTACATTTTTGAATGGTAATGTTTATTCCTGCTAAATTTGCTTTGACACACAAAACAACTTTTTTTCTTTTTGCCTAAAAAGAAAACACTGACATAATCTGTATGTGGTGGGAACTAAATGTAAAGACCATCTAAATATATTGTCACACGGCAATACATGGTGCTTACTAACAGCTTAGATTAAGAGGACGAGCTTACCCAAGACTCATCTAATCTTACTTTTCCCATTAATATGACAAATAGATCTGAAAACGAATGCTAAACAACTGCATGATTCAAAGTGCTCTAACCATGCCTGTATCTCAAGCCTCTTCAAGAGGTGATCAACAGTTAAGATAACAGTTCCACTTACTATGCAATTAAGATAAAAGAAAATATCTAGTCTTTTTTAGTCCCTATGAACCCCAAATGATTCCATGTCGCTTCAAAACGAATCTTGACAAAAGCAGACATTAAAACAAAAGTATGCTGACTCTGGTCTTCAGATAATCATCTTCTTTCATCCCTCCTGTGGGTTTCTCTGGCCTTGATGCTATCGTGTCTATCTCCACTTTGGCAGTACAAGGACTGAACAGCTTGTATTACAAACGGAATCAATAAGAAGGGAGAAGATCAGTTTCAGAATGATTCAGAGAGTTCCACCTCTCTGATGACAACCATTTGACATCTTATCGCACATCGTGTTTTCTCCAAGAAAAAGGCCTGAGCGATAACAGGGGCGTATCTATATGATTAGAGGACATTGCTTAGCCCTGAGACAAAAACGAGGGATCTTCAACTGAAAGAATAAAACATTTAATCAGTTTATCAATTTGAGTACTCTTTGATTTGAATACATGGTAAGATCAACTATATGTGAACTAGGGGTCGACCGATTATCGGCCTGGCCGATATTAAGCATTTTTATGGTTATCGGTATCTGCCATTTTCAAAACCGATTTGCCGATAAAATAATTTGATTTTGAAATGCACTATTTGGCTCTAACACAGCCACATCTGTCGGAACTCAGCACTCAGTAGACTAGACTAATGTCCCCGCCCATCTGATTTGTTGGGAGCAGAGCCGTTGAAAAACAGAGTTGCGACCCTCCCATAGACCGCCATAGGAACTTTGGAATGCGGAAGTACCGCGTGTCGTGGAGCAGCCAATGGTTCCAAACACTGATAGTTCCAGCATTGAACCCCATTCATTTTCAGTGTTTCCGAAGTATGCTCGCTGGTAAATTAATGAAATTACTGTATTTTTTTTACTTTTACACACATTAGCCGACCTCTCGTGAATCTAGTCAGTAGTTATATTTTATGTAGCCAGTTTTAGTAAATGTTTATTGGAAGGTAATAGGTTAATTGCAGCTATAGCTTACGAGACCAACACTTCACTAACGTTAGCTAACTTATGGTAACCTGATGTATATAATATTATTAATAATTATATTTTATATATATAATATTATATATATATATATATATATATATAGGATATATATACATACATATATATATATACATGTGTACTGTACAGTACGTATGTATTTCTGTGTGTTTTCTGATGAATGGTTTAGTCTATGATTAGGGAAGGATGAAGGGGTACATTAGCCATATTGAAATGAATCCCGTTAACAGTTATTGATCATATGTTAAAAAAAATACATGTTATGTATAGTATTTAGGAACATAGTTAATTCACTCATTAACTATCTCTCCGGTTTCATTATATGCAGTTAATATTTACCGAACATTGCTGCAAATATAGTCATTGCTTTCTACGTTATGGGAGCAGTCCATTTCCCACCTAAATCATTCATTTGTACATGCACAGCGTAATTATTTATATTTTATGTTGGTTGGAATTCTGAACGGACCGCCACTGCAGACCTCTTTGTGTGATCACGAAGGCAGGCTAATGGCTGAATCGGAATTTATAAGCAAGATCACGGGAATCAATAGCCTAATACAGCAGTGGCGGCTCCTGCAAAATCTCTCAGGGGGGGCAAATGTTTGGATGATTGATAAGGATAAGGTCCACCCATGCAATGGATAAATTAACAGCTTAAGCATGTAAAGGCAACTTCACTACTTTAAGATTGTGTCGCAGACCTGACAAAATAAATACATTTATTTTAGTTATAAAATAATTTATTTATTATTGTAACACAGACGCAGACTGAGTAGGATCCATGTGCAGTTTATTTAAATATAGCAGGCTCAGTGTACAAACAGGCGTAGGTCGAGAAACCAGGGCTAACAACAATATAAGAGACAGGACATCAAACGTGGTCAAGACAGGCAGAGGTTCAGGGCTGGCAGCTAACATCAGGAGTGAAGGTCCGAGTGAAACAGAGATCAAGGGCAGGCAGAGAAGAGTCGTAGTCGGTAATCCAAGGCAGGGTCAAAACACAGACAGAAGATACAATAACAGGATAACGCTCAGAAATGCAGCCGGGGCAAACAAGACTTCGCAATGTGTGTATGAACAAGCAGGGTTTAAATAGTCTGGTTATGAGGATCAGGTGTGCAGTAATCAGTCCCTGTATGTGGGTTCTTGGGAAGTGTAGTTTAAAGCTCCCGTTAGTATTCAGGAGAGTGAGACCTCCGGTGGCCGACAGAGGACTCTTCACCGGCGTTCGTGACAGAGCCCCCCCCCTGCGAGCGGCTCCTGAAGCGAGAGCACATCCGACGTCGGGGTCTTCCTCGAGATCTTGGGGCCGGCCTTTCCGGGTGGGTCCTATGAAATTCAACGATGAGATTGGGGTCGAGGATATCATCCGTATTGACCCAGGACCTCTCCTCTGGACCGTACCCCTCCCAGTCTACCAGATATTGGATCTGGCGTCCCCGACGTCTGGAATCTAGCAAATCTCGCACTTGAAATGCCTCCTCGCCATCCACGATCATGGGTGGGGGGCCTGAGTCACCGCCTTCCTCCTCCACCCTCGGACCACCGGCAGGTTTCAGTAGAGAAACATGGAAAGTAGGAGAAATGCGATAAGTGGCTGGTAATTCCAGGCGGTATGACACAGAATTGATTTGTCTCAAAATTTTGAAAGGACCCACATACCTGGGACTGAGTTTCTTGCAGGGTAATCGCAGACGGAGGTCTCGGGTTGAAAGCCACACCCACTGTCCAGGAGTGTAGTTGGGACTGGGGCGACGATGGCGGTCAGCTTGCTCCTTACCCCTGTTTATGGCACGTTGTAGGTGGACATGCGCTTGGTTCCAAACAGCCTCACTTCGTTGAAACCAGTCGTTGACAGCAGGTACTTCGGACGGCTCACCGGACCATGGAAACAGTGGGGGTTGGAACCCCAGAACGCACTGAAAAGGTGTTAATTTTGTGGAGGGTTTGAGAATTGAGTTCTGTGCATATTCTGCCCAGGGAAGAAAGCGGCTCCAGTCGGATTGGTTCTGCTGACAATACATTCGGAGGAATTTGGTGAGCTCTTGGTTTAGTCGTTCCGTTTGTCCATTAGATTGAGGGTGGTAGCCTGAAGTGAGACTTATATTGACATTGAGTAATTGAAAGAAGGCCGTCCAAAACCTTGATGTGAACTGGGGACCTCTGTCGGAGACAATGTCTTCAGGAAGACCATAATAGCGGAATACAAAGTGGAAGAGGTGTTCTGCGGTTTCGAAGGCTGATGGGAGCTTAGACAGTGGTATTAGTCGACATGCCTTGGAGAAACGATCAATGACAGTTAGTATGGTGGTGTTACCCTGAGAGACTGGTAGATCGGTGACGAAGTCAATAGCGATGTGGGACCATGGTCGTTGTGGGATGGGTAGGGGTTGTAGTAGTCCTGCTGGTAGTTGTCTGGAGGTCTTTGCTGCAGCACAGGTGTGACAAGAATTCACGAACGTGCTGGTATCTGTCTGTAAAGTCTTCCACCAGAACCGGTTTCTTAATAGTCTAACTGTGGTAGTGATACCTGGGTGGCCAGTGCTTGTGGAGGAGTGCACCCAGTGGATTACCTTTTCTCGTAGTCCTAGGGAAACAAAGGTTCGGTTGAGCGGGCATTCAGGAGGTGGTGGGTTCTGTGCGTGAGCCTGAGTGATTTCGGACATGATATCCCACTGGACTGGAGCTAGGATTAGAGAAGGTGAGATGATGGGGTCTGGAGAGGGATCTTGAGGGGTGGCGTCATATTGGCGGGATAGTGAGTCGGCTTTGATGTTCTTTGATCCTGGATGATAGGTGATTGAAAAGTTGAATCGAGTGAAGAACAGGGCCCATCTGGCCTGTCTGGGGTTTAGTCTTTTGGCGGAGCGTAGGTATTCCAGGTTGCGATGATCTGTTAACACCAGAAAGGAATGTCTAGCCCCCTCAAGCCAGTGTCTCCATTCTTCAAGTGCTGCCTTCATCGCTAATAATTCACGATTGCCCACATCATAATTCCGTTCAGCTGAGGAGAGTTTTCTGGAGTAATAGGCACATGGAAAGAGTTTGGGTGGATTACCTTGGCGTTGAGAGAGAACGGCTCCAATGCCCGTGTTGGAGGCGTCAACCTCCACCACGAAAGGTACGTTGGGGTCAGGATGATGCAGAATGGGAGCAGAGGTAAACCGATTCTTTAGTTCATTGAAGGCTTGAATGGCATCAGTAGCCCAGCGAAGCTTGGTGACTCCCCCTTTTACCATAGCATTGAGCGGAGCGGCGACTGAGCTGAAATTTCTGATAAATCTTCTGTAAAAGTTGGCAAATCCCAAGAATCTTTGTAGTTCCTTTACTGTAGTTGGTTGAGGCCAATTTAGAACCGCTCGTACCTTTCCCTCATCCATAGACACACCTTCAGGACTGATGATGTAACCAAGGAAGGAAATTGAGGATTGATGGAACTCACACTTTTCTGCCTTGGCATACAGTTGGTGGTTGATGAGACGCTGCAAGACTGCCCGGACCTGCTTGATGTGTTCCTCCATGGTGTCTGAGTAGATCAAGATATCATCAATATATACGATTAGGCACTGGTTTAGCATGTCTCTGAATATGTCATTGATGAAAGATTGGAACACGGATGGACTATTGGACAGCCCGAACGGCATAACCAAATATTCGTAGTGCCCGCTGCTGGTGGAAAACGCAGTTTTCCATTCGTCCCCTTCTCGAATGCGTATGAGGTTGTAGGCGGAGCGTAGATCGAGCTTAGTGTAGACTTTGGCAGTTCTTAGTTGTTCCAAGGCTGCCGGAACCAGAGGCAATGGATATCTGAATTTGACTGTTATATCATTAAGACCACGATAATCAATGCAGGGACGGAGACCCCCATCCTTTTTTCCCACAAAGAAGAATCCCGCTGCTGCTGGTGAAGTTGATGGTCGAATGAAACCCTTAGCCAGTTCTTCTTCAATGTATGATTTCATCGCGTTAGCTTCAGGTTCGGATAGAGGAAAGATTTTACCTCTAGGGGGTGTGGTATCAGATAACAGCTCGATGGCACAGTCACTAGGTCGATGTGGGGGAAGTTGTGAGGCTTTAGTTTTGCTGAACACCTCCATCAAGTCAACATACTCAGGGGGTACCTGTGGTGCTGTGTTGAGCTCCTGAGCCGTGAAAGTAGTCTTTACAGGTATCAAGGTGGTTGGCTTCAGACATTTTGAGTAGCAGTTGGGATCCCAACGTATGATTTGTTTCTCACGCCAGGAAATTTGTGGATTGTGGTCCTGCAGCCAGGGTAAACCAAGGATGATTGGGTTGTGTGGAGAGTGAATGACGAAGAGGCGTGTTGTTTCAGTGTGTAGCGCTCCCACTTGTAGATTCAGGTCAGTGGTGATGTACTGTACATGGCCAGTCCCCAGGGGGCGCCCATCTAGTGCGGCTACTGCCAAAGGAGATTCGCAAAGGGTTAGTGGTATCTTATACTGTCGGGCTAGACCTTCATCAATGAAATTGCCGGCTGCCCCAGAGTCTAGTAAAGCCTGAGTGGTGATTGTTTCAGACTGACAGGTTAATTTAACTGGTAATTCCATACAATTATTGGTTTTTATGGCAGAAATCAGCAAACTCACCCTGCGGTTCTGTGTCTGGGAGGGTCGAGTCGGACAATCAGCTCTCAGATGTCCTGCTTGGCCACAGTATAGGCAAAGGTGGTTTCTGATGCGGCGTTCACGTTCCTCTGTGGAAAGATGAGTTCGTCCGATTTGCATGGGTTCAGTGTGGTCACTAGGTTGACTCGTTTGGCTGAAAGAACATGTAGGTCGGTTAGATCTCCGAGAGCGAATAAGGTTGTCAATGCGAATAGCCAGGTCAATGAATTGATCCAGGGTTCTGTCTTCATCGCGACATGCAAGTTCTGACTGCAAGTCAGGGTGTAATCCCTGGCGGAACAACAGTTTCAATGTATCGTCCACCCACACAGTTTGCGCAGCAAGAGTGCGAAACGTCAGAGCAAATGCAGCTGCGGTATCTCTTCCCTGACGAAGTGCAAGTAGTTGTTCCCCAGGATTCCTTCCTCCTTCAGCATGTTCAAACACTTCTCGTAAACGTTGAATGAAGTTAGCGTAAGTGGTGCGTTCAAGTCCATGGTTGTCCCAGACCGCTGTGGCCCACTCCAGTGCCTTTCCCGTGAGCAAAGAGCACACCAATGAAATCTTACTGCTATCCGTTGAGTATAACGAAGGTTGCTGAGCCAGGAAGATAGAACACTGCATAAGGAAGCCTTTACATTTGGTTGGGACGCCATCAAACTTCTCTGGAAAGGCTAAACGTGGATTAGCAGATAGTGTGCTATGAGGTACTTCGATCGGTACCTGACTTGGTTGAGGCGCTGGAGCAGAGGGTGTAGGAGCGGGTGGATGGAGACTCTGTACAGCTTTCACCAACTCCTCAGTCATAGTGGTGAGTCGACTTAGCTGTTGATGGTGAGCAGCCAGTTGAGTCGCTTGGGCAGAAAGCTCGCTGGTCAGATGCATGAGAACTGCTGGATCTGTAGTTGGCGAAGTCTTCTGTAACACAGACGCAGACTGAGTAGGATCCATGTGCAGTTTATTTAAATATAGCAGGCTCAGTGTACAAACAGGCGTAGGTCGAGAAACCAGGGCTAACAACAATATAAGAGACAGGACATCAAACGTGGTCAAGACAGGCAGAGGTTCAGGGCTGGCAGCTAACATCAGGAGTGAAGGTCCGAGTGAAACAGAGATCAAGGGCAGGCAGAGAAGAGTCGTAGTCGGTAATCCAAGGCAGGGTCAAAACACAGACAGAAGATACAATAACAGGATAACGCTCAGAAATGCAGCCGGGGCAAACAAGACTTCGCAATGTGTGTATGAACAAGCAGGGTTTAAATAGTCTGGTTATGAGGATCAGGTGTGCAGTAATCAGTCCCTGTATGTGGGTTCTTGGGAAGTGTAGTTTAAAGCTCCCGTTAGTATTCAGGAGAGTGAGACCTCCGGTGGCCGACAGAGGACTCTTCACCGGCGTTCGTGACAATTATAATATAAATATAGAGATACAAGGTTTCCATCCCGACAGCAACAATGTATCAGGCAGAATCCTATTTTTTTTCAAAAATTAATGCTATTGGTCACCCTTTACATCTGTCAATGTGTTTTACAAATATTTTACCAATGGAAAGCATTAAAAGAGCTTGGAAATTATTTTGGGGAAAAAAAAAGGTTTTCTTTCGTTTCCTGAAAAGTAACAGTTTTGGACATACAAGATTGTGTTGGTGTTCGAATGGAAATGTACAAATTTCAAAGTAAAATGCTAGGAGTAAAAAAGACTGCTACCATCCTTTCCTCAACTGATTGTAAAAACAAAGTGAGATTTTTCAACACTCGAGTATTAAAATGTTCAGCAATACCTCTTTAGACAGCCTCCGCTTGTCTTCTTCTCCCAAGGCCCGCCTAGATTTTGTTGATCCTGTTGCTACTTGCTCCTGCTCAATGTATGCTGATTACTACGACGGGCTGACTGGTATTTATTTTAATGACACGATAAATGACTGCGTTATGACTGCGTTTGCCATGACGTTGTTCAAGTTCAGCTGGCCTCAACGCGCGAGTCGCGAGATCCCTATCCCAACAGTTTCTCAAGCTCTCGCTCTCATTCTTTTTTATTTTTATTTTTTTTAATCACATTTGATAAAGATATTATTGTAGTGTTTCATTTTTTCTTGTTATTCAAATTCAAATTGTTTTTAAATATTATTTGTCACTTAATCTTAAAGATATTTAATAGTGTATGTTTGTTCCCACCAATCGCTGCACAAGTTAAGGATACGTGTGATGACGTAACCACGTTAGTGCGAGCCCTCCCGGAACCCATAGAGAATGCATTGCAGTAGTCTCGCGTAGCCAGACCTTCAGACTGACGGCTGAAGGTCTGGAATTCATAGCAGCTTTCTTTGGCCAAGGCCCGCCCATAAGGCCGTTTGACCGACATGTAAAACAACCAATTACAGTTCGTTTCGTTCAGCTTCACGTTTCGGTGCGTGGAAATGTCCCCACAACAACAGACCTGCGTGCAACAAGTCAGTCAGCATAGAAAATCAAAGAAGGAGAAGAAAACTTCAAGAGTCTTTCCCGTGAACCTCGCATACTTTTGAGAATTCTACGTTTAGCTGATCTTGATTAATGCTCATTGTCACTCATGTAAACAACAGTTTTTCTTCCGCAATCACACGTCTGCGCTTTGTTTCCCGGCGGACCGAAAATAAACGCGACACTCGCGCCCCCCGGAAATCCGATAAAATTCAACCAATCAGATGACGACTTCGACATTCCTGAAGTGTTTCCAGTTAAGTGTACCATATGCATCAGACGTTTAGCCAACGTTCCGTGGGCGTGACGTCTGAGGCTGAGACTAGCATTGCAGTGCCTCCAGTTCGAAAAAAAACATCTTTGAATGGAAGTCTATGGGAACACTCGGGGCGATTCTCAGCCAGAGTGAAATCGCCCAAAAAGAGGCGGTACTCCACAGAACGTGACATGACGCTGATTGGACTATAGTGACGGCTAGCGTAACTCTGTTGTTGAATGAGATTGTGAATGTGATTGAAAAAAAATCACTTTCACACTTTGGTGGTGCGTCGCCCAATCGCCCTAATGAAGAAACCGCCCCTGTAATACAGCCCAGTTGTGCTAAAATAAATATCACGGAACGTCCATCATCAGATGAATGATATGGAAAAGTTAAGTTAGAGCCGCTAAAGCCAGTGCTACTACCCATGCGAACTTGAACACTAAGCTTTTCCCTCCAAAAAAAAGGCTAAAACTTATCTAAGTAATATACAGTATTGCTCTCCAAATTTAAAACTGACATTAACAAACTGCAATTATGCAGTAACAGCTGAAAAAGTACTTGGGTGTGTGTTTTATTTTATATGAGACAACTCTGTCTCTCTATGGCTCTGGTTGGAGTTCAGCCAATCAGCGCGGAAAGCTGAAGGCACTGAAAGTGTTGCACTCTCACACCGAAAGCAGTACTTGCTGACTGGAGCTGCTTCACTGATCATCAGCTGTCTCTCAAAGTTAAGGCAGCAGCAGACTTTGCTGAAGAAGCAATAAATTACTACACTGAAGTTGCAAAACACCTCAATATTATAGGGCCCTGTCTGTGATTTCCGTGATGCAGAAAACAGACGAAATCCAGTCATAACGGAATTTACTGTATAAAGCGGAATATCATGGAATTTGTCAACTTTTTGATGAATGAATAAAAAGCAGGTAAGTACAAATCAAATCGAATTTCAAACTGCAAAAAGACTATTTAAATATGAATCCTGCGTGTCTCTAAATGAATGGCGCAGATGCGTGATGTCATTTACCACAAACACACACACACACACACACACACACACACACTGGAGCACGCATGATGCTTGCGCTGTTTTCAGCCTCAGCCGCATCATTATATGAGGACATGATGATTGCATAAACATCATCTCCAGAGTCGCTTAGTCACTTCATGAGCTTTTTAATGCTATAACTGAGAAAAGTTATCGTCATAGTATATCATAAACACACAGAAACTCAAAGATCTCCACAGCAACAGCCCGTCAAAATAAAAGTTTGTTTTTTCATAGGGCCCTAAAAATGTATTTTTTGTTAAACTGTAAATAAATTGAATAAGTTTGATGATTTCAATTCATTAGAAATGCTTTTTGATTACTAAAATTTAATTTAAACATTAAAATAGAGTCCTTAAGTTTTACAAAATGTTTACAGATTGCTGCTGGGTGCTCCCTGCACTTTTTAAGTTATTATAATTATTATTATTAACAGTTCTCAGATTCAAAGATATGTATAAAATCATTTAAAGAAAGTATTTGTCAAAACCCTTTGTTATTCTTCATTTTGACATTAATTTACATTTTTACACCAGACATAGGTAGTTCAAAATATCGGTTATCCGTCTATTTGAGGTGTAATAATCGGTATCGGCCCTGAAAATCACATATCGGTCGACCCTTAACGTAAACTACACATCCAGTATCTGTGTTTAAAGGTACAATATGTAAGAATTTTGTAATAAAATATCCAAAAATCACTTGCACAGTGTGATATATTTCCTGCAGTTGTGTACTTACAATATCCAAAAAGTCTCCAAAGATTTTTTTATTTCAGAGAAATTCCAATTTTAAATAAGTGGCCGTCTCGGAAAAAAATGTCGCCTGTCAATGACGCAATATCCACGCTATCCTCGGTTTCCGTTCATACTGCCATAGCCATGACGTAACCATGGAGACAGACGTGGACAACTGCATAGTGCATAAAGTTTAGCGGCACGCAGTTCTTGTTTCTTTCAAACATAGACCATGGCAAGCAGACTTTGGGACAAACAAGGAGAACTAAAATGAGGATCAACATCAGCGTGGCGTTTTTGAGATGCCGAGAGCTCCACGTCCACGACTAACTTGGACTTGACAGAGCTTCACGAGTCATGACTTGACAGCTTTATTAGACAGATGAGCAAATGTACATAAAACAAATCAATGTTATATAACGTTAGCTCAACATGATGAAATGTTAGAATATGGTCAGTATGTTATTCTAATGTTGATCTAGCTTACTGCTAGTTTCGTATAGCAAACGAACTAACACGTAGTATAACATTATAACTTTCAACACACATTTAAATGCAGCTTAGTGTGATTGTGTAACGTTAGACCAAGTGAAGCAGCGCTGCGTTACCTCACAAGTTTAATTCGTCTAATAAACTGACCGGTGTGAGTAATCCAGCGCTAGTTCGGTAGAATTAAATGTCCTTATTCCTTTATATCCGCGGGACTCGCGTGTGATATCTGTCTCTTTAGCAATCGCGACCTGCTTCATACCACTGTAATGTTAAAAAACATGAATGTTTGCACTCATCCATAAACATTATTAGATCCATCAGCTTGACAGCAAGACCCATCATTCAGCTCATCACTGTGTCATAAACCTACGCCTTTGTTATTGTTGAAAACTGCACCCTCTTGTGGCGAAAAAAAACCTACATATTGTGCCTTTAAGTACATTATTCAGACATTATTTTAGCATTCGGAATATTTTAAACATTCATTCTCGTAGCTGAATGAAAATGTAAATGCCTCCTTCACTGAACATCTTTCCATTTCTATTCCTCCCTTTGTATTTCACCTGGCTATTGATTTACAGATCTTTACAGATCAGAAGCTCACTTTGCTCACTACCTCTTTGCACCATGGCCTGCAACAAGGACTCAGTCCAGAACACTTCATTTTGTTTTGTACTCGTGACTTTTTTTCGTACTGCACAGCAAACTATAATCGTCCCGAGCTAACGCTAGAGCTTTCAAACAGCCGCCGTTCATCTTCCTGTTTACACGGGAATGGTCTCGCTCCTTATCTTTAATCACTTTCTGGCTGAGGAGGGCAAGGTCGCATGGGGCCTTATGACAAACTATCTCCCTGAGCACTCCTCTTTGTGTCCTCGCTAAAATTAGAAAGCAATACACAGTTTGTTTCAATTATAGATTCAAATCTAAAGTGCTGTCTGTTATAATGGCGTGCCTGTTTAATTTGAAGAGGGGATGGAAATAGTCTTGGGAGATACAGAGGTGCGTGTGGTAATGTCTGGAGAAGACGGAGCAATGGCACAGGAACATTGGGTTCAGACAGCATGTCCGATGCCTGATTTCATTACCCAGACACTTTGATATTAGAATATGAGGAATGTGTCCTCATGAGCAGATTTTTCCTGAATATTGTATTCAAATTTTATTTGTTCAGCACCTTCCATGCATAAAATGCGCTTTAGAGAACAGAGTATAAAAAAAGAGAGAGAGAAAAAAGAAAGAATAAAAACTGGGTACATTTTTTTCCTTCAATATTTTAAACCTATTACAAATATTTTCAATTATAACCAAATTAATAGTTGATCAAATTAATTTAAATGATTTATCATAAAAATATTATTTGAATTAATTATAATGATTATAAATTATTTATGAAGTGTAAACAAAGAACATATTTAAAGGCACACTGTGGAACTTTTCAACCTTTATAATATATTACCAAAACCCATTGAGATGCTACATCGACTTACAATAGGTTGAATGACACGTCTGGCGTAGCCTGAAGGTGTCTGTATCGCTTTTACTAGCACTATGTAACTTCAGGTTGCGGGTAGGAACCCGAGCACAAAAAGAACTACAAAATTCGACCGCTTTACGGCGTACGTCACTTCCCCAAATTCTAACGTGAGAGCTCGACTCGCATTTGATTGCCGTCTGTATGTTGTCGTCATGGCTGAACCAACAGCTCGGAAGAAGGCAAAGATTTTGTCAGAGGACACAAAAGAAAAAGAAAAAGGGAGTGATAAACTAAAAGCCAGGACGAGGATCAACATTGGTCCAGCGTTCGCTCGCTGGCTAAAGGAGGAGGAGGGGTGCCCGACCGATGCTGACCAGGCCGTCATGCTTTTGGACCAACTTAGTAAGTTAAATATATTGCTTGCACAATATCTCTATTTTTTCGAATTTGTTGTCTGTCTGGCCATGTTACGGAATCTATCTTGTCCTCCATTTAACTTCACGTATCAAGGAATGCTGGTAGAGTAGCGAATTATCAATCTGGTAGCTAGTAGGATGCTATTAGTGATCAGTCACAACATACGCCGTTATTTTTCTGCCTTCAGCTCATATTATGCGTGTAAAAGGACAAACAAACTGAAGCCTACAAATAACGGCAGTATGTTGTGAATTATATCAGTTTTGTTACACGATTTCCCGACTAGACGATTTCATCTCCAACCCTGATCAAAGACACCTGACTTTAATTTTAAAGAGATCCTGAAGACGTTAATTGTTTGCTTCAGGTGTGTTTGATTAGGGTTGGAGATGAACTGTGCAGGACAGACGATCGGCAGGAGCAGAATCTGGCAACCCTTGTCTATGCGACTAAAGGCGGGCATACACTGTGCGAATTTCGTCCGATTTTGAGCCGAATTCTGACTCGTGCGACTCTTTTTCGGGTCGGGGCAATTTTCAGCTTTGTCGTGCGTCGTTTGTCGTGCAGTGTTCGTGCAGTGTACAGGGAGAAACGAGAGGCGATTAACCTCTCCCGATCGGCGGTCGAATTTCTTGCATGTCAGAAATTTTGGTCGCTCCTCGTGACTATATCGCACAGTTGAAGCAGAGCTACGAACCGATTGCCCTAAACTAGTTTTTTTTTTCCCTCACTGCGCCTAAGCGAAAACAGAATTTTAACTATTTCAATCTGCAGCATACGAAAAGAGGGAACTCTTTAAGTTCTGTAGTTCAAACTAGCTACAAATTACTGTTGCTTACCTCCAGTTTGTCCAGTTATTACCCACGTCTTCCAAGCCACCTGCGATGTAACACCGTGTCTCTTTTATTAATTTGTTAAACAATGTTTTTGAAATAAACCTGTTTTTGATTTTCATTGATGACTACTTATTGCAGTGTTCGGACATATTATACACTGTCTGTTAATATAATGATATGCCTATAATCCATTGTAATCGATCCTCATTGAAAATTGTACAAAACATTTAGGTCGATTACAATGAATTATAGGCATATAAATTGTATTATTATTATTATTTTATTATTCCTCGATGAGTAAGCTTCTATGTAATATTTTATTATCCTCACAGTGCATTGTGGTGATGTGCTGTGAAATTGTTGCGTGGCAAATTAATTATAATAGCAGATCAATTTAATAATAAAATTAGCCTTCCCTAATACAATAATACTAATAATAAATTAATACATAAATTGGAAGTGCTAAATCATCTTGATATTGATAGCTGATGCTTGTTTTGACTATCTCTGGATACATGATATCGTCTCGCAACCCAGCACGGGGGTTTATCGCAGATATTTCACACGTATAGTGTGAGCAGTCAAGTCGCAGCTCGACGTTCGGACCGTATAGTGTGAGCGCACAAATCCTGAGCTTTGGCTTTACATCGCATGCGATTTACTCGTTCAGTGTGAGTAGGTACCTTGCTGAAATCGCACAGTGTATGCCCGCCTTTACCTGATCAGACATGTTTTCTGTGTACTTTTGTTCAATTTATTTTCTTTGTATAATTTATATTATTAATCTTATATTTATATCATTATTTTGTTCAATAGTGAATCGATTATCTTTCTTCAACCGACAAGTCAACTACTGTCTGCACACACATAATCTAAAGACACGGGAGGCTGACCGGTTGACTGTTTGTGGACTTTTGCGACAGTGCTGCAGCGCTTGTGGCCTCTAGGGGGAAATTACAGGTCGAGCGCCACTAGTGGCCAAAAAGTTCCCCAGTGTGCCTTTAAACGGGTCATATAATGGCACATGCACTTTTTCACGTTGATTGTACTGAAATGCGTGTTGGCAGTGCCTGTACACAACCATCATATAAATGATAAAAATCTATCCAGTGTTTCTGTTTTAATCTCCTTATATGTTTTTCCCTGCCTCAAATCGAGCCGTTCAACGCCCCTCCCACAATTGTTGATTGACAGCAGCGTTTCAACACAGGCTGAGTGAGCGTCATCATAGTCCGCTATTGTTGATACACTGGAGCAGAATGGCGTCTAAGCGATTGTGTTGTTCTGTTCTTGGTTGTAATAACGAACACAGCAGTCATTTTGATGTTCCTAAATCTGAACCGCTGAAGACGCAGTGGCTGAGTTTTGTTTTCGGAGGGAATATTCCTCACGAGCAACGTCAATGCTTTCATGTTTGTGCGATTCGCAAATCATTTCTCACCACACTGCTTTATAAACGAGGATCAGTATAAAGCTGGTTTTACCTGGTCAAAAACAGCTCTGTTTTCAGCACGCCGTTTAAGTGCATATGCCTTTAAATGATAATGAGCTTCGTTCACTCCGCCCCTCTGTTCTGCGGGCCGTAAAACATGCCGTAATGTACCCTGAGTGTAAACCTTAGCCGCATTCATCGTGAAGCGTGCAAGCGATTTACAAAGATTAATATAAAGCTTAATAAAATTGTACACTCACTTCTTCTGGAGGTGCAGCAGGGACATGAATAGTTGGTACCGATTCTTTTTTCAGGAGCAGCTTTTTAGCAAAATGAGTGTTTTCTTACAATACTAATGAGAATTTTTAATTAAAGTATATTACAAACTTTTCATTTAGACCCTAAAGAATCAAATTAACTTGTATGAAAATGGCATTATATAACCCCTTTAAATTCCCCCTCATTTTATCCTTTAAAACTCATCGTTGATCACCAAAATGGCTTAATCAAAATACATTTTTTTATTCATGCCTTAAAATAAATGTAACTCTACACCTTTGCTTCATAAAGTATACGCGGATTCATGAATATGCAAATTAGCTCCGCCTCCATTCACTCATACAGGCTAGCCTACAAGTCGATGTATCAGATGGTAATGTGCTTTATGTATCGCTCTCTTCAACGTAGGACACATAACGGTAATTAATATGATTAGCTTTTGGCTTGACAACGTTGTAAAACAGCTAATAATGTGTGGCTAATGTTACACAAACCATGATCCCATTCACCATCTCAGAGTCAGACCGCTGCCTTCTAAAAATCAGCATCCTTACAAATTTGAACAACTTAGAACGTCAGTGGAGAAAGGCAAATAGTTCATCACAACATCATAATATACATCATATAATATACGTCATGTGATATACATAAATTCACTCTCTATATTGCTAAATCTACCTGATTTTTCATATCTGGCTTCTCTTGAGACTTCCCTGCTTCAGAGCGGTCACAGTTAATGATATGCTAAAGCCCGCCCACACGTTGACAGGATTGGCTAAAAGGTAGTTTGTGAAGTAAGAAACACCAGCGATTTCAAACAGCATTTTTGAGAGATTTTTTTTTTTTTCACTGCAGTTTTAAGTAGAAAATACTCAGCAATGGTGCTAAATTTGCATATGGTTTGACTAAAAGCATATTAAAAACACCACATAGACATGTAAACAACATTAAAAACGTGATGTTCACCAAAAGGGGTCTTTAAAAATAAAATGATATTTATCATTAACTTCATTCATTTCATTCACTGTGACAAATGACTACTGTGACAAATTTGAGGCAGCGACTAAAGTTTCTCAGTTGAAATAGGTGGACTTTTTTACAGTGGTCATTTATATTTTCAGCAAGTGAAAGTAAAATGTTCTATTTTCTATTTCCATTGGATTAAAGTGCTGCTGTGATCCAGTACATTCACAAAAAAAGCGCTTCTAAATATCTATTATCAAGTCACACAGAAAATGAGGTGCAATAAAGAGGCGAATCTTTGTGGAAATGCAGCCTAAATGCTACTGCTATTTTTATGCAAACTTGTTGGTTCCCAGTAGCGTCCTTTGTTTGTTAGTTTTATTTGGTATCATGTCTCAAGAGGAAATAAATTGGAGTAAAGTGAAACTCGATTCACATTTCAATACACTACCATGGCCAGGAGATTGGACTCGCACCATCTATCCAAAGAGCGCCTTGATACGGCTCCCATAGCTTTGGCCCTTTTAACTATGGCTGCCGCGCATTTCAATAAATCAAGGCCACCGTCTCATAGGGATAGCGGCGTCTGCCCACGCGTAATATCCCGTCCCCACGTGGCTCGTCAGCACCTTCTGAAACATATCAGTCCTCTGCACCACAGCCGTCTGTCGGCCGCCTCCAACCTCTATATAATTGGATTCTAAACACAACTCTGGAGAAATATTAGTCTTTATTGTGGTAGTGCAGCAACTCCTGTTGCTGACAGTATTTTTTCTGTCTCAGTGGATCATGCGGTTAACCCCTGAACTGTCTCTCAGCTCTCATGCAGAAGAAAGTGAATGTCTTTTGGATTTGAAGCATACTGGGTGTACCTTAGCACATTGTTTTTGTGTTTTCTAAAGGTATGCATACATAGTAAAAGTCAGCATGTGTTTTTTTTCGTTTACATTTTTCCTTTAGATTTAAGCTAAAATCTGTTCAGTTATGTGATAATTAGAAGCTGTAGTCCAAAACGGCTAAGCCTCTGTTAACTCTACACTTCAAGAGGAAGCAATTAATATGCAAAAATATCCATTAGTTGTTCCCATTGTGGACAATTACGAGGGTCCCAGTGCGGCGGCTTAATTAAATCTGAAAAAAAAAAAATCATGTTGTTTCTGTGAGGTACATCACAACATTGCAGTAATTTGTTTGTTTCTCGACATGTCCTCCCAGCAACAACACAGCAAGAGATGCTAGCTGCTGTGCGCAGCAGATGCACGGTGACAGATAACATTCCCTGGAACTGGCCACATACATAGATTCAGTGTTTTACAACTTATAAACAGACACAGTAGAAACATATGAAGACCAGATCTGCATTCACTGTGCTAGAAGAATTTGCGCATTCAGTAGTGCTTAATCTTTAAATCGATTTAAGCAGGCTTTCAAATCATTCAATTGCATTATATGGATAGTTCACATCAAAATAAAAAATTCTGTTATCATTTACTTACACTCAAGTTGTTCCAAACCCGTATGACTCATTATTTCTTCTATGGAAAAAGGAGGAATTTGAATAACGTCATGATCGCTCTTTTCCATGCTATTACAATGAGTGTTGACTGGAGCTTTGAATCTTTCAAAAAAGGATGTAAATGCACCATAAAAGTATCATATAAATATAAAAGTAGTCCATATGATATGATTATAAGCCACATGTTTGTCTGACAAACAAACTTTCATTAAAATCATAATTCATTGATAATGTTGACCTCCAGTGGGTTGTTAACCAATGTGACTCACTGATTCATTGAAAAGAACATAATAAATTCTTTTTTATTTCTCTTTTTTTTTGTGTGAAAATGCTCTTCACAGAAAGCCTTAATACGGCCTGTAAGACTTGGATTATAAGTACATAGATTTGTGTGTGTGATTTTATCAGCCCTCAGTCCTTATTAACTTTGGCAATTTGTTTTCTTCATTATTCTTGTGTTTCACGCAGTTTTGAACAATTTTCATTTTTTTGAGAGAACTATTCCTAAAAATATTTTAATAGCAAGTCTGTTTTAAAAGTTGTTTCAAATAAAACTTTTACAATGAATTTGATGTACTTATGACAACATTGCTGAAAGTGGGCTCATTCGAAGAGAAAATCCTTTGCTGTGTCTCCCTAAGGGTTTGATCCCCTCTGGCACACAATTCTTTAATGTACTACATTTCAGAGGTACAGCAAAGAAGAAGGATTTGGTGATTTGGGGATGGAACGACCATAAATGCCCCATATCCCTGCTATTAGAGGGCAAAAGGACATACAAGACCAGTTGTAGTCCCTCAGCTTTCTTCAGATGTGAAATGAAATGAATATCATCATCCCACCCCTCTGATAGGAAAATGTGTGCAGCTCAATTAACCTACCTTACATCAATAATTCAGACGCCCAGAGGAAAACACACCCCTCATATTTGAGGTTTACCATCATCCCAGCCTGGCGAATAATCTCAGATATATTAATGAAATAAAGATACTTCCACATCAAATCAGGCTACAACCTAGCTGAGACTTCTTTTAAACATTATCAGTAATTAATTTCCTTTTTATTAAAAATCAACATGTTCTGTGCTTCTGATATGCTAAAGCTAACCACCTCATCATGCTGAGCTGTTCCTCTATCATTCAAAGCCAAGAAATCGCATTATGCTAATCTTTTTTGTTTCTGCACCTACCCTAAACATGATTAAAACAAGAAAAACCCTTCCTTGTGAACTGTCTCTCAAGACCTCTCTTCCAGTCGAATTTCTTTGAAGAACAGCAACTTAAGCAAACCTCGAAAGAGTTTTACGCTGAGATCCACACAAGCCCGGCTTCGCTTCGTCTCTACAGCCCTGGTCTTAATTAAGCCAAATAAAACGCGTAGACCTTGTTCCAGTTCGACGCAAATGCAAATGACTTAAAAATAGATCTCTCATCCCAGCACAATGCATGTAGGGATTGCAGTTCACAATTAAATAACTTCCCCAACTGTAACAGACCACTTGTTTACTGATACTGTTTGCACAAATTAAGATGAGAAAGCAAACATGACCTCCAGCCTGTTGACCTACTAGACTGATTGGAATTAATGAGAATCCTCCTGCCAATTCCGCTCAAGTACCCACAATCCTCCATTCATCCTCAAGATTGTGAATGAGGGCTGTATTCGTTCTTCATTCTCATTTCAAACTCATCACTCAATAACGTACAGCCAATTTTCAGTTAATATAAAAAACATTTCGATGATTGGTTCTTTTGAGTTTTCGCCATATGATGTTTTTTGTTGTTGTTATTTTGTTATCAGAGTGACAAAGGAAAAATAAAAAAGGCAAAAATATTTAAACAGAAAATGCTATTCACTGCAACATAAGTCTTAGAAGAATGCTGACAAAAATGATTCCAAAGATGGGCCAATGTGCGTGGGATGAGGATTTATAAAATGAATACATAAATAAACATGTTAGAAATTACTGTGGGTGTATCATTATCTATTTCCAAAAGCTTAATTCCAGTCATGTTAGGTGACGCCAACAAAATGACTCACCCTAAAACCATCACATATCTTTCACCCTTTCGTACGCAATATGCAACTGTGACTGGTTCATTAGATCAGATAACAATTCATGGTTGTGTTTTCTTGAACATCTATTAGCCTCATAAGGCAAACAAGTCCAACAGCAGTGATGTTTTCCGGAGTGCGTCAGAGAGAATAGTTTTATTCTCAATCATGGCTCCGCTCCAGGCAGACGCACACCCTCTCGTTACCGCAACATTTGCATGCGTTTTGCCTGTTTGTGCTCAGATTGGAATGCGGTCTAATGCTTCACTGAGCATCTACAGTTTCCAGCTAAAGTCAGACATGGTCAACTTCAGCCTTAATGTTAGTGGAAATTTCCATCTGCGTGGTTCTCTGTCCAATGAGACGCCACACTTAGCACCCTCTAGCATCTGTGGGAGATTTTTGAAAACCACAGGTCTGAATTTGGGGCACGAAAAGCTCGTGTTTAGGATGTGCTCTCTTTCTTAACAGAGATCCATTTATCTTGTGACCTGAAGGTAGAAAAGAACTGTAATCTCACATTTCACAAATATGATGACAGTAAAAGCACAATGTGCATCACTAACAGCGATGGTATATATATATATATATATATATATATATATATATATATATATATATATATATATATATATATATATATATATATATATATATATATATATAAACATATGTCACATGTGGACAGGTGAACACATTGACTATATATATATATATATAATATATATATTATTCCTGTTTTCTTTAAGTTACTGTGAATTATGAGGCAATTAACAATTGATTCTCTACTCATTTAATTCCTTAATCAAAATAAAGTACTATTTTAATTCAACAAATGTGCTGAGTAGGAAGAATACATTTACAGCCCCAATTCTCTTAGCATTTGTCAGTCGTAAACTTCCTTTATGCGGTCAACTGTTGGGGCTTCATGATTACAAATGTCTCTTGCCAAAATGTGTCTCAGACACAGAGGAGACTGATGGCTTTAATATCACTTTCACCAGCTCAATTTGTACCAGGATGCCTATGAAATGGCCAGTCTAATCGCATTTTGCCAAACCACAGTGTTTTATTGGCTCCCGGTCAAACTTTATGTGGGCGGCACTCTGTTTGGTTGTCAAGAGCATGCGAATGAGGCTTTGTGCACCCGCTCTCGTATCTTTATCTAAAGGACGTGGAGAATTATAAACAATTCTCGTTGGTTATGAAAAACAACAAAATAAAAGAGAGGCTCTCGACCTTAATAAAATTACGTTGTGGACACCGCTTGCACTTGCGTTAACTGGAGCAAGTTGTTTGCATACTGTTGGAAAATCACTCAAACACACCTGGTTGAGTGAGTTCTCCTAAATGAAACAAAAGCCTCTGTTTTGCATATTTAGACTTTGACATCCCACACAGACACAATGTATTGTTGTTGCAATGTGTTTACCTGTCCACATATGTGACAAACGTGACCTGGGCATGGTCCAATCATTGTTTCTCATTTGAATGCCAATTTGCATCTGCAAACTCAAAGCTGAAGAAATAGGTCTAAGCTTGACAAATAAGTGCTTTGGAAATCATTGGACCAAACTGAAAGCGTATTAAATTAAGGACAACGCTGTCAACAGCACAGAGACATTCTGCAGAATGGAAGGTGTAGCTGAGCAGAAAACCTCCTAAAAATCCATTCCGGAGATTTATTTTCCATGTTGTGTTGCAAGAAATTTGTGTCCTCATTTTTTTTAACTGTAAATCTGGGCCAGATGTTATTTGTGGTGTAATTTCCAGAAATGATGAGGAGACGTAAGCACACATGCAAAAACACATGCAAGTCGCATAAACACAGCCTTATGTTAAGAACAAGTCTGAAGAACTAGTCTGACAGCTAACAGTTGACTAAAGGCACAATACAGAATGACCTGGTTTGACGACCACTTCAAACAAAATCGGGCCAAAACAAAGTTTGTTTGGAGTTCGTTTCGAGAGTATGAAACATTTAACCTGCTCAGGCTGGTTAACATCTTCAAACTACCATTGGTCCTTGGTGATTACATAATAAATAGATGTGCTCTGGGGCTCCGCCTACTTTGACGTGGAAATCATATCTGTTTATTTTCTTCTGTTTAGTCCGTTGAGGTCAGACGCAAGATAAAACATGAACACTGGACATCTGCTTTATAATAAAAACAAATTTTGCTGGACGATAAATTGTTCAAGAAATTATTGCGATAAACGATAATATTGTCGTTCTGAGATCATTTACATCTAAAATAATGATAATGGCATAATAATGCAGGTACACGTCCTTTTCAAAGATCAATAAAGTTTTATTTCTAAAGACTATTTAACACTGAAAATGGAAAACATTTTAAATATCCACAATAAATGAACAAAACAACCAAAAACAATAAAAGCAATGGACTCTCAGTCTCTGTTAACAAAAAATGCACTTTAATAAATACCAAAAACAATAAAAAAATGGATGTAAACAAACCCGACCCTACGATAAAGTATTTGTTATTAAAGCATTAACTCACAAACCACTGTTAATTTAACATAAAAGCAAGCAGGCTAACGTTACTCTGCGCATGGTTTGCATGACTGAATGCGCGCTCCCTTAATAATTCCTAAAAAGCTGACAGTTCATCGGGATCTCACACGTCTCTGTTATTATCAATGAAGCTGACTGCACAATGAATCTTTCATAATATCCACACTTTCTTTGTTATAATTAGAGGATTTGCCAGCATACAGAATTCAGCACCGAACAAAAAGTCAGTTTTGAGCGGTGAGGGAGTCTATCTTAAATGATTTCTTGAACGCAATGGCCAATCAGAAGCAACACATATGTCTGTGATTGGCTACATCGCTCAATGCTGGAAACATGTTATGAATAGAAACTCTGGCCTGTAAATCGTTTCTATTTTGTTTTAGTTGTTCTTGTTGCTTTTCTGCAACAGATGAATAAAAATCTATTAGTTTTTATGTTTTATTCATAGATATTTCTAGTTTGCGGAAGTCCCGCGAATCGTTTTATTCTCCCGCAACCCGCACACACAGAGTGAGTGCATTACCGCCCGCACTCGGCCATCAAATCTAGTCCCGTGCGGCCGCACTCTATTGCGTTGGGAGTGCACGTCTCATCGAGCAAATTTTTTTTATTGTGCGATTAATTGATTTATTGACTATCGTGACGCCCCCGCACGCACACAGTACATATTTACATATTTCCCTAAACGTCACTCCCAGCAGCGTCTTTATACCCTGAAGCGAAGGACTTTGCCGTGAGTAAATCAAAGCCTTAACTGAGGCCTTCATTCATTTGTGCTTGTGTGTCAGGGGTCGTACCTGTATTGTAGGTGGAGTTCGGTGTTTTCTTGTGGTGGTGGTGGACATGGTGGTAGTGGTCTCGATAAAGGTGGTGGACATCTCTGGGGGGAAAGCCGTAGTTCTAGCTGAACCTGCGGCGGGAATCTCCCCCACCAGACGGACGCTGCCGTTGATTTTGATGTTAGGGTTGCCCTGAGCAGCCATGTTGAGCACTTTGAGGCCATTGTAGTAGAGTCCGGAGAGTTGGCCCTGAAATGGCCTCTTGCGGTCTGAACCACCGATTGTTATCGTGGCCTGGGTGTTGAATATCGTTAACTGCCGCCCTGAGGATGCAAGAAAGATCCAGAACATTTCTTGGTTATGGGTCAGTAAATGCACATAATATCTCGTTCAGCAACAAGATTCATAGCTGTTTTGGGCACTTAACCTACCCAACCAAGGTACAATGACTTAGATGGCTGTGCTGGATTACTACGGCTTAATTTCCTTCCCAAATGCTCTGGGTTATACTACCATGAGACACGTCGTAAACATTTGGAGGGCCAGACTATAAACCAGACCCATTATGTCTCCCTGAATGAGTCTAGCTACGAGCTCATGAAGGCTGAAGTACGTTTTGCTATTATTGTCTCTATGAGGAGAGATCACCCTAACTAATAAATAACAAAATGTCTTATGACAAGCATATGAACGTATCCTGAAATATTAAGGTTATAGAGACTTTGTTACTGGAAAAGACTTAAAAAGTTATCTTGATTATAAACACCATATAATGTAAAAACCACTGATTCTTGGGTCATGGGACAAAACGGGCTACAGAAGTGAAACCAATACCAAATAATTATTAGATACATTGTGATATAGTAAAATGCACTTAACATTTTATTTCCGATCATTTTGATGAGAAAAAAAAGAGAAAATAAAATGATTCACGTCGAGATGGTTCTGCAATCATTTCTGATTCATATTAAAGCAGAATTGTTACTAATATTATTTAGTCTGACAGATGAAAGGTGTTTTCAAACATGTTTTGTCATGTGTCTCAAGAATCAGTTAAATAATAGGCAAAAATAAATTTGTGAATATCCTGCGGTTGTGAATAAAAAGCTTCAGATCACAATAAATAAAAAAAGTAAATAAATAAACAATTTCAAGTTTAAGAAGTCCAGAAATCCTAATGTCTTCATGATTACGATAAGAAAAAAAACATCCTAATTCCAGTGATTATAATGAGGAGGATTCCTGATGATATGCAATTAATGTCTGAAACAATAATCATGGAATCATTTTTCTTCCCACAAGCTGCTGCCTGTAATAGGAAAATCACTAAACCTTGTCTGTCCACCTTCCTATCTATCAGCCAGAAAGTCAAGAGATATTTATGTTTTAATTAAATTGTTTTAAAGTTTACATTTAAAACATTCATAAAAGGTTTACTAGGCCAATATAGAATCATTAAACAATGAATGTATTATTTAGTCTGACATAGATAAATGAGCATTGAAAAGGCAAAAGAAAAAATGTGATTGGTGCAACACAATATACAATGCATTTCTCTTCAGCTAAATTTATTAAGTTATAATGAGAGAAGTAATAATGGAAAAAATAAAATAAATAATAAATAAATAAATAAAAAGAGAGGAGGAAGTTACCTTTCTCCTGAAGCCATTCCTCTACGGGCCGGGCATATTTGAAAGGAATTTTCTTATTGGCCATTTGAATTCTCTCATTATCGCTGTTACCTTGGAAGTTTAAAAGACAGCTTTAAGAATCAATGTTATCACTGTTAAAATACTTCTAATTACATTTTTGTTGTTGTTATTTAAACGTTATTTAAACACTTTTAGAATTGTTTAGTCATGTTTTATTTGAAAGCTTTTTGTGTTCATAGTCACATAGCAGTTAATTTACTTTTTTTTTCTCCAGTAATGAAACACTATTTAAACTGAACGTCTACTCCATCTTCTCTCGTAATTAAATCTATCATCACCAGAGTTGATAAAAACATATTTATAATAAATTTGGTTCATCTGTAATGAATGCCAGTAGATTAGCTGCCTGCGGTCAATCCATATATCCATCAAAAGATGACAGCATACACTCTTTCATGCTTCACATACTTATAATTATATACACATTTATCTGCTAATGATGCCAGTCAATATTTGCAATTTTTCACACAGAAAACCACATCAATAGTCATAATCATACAGCACCATTGACAAACAAGAACTAGACAGCAGCTGCTTCTGTTTTCCAAAGCCACGGAAATTATACAGTTGTGAAATCATGTTTGATGAATGAGCTGGTACCAAAGCGATGCACAAGCGAGTCGCAGGCCTCCTCTCATGAGATGCGTTTGGGGATGTTTTTTTTAATGGCAAGCCCAAAGAGCTGTGTTGATATTCCATATTATTGGAGACTCGTGAAGACACAGCAGGAAGCTGATCAGAGGGGGTTCTGGATGTCATTTGAGGACAGGGGGCCGCAACGTCGTGCTGTTTCAACAATGACTTCGGGTGCTAAGGGTGGCTCGACACTGCAGGATGTTGTGTGAGCCAAATTTCAGGACTCAATAAGGAGGGGTGTTCCAGGGGGCCAGCTCAAAGGGAGCCTCCATCTTTAGCTGAGCCGTCCTCAGACAGCAGGAAGCGCAACCAATACCCTCAAAACCTGGGAATTTGAGTCACACACATCTGAAGCCCAACCGCTCGGAGGTAGCCTCTGAGAGGAATGCCAAAAAAAAAAGAAAAAAAGTTTGAGACTTTTTTTCAAAAAAGGGAAGAATGAGTTCTGTGACAACTGTAACAGCAACTGTATCTTATTTTGTGTCATTCAGTGGACAGAAAGTCATATAGGTTTTAAACAACATGAAAGGGAGTAAATTAGGCCTGTACGATATAGAAATAAAATCGATATCGGCTGTGATATGAAGGTGTCTTTTTTTATCAGAAGAACAGTAAAGAAGATTTTTAGCTGAAATCGTGGTCCTTGGTGATTTATTAAATGCAAGTCAATGGCTACCGTCACTTTGGGAGTAAAACAACCCCAAAAATGTACAGGCAAAAACAATATGAATACCCATGGATCCTGACGATACATTGAGGTCTTATGAAGCGAAAAGATAGGTCTGTGCAATAAACTGTTATCTCTGTAATCTTTACTGTTCTACTGAAGAAAAAAGGTCAACTATATCTTGGATGGCCTGAGGGTGAGTAAATTAACAGCAACTTTTTATTTTTGGATGAACTATCCCTTTACAGGCTGATTTATACTTCTAAATCGGACCTACGCCGCAGACTCTATGTAGCAGACTCTACGCCTCGGTTTTCATTTATACTTCTGCGTCGTTGTCCGTTTTGACCGAGGGAGGTAGGGGTTCTAGCAGACCAATCACAGCGCTTTCGGTCCGCGTATTGAGGTGTTGTTACATTTTTGGAGAGGTGCACCTCAGGTTACGCCATAGGCTGTGCGTGCAACACACAGCCTACGACGTAGCTACGGCGTGAGTTTGATGCAGAAGTATAAATTTGGCTTAAGTCTGATGTCACAGTTTCCATGTCCAAACGCTCTATCAGATGCCAAAAGCAAATAGCAAGCAGTGATATACACTCACGGAATGCTACTACTGTATAAAAAATAAAATAAAAACAGTTACCTGGACTGTAATTCATGAGTTCTGAATCATTAAAATATTGGTGTCTGGAACACTGCGCTTTTTTAAAATAGTGCTCATAAACAGCTGTCGAGATTGGACCCGGTTTTCCTGATGTCACGGAAGTGGATTTTGTTTCATATTTTTAACCACAATACAAATCATATTATTTTAAAGTCATATTGAATTGGCCAACAAAGTGGGATTGTGGCCTATGTGGCCTACGTTTTTTTAAGCTCCTCTGAAAGTGGATTGAGTTGGGGCTTGGTAAAGAAAGCACCCAAGTGGCCAACACTAAGTTTACCCCAGATTTTTGTGCCCTAAAAGGATGGTTCCCACTCAAAAAAGTCTTCTGAGTAAAAAAGTATTTTTTTAAAACTCTTTTATGATGTTTTATTCTTTGCAGATGCACCACCACAACACATTCAACCCAATCACTGTATGATTAATTCTTTCCTATTCAAGTCATCTGCTGAAAATTCATGTATTTTTCATAGTGCAATATATATATATATATATATATATTAGTGTTGTCACGGTACCAAAATATCAGTATTCGGTACCAATACCAGTGAAAATCCACGGTTCTCGGTACCAATTTTGGTACCAAAGCTTAATTTAGATTAAATTTACACATATTAAAGTGTATATCACGGTTACAAAGATGGAAACTAGTATTAAAAACAATTTACAATAAGATTCTATTTGTTAGATAACATTAGATAAAATTACCTAACAATAAACAACAGTTATATACTGTAGCAATTATTCTCCATGGGGTTAACTTAAAAATGTACTAGTATATTTTTAAAATCAAAAGTTTTATCTGTTAACATTATTTGATGCACAATGAATGAAGTGAACATGAACAATCAAGTGTTTGTATTAAATAACATTCACAAACATTAATTAATGTTGTAAAAATATATTGTTCACTCAATGTGTTGATGTTGCATTAAGTAATATTAATGAATAGTGTCTTATTGTAGTGTTACCAAACTATACAGGAGATAAAACATGTTTTATTTGACTTAACTGTACTTTTATTTAATCCAAAAATGTCACTCTTGCCTGTCTTCAAAGCTTGAGAACCCTGTAGCTGATTTCTAATGCAAGGGCTAGAAATCAATTAATTCTGATACTTCCTCGTCATCATGGAGAGCGCATTGCACCGCTTTCTCCTTTCCACAAGCGCTTGCTTTCCCGTGTCTCCGCTATGCAACCATGAACAGCGGTGAGCCTGGAAAGACGAGCTCGCACGTCTCTTCTATTATGAGCGCGCTTGACGCGCGCCTACATTTGAAATTTGCACGCGTAAAAAAACGCGCTATATAAACGTGTGAACGGCCCTTTATGGCAACGTGACATTAGCCTAATTCAAAATATTTCCATATGTGGCTCTTTCCTCCTTTCTTGTCAACAAGTGGATTCAGAGCCACCGCATTAGCAGCGCCGGTCGCCGTGTCTCAGAGTGTTTTTATGAAGAGTACGCACCTCTGCATCTTTCCGACAGCGCATCAAGAACCGGATTAACCTGGTACTCGGTACCTAGAAAAGCTGGGACTGTAACCGTTTAACTTTTTTAGTACCGACTTGGTACCGAAGTACCGAGTTTTTTGACAACACTAATATATATATATATATATATTGCACTATGAAAAATACATGAATGTATCACAGAATGTTAGCAGCCTTAGAGTAAATGACAGAATATGTATTTCGAGGTGATTTATCCCTTTAACGGGCCACTAGCTTTACTTCATAAACAAACCAGGTAAAGCCTCCCATGTGACCTAACCTGCAATCCTTGTATCACAGGTACAGACTCTTAACCATGTGGCAGCACCACAGACAAATCTAGCAGGTGGGTAGCAAGGGGATCTAGCACTGGGCTTGTGGGAGGGCCGTGGGACAAGAAGAGAACAGGAGGAGGACGAAGGGAGTACAGTTGACTGAGGCCATGACCTTTCTCAAATTCTGTTTTTTCCCCATTCCCTCCTATTAAGTCCCGAATTCAGTTTTACCCTGGTAAGGAATGTGTTGTGCTCCAAATAGAACCTCAAGAGAGGCAATGTCGACTGCTATCATTCGAAGCTCTGCTGAGGTGTTAGTGGTGACACTACAGGGTAGCCTGATGGAGGAAACTCATTAATGCTGGGCTCATCCAGGGCTCCGGCTCTGTTATAGACATCACAACATCGGATCCTAAAAATAAAACCTCAAATACAGACAGTTTAAAGTCGGCATGAAATCAAGATGGACTTTTATTATACAGACAAAAAAAAAAGAGAGACATATTTCCAAATATCTTTTCTGTGGTCCATTTGAGTTATGGTGCTTGTGTGAGAAATGACGGTTCAAGCTCAGCTTGCACTGTGACCTAATTCCTTTTTCTTTTTTCCTTTTCATGTCTATCTAAGCATTATATAAACTAAATGACTTCATGTTCAAAAACAAAAATATACAATATTTTTGGAGCTTTGTTGTATGTATTTTTTTTTTTCTCGGGAAAGTAGGGTTAGGGATGGAGGGCTGCCTAGTTCACAGCCATTTTTGTATTTGTGCTGCTTTGATCCAGCAGTACAGAGGGCATGACACCTTTTCTCACTCCTGAGAACATGAAAGGTTCTTTGAAAATGAAACAGCACTAGGAGGTGTTAACATGGCACAGGATCACACGCTGTGGGGGAGTTTTCCTCCTACTGTGATTAAGTTTCACAAACACATACAAGAATGTGTGATATCTGTGCATTTTAATTCCCTTTCAGTCAAAATTAGAGGAATCCTTAATGGCTTTGCAGTAACATGAGTGTATGCCAAAAAAAAAAAAAAAAGGCTGCCACATTTGATTTGTATTAAGTATTTCATAAAAATGGTTATATTTTTGTATAATTAGGCATGATAAGTGCAGCTCCCTCTCTGTGGCTGCTAATAACAACTCAAAATAATTTTCGAGAGCAAGCGTGTGATTGTGAACATTCTCCTTTTGTAATCCAGCAATGCTGTGCGCAGTTGTTCTCGCCACAGAGTGATAAATTACCACGAGACACCATTGCCGTCTCACTGAAAACAAATATAGCTTATTGCATGAAACCGGCCTTGCCAAGTATTATTTGAGCTACCAAGAAAATCTCATCACTATTGTGTTGTACTGCACAGTGACAAATGATTGCTATTTTTGTGTCTTTTTTTTTTTTTGTGTTGGCAAAATCATAGAGAGAAGGCCGAAAACTCTCAAAACAAGTTTTAGGGGCCTGATCCACTTACAGAAAAGTGCTATGGTACTGCCATGATGTTTTGAATATGGTATCATAGACATAATAATAATATTTTTTGGGGTGGTTTTTTTAAGTACCACAGGATGCCAATAGTATTAGTATAATATAACCCTATTATTATCCTGTGTTATTATTGTTAACTAAAACTAAAATTATGTCAATCGTTTTTTTGTTCATTCAAATAAAGGTGAAATGAAATAAACAAACAGCCTATTAGATGAAAAACTTAAACTTATTTTATTTCACTTAGTTACCAGCTTTTTTTGTTTAAGTTGAAGTACTAACATTTCTAAAACTTCCAAAAATTCCTAAAAATAAAAATCAATTAAAGATAAACTTATTAAAAAAATATATAGTGACAAAAGTATATAACAAAATGACTACAACTAAAATGAAAACCTAAAATATATAAATATTAAAAGAGTATAGAAATACTAAAATAACATGAAATAATAAAAATTTTACCATAGTACCACAACAAACATTTTTTTTTTTTTTTTGGACAGAACTAACTATGTACAACAAATTTGGAAATCCAAATAAAATAAATATCAACATCAGTCTATTGTGAATGATTTGTTGCTCACTAAACATCCTGTTTCTTTTAGAAATATGTTATAATATGGACACAAAAAGGTGCAAAAGGTTATATAATCACAAACCAGGCCAAAATGAAGGCTGAAAAATGAAGTCTGAGGTTCCCTGCATTAAAACCTCAAGTTACTGTGAGTGAAGAACTAAATATGTCACACTGCCCACACACTTAATACAACTTTAACTTTGACAAGGAGACATTTTGAAATTTAAAACACTCGACTGGTTGCCCCGGTCTCTGTCTAACTCTCCCTCTCGAGCTTCTTCTGTACTCTCCCTGAACACTCCTTACACTTGGCTTGTTTCGCAATCGAAAGAGTCTTCCTGCACATTATCTCGCTCCAAACACATCCCCAAATAAGAAATGTGACTCCAGAGGATCGCCCCTCAGTAGCTAAGGAGACAATGGGAGTGGGAACGTTTATCCCACCATCCTTGGTGGTTTAATTTAATCGTGGGATTAGAAAGACAGCTCATATTGAAAGCTTATCTCTTTCCCCCTCTGGAGAGATTTATAAGGGCAACAGATTTTGTTTTTGATACGAGTAATTGTATTTGGCTCATAGGATACACAAGTATCCATTTCACACATACGAACCCTGTCTTGAATCTTTTTCTGATAAAAGGTTCCTTCCTTTGTCAAAAATGCAATCTTGTCTTTTTGTTTTGAGAGATAATAGTCTTGCATTGCAGTCAAGCCACCCGGTTCCTTTTACTCTCAAAAAGACTAAGGTTTCCTTATCATGAAATGTGTGTCGCTCACTGCTACGGGACTTGATCAGATTACAGGAGATGGTCAGGTCTTTGTAGATGTCATGTTGCTTCTGAGATGCACGATAAAAAAATTTTTCTTCCTATTTTAACAGGAGGAAAATGCCTTCTGGTAAGACATGTTCAAGGAAGAGAAAAATATTTTAGGTCCTCTTCTGTGAGTCATACAAAAGAAAAAAAGAAAAAAGATAAATAAGCTCATTCATATTAAACAGGGTTGCGCAAATATACGCAATATCTAAAAAAAAAGAGGATAATGGAGACAAGCAAAGGTGGGGTTCTTTTACTGCAATTTACTGCATCAGGAATAAGCCTGACTTTAGCATCAAAACTCAGTCTCAAGAGGGGGAAAAAGCCACATAATGCTTTAACAAAAGAAAGGATGTGCAACCTTACAGAGAGGTTACAAAAACAACAAGGACTATGGGTCAAAAACATCATGCACGACATCCAGACATTAGCATCAAGGTGGCGTGACATGTCATGTGTGCTTGCGGAACATGCTGATTTAGAAGTCATTGAGATGAAATGGTGTTCCTGAAGTGGGGCACCATGGGACCTTAAAGCATAATTTCTGAGCTTGCTTCAGCAACTACAGGGATGACACAGCATGGGGTAACTACATATGATTACACCTATGAGCTCAATTCAATACATTTCCGCACAATCACACATAATAGGGGGCTGTAACTGCCTTTTAAGAAAAAATACATTTAATGGCTCTAAACTTAACATATTCGAAAAGGTTTGCAAAGAATTGAAAACCAAAAGTCGAATAAAAACAGGGAAAAACTAAATATATTATTTTATAGAATTAAATTATTATTATTATTATTCATCTGTTTAACCCTGTTATAAATCATGTTTTTTTAACACAGTAAAAAGAAAATACTATTTTACAAACAGGCCATTTAATGCAAACTAAGCTTCTTATAGATTGTGCTTACTTATGTTAACTAAACAAAACAAAATTAATCAAAATGTCAAAACAAAAATTATTCAGACGCCAGTTATAATTTTTTTTTTTTTTTTTTTTTTTTACTAGTGGGTGCAGGACACAATACTTAATTTATCTAAGTGAGGATAGCACAATAAAGTGAACTGTGCCATATTATACCAAAAAAATATTCATACAGTGGACTACCAGTAAAATTAAAAAAAAAATTGGGCCCAAAGATTATTCAGACACTTTGACCTGACCATGTTTTGCTTAAAGGGGCTATGTGTAGGTTTTTACTTAAAAAAAAAAAACCTTGACTGTCCACCACGGTTGCCTCTATCAGCCTGTAGGCTCAATTGTGTGTGGAGGAGTCGGGTCCGAATTGGCGCGAAGATCTAGTGCGGCCAACGAGCGTGCGCACCGAGAACGAGCTTGAGACTGGCTGCAGTTTCTCTAACTGCCACTGGTGTCAGTAAGGGTTAGAAATTTCAGAACTTCCGCAATGCTCCTTTAAGTTTTTTTCTTTAATTGCTAATGTGACCTTTTTGCACCACAGACTGAATAAAATGAAGCATTGCTTGGTAATTGGTTGACCTAAACTGGTATTACTAATTCTGTACTTAAATTTAACAGCTGAAAGCTGACAGCTATTCAACCTAGTTCATTTGTGAGACAAAAAATTACACAGATTGTATTTTACCATTAAAACAATCAAATATGCGGTCAAAATAGTACTTTTTAGTAGTGTAAATCAAGAGCATCCTGTCAAGTGAACCCGGACTAACAGTTATCAGCAGGATGTGCAACAAGAGATGGGAAATGAGAGAACTGAATATCTCTACCAACCTCGCTGATGGTACAAAAATGATACGGTGATTTGACTGAAGTATGGCGGTCTGAACCACTGTCAGTGCTATTGCAGAATAGCAGAGCCCACCGCATATAATCGCCTGCTATTTTCCCCGCTGTCATTCGCTATTACCCAGCCTGGGTCCTGGAACTGCCAAAGCAGCCCAAGGGACATCAAAAAGCCACTGCACAGCCATAAAGAACGAACTCATCTTCTTCTCAACACATACACACAAAGATGCGGACACAGACACACACCGTCGAGCCATCATATTGCATACACGCGTGTCAAAAATGATATAACATCCCCTCCAAGTTCCTTGTCGTAACCCCTGTGTCACGAATACGCTTGTCTCTTGAACATAGCATCAAGCTTCCATCTGATTGACACACTCCGACATTTCCTGCCAAACCGCAGGGGTGTGTGGGACAGTTTAGGGCTGCAGACAGAGTGATACAGATTTGGGCTGATTCCATTTGCTTTTGCGCAATTTTGACTTTCCCTCACCTCAAACTTGCAGCAGGTTATCTTCTTTTTTGTTTGGCTTAACTTATTCACTTAACTGTGAAAGCTGCGACAATATTAAAAATGTATACTATTAAATCTAAATAGATAAATAAATAACACATTAAACATAATTTAAAAACTAAGATATAATGTTAAATATAAAGTTTTTTTTTTAATTATTGAAATAATATACAATAGTTAACATAATTGTATCTAAAATATAAAACTATTTATTTACTTATTTTATTAAATACTATAAAATGATTAATGTCTTTAAAGATAGAGTGGGCTCCATATAATAGCAAAGGTAACGTAGGTGTAGAAATATATAAAATATATGTAAAATATAACCAGACATGTTCAAAATATTATTAAAACTTGCATACAAATATACAATTGTTAATATTTGTAATATATTGCTAAAAATTGTTATATAATATACACTCACCTAAAGGATTATTAGGAACACCATACTAATACTGTGTTTGACCCCCTTTCGCCTTCAGAACTGCCTTAATTCTACGTGGCATTGATTCAACAAGGTGCTGAAAGCATTCTTTAGAAATGTTGGCCCATATTGATAGGATAGCATCTTGCAGTTGATGGAGATTTGTGGGATGCACATCCAGGGCACGAAGCTCCCGTTCCACCACATCCCAAAGATGCTCTATTGGGTTGAGATCTGGTGACTGTGGGGGCCATTTTAGTACAGTGAACTCATTGTCATGTTCAAGAAACCAATTTGAAATGATTCGAGCTTTGTGACATGGTGCATTATCCTGCTGGAAGTAGCCATCAGAGGATGGGTACATGGTGGCCATAAAGGGATGGACATGGTCAGAAACAATGCTCAGGTAGGCCGTGGCCTTTAAACGATGCCCAATTGGCACTAAGGGGCCTAAAGTGTGCCAAGAAAACATCCCCCACACCATTACACCACCACCACCAGCCTGCACAGTGGTAACAAGGCATGATGGATCCATGTTCTCATTCTGTTTACGCCAAATTCTGACTCTACCATCTGAATGTCTCAACAGAAATCGAGACTCATCAGACCAGGCAACATTTTTCCAGTCTTCAACTGTCCAATTTTGGTGAGCTCTTGCAAATTGTTGCCTCTTTTTCCTATTTGTAGTGGAGATGAGTGGTACCCGGTGGGGTCTTCTGCTGTTGTAGCCCATCCGCCTCAAGGTTGTGCGTGTTGTGGCTTCACAAATGCTTTGCTGCATACCTCGGTTGTAACGAGTGGTTATTTCAGTCAAAGTTGCTCTTCTATCAGCTTGAATCAGTCGGCCCATTCTCCTCTGACCTCTAGCATCAACAAGGCATTTTCGCCCACAGGACTGCCGCATACTGGATGTTTTTCCCTTTTCACACCATTCTTTGTAAACCCTAGAAATGGTTGTGCGTGAAAATCCCAGTAACTGAGCAGATTGTGAAATACTCAGACCGGCCCGTCTGGCACCAACAACCATGCCACGCTCAAAATTGCTTAAATCACCTTTCTTTCCCATTCTGACATTCAGTTTGGAGTTCAGGAGATTGTCTTGACCAGGACCACACCCCTAAATGCACTGAAGCAACTGCCATGTGATTGGTTTATTAGATAATTGCATTAATGAGAAATTGAACAGGTGTTCCTAATAATCTTTTAGGTGAGTGTATATATATATATATATATATATAATAACATTATAATAAAAATATTTTATTTATTTTTTTATTCATTATCTTATTACAGATTATTAAATTATTCGTGTTTTTAAAGATTGAATGAGTCTAAGATGATAGCAAAGGTAATATAGATGTAGAAAAGGGGAAATGAGCATGAACAATTAAATACATATTTTTTTTCCAATCTACCAATACTGATAAATTTAAGCATCTCTTATATCGGATGGTAACTGTTGTGGTTACTTGTAATATATAACATTAAATATAAAAGATCGGCACTGATCAGAGACCAAAAGGCAAAAACAACAGTAGAGTCAGGTTTAAGTCTTGCCAAAGGCTGACTTGCAGAGTTGGAATAATAAGACTAAACTACAAATCGTTTTTGATCTGAGCTACTCGAGAAGTTCATTGGGTGAGGGATGAGATTCAGTGGAGGAATGAATTCCTCCTCCTATTTATTACCCTTTAAAAACCCCTCTAAATACAAAGACGCATTAAATCAATTATATGTCAAAGTCAGGGGTGACATGGCATCATGGTGGAGTTGAAATTCATAATCTTCAACTTTCCTCTGAATTTATCAGCTTTAGTCACAATCATTCTAAAGGGTTAAAAAAAAGATCTGAGCAATTCAATTATATACCGTTTCTTGTGTCTGAATGTGGTTAGCATATCAGTGACAACATGAGATAATTCTTCATAAGACTTAGTATCAGTGGTTTTCTAAATATAATGTCTTATGGCTTGCAGTAGTTAGGTTATGTGTAGTTCCTTGAAAAGAAGTTGCTTATCTGGCTCTTGCAGTAAGTTAGAAAACTACATTTCCACTCCATAAGTCCATTATATGGTAAAGTGAATGGAACGAGAGAAGATTGTGCTGATTTTCAACTCCAGATTGCCAGCTACAGCCTAAATAATAGAGACTGTTGAATCCCCCTTCAGCATTTTCTGGAAAAATCCAGGCAACTCCAGTCAAAAAGCACACACTCTTGCCTACAACCAAAGAGTAACACTAGCAAAGAGGTAGCGTCTTATGCTTTTTCGTATTTGTTAGCTGTTACTTGTATTAGGCACTTGGCTCAGTATCTCTAAACAAGTAAAGTGAATAGACAAGCACAGCACAATTTATTCTCAAAGTGATGGTTGGTGTAAAGTTCTCTGAGTATTCTGCACATGGCCCCGGGTTACGTTGTAATGACAGTCATAAGCTTTAGGTGACCGCGCTTGTGCCCCTGTAGACATCTCTGCTTGACCTCTTGGGACCCATGGGAGATAAATAGGCAGTGTGCTTGAAAGACACAATGAGCTAACTTGCCCTTGCTATTTGTATGTGCTTAGGACAGCAAGGTATGGTATAAGCTTGGCAAAAGCACAGCTCTGGAACCGATTTTGCGAAACTATTAGGCATTCATTCTTTGATGCATTAAGAAAATAAAGCACAGATGTTTAGTGCGGTTCAACGCTCTCCATGGGTTTTTCAAGAGCCTGCTTCATTTAGCCTGTAAATTAAATAAAGCATAGCATGGCAGCACACCAAAAACTCACAATATCACTTGAGGACTGCAGCTCTGTCAAAGAGACCATGACACACACTCTCCTCTGAATATATTTCTTCATCAATGTTCTGACAAGATCGAATTGAGAAATCAAACATAACAAAGAAATCAGTGCCAAAGCAAAGAGCAGCCGGCCATGAGGGGACATCTGTCTTCAAGCATAATCATATTCTATTTGCAGGTGGCCATCTGAATATATAAATATTTTATTATCATGTTGAAACTTTGGCAGAAAAAGTAAATTTTGCTGACATTTATATAGAAGTGTTATACCACCGTGCCACCTATAAATCTCAGTGATATATTTCCCCAGCTCATATGTGAGTCTGCTGCAAATGCCCATGTTGGCAAAAATGAAACTTTAGACCTAAAACCGGCAGGCACTGACTTCTGCATAATGCATCCATATGAGCAGCACGGCAACGCGCGGCTGCATATATTTTTCATGCCTAATATCATTCATATAAAAGGCAGACTGATAAATGGGTGCATTAGTAGAGTTGGCCACATAAAATGGGTTTATTCAGTGCCAACAGGAACACAAACTGATGCCCTTAGATGCTCTAACAGGAATAGATGGACATGCTGAAAATTGCTCTACGTTGGCTTTGCGCATGTTCCTTGCAAAAATACACCGCTGAGAATTTCTGACCACCTCGACGAGAACTCAACAAAATTAGTTGTAATTCGTATTGTTTTGTATTTCTTGTATTGTTTTATATTTGCTATGGCTGTCTGTCTGTATGTCTTGCCGTACAACCATTTCCCCCTGGGGGACATCAATAAAGTTGAAGTGAAGTGATACAGGATCACGCACATACGTTTTCATGCCTTGCAAACGTAAACAGGATGTTTTTTATTTATTTATTTTTGACAATATTGTGGTTTTGTGATTTCTTCTGACGTGCATCTCCAACAAATAAGAAGTAAATATTGAGAAACTTACACTTTAGACCAAACATTGGCAGCTACGTTGTTGATTCAGTAAGCCACTCTATGATTCAGTAAGCCACTCCTGAAAGAATCTGTGTATTTATTTAGACGAACCACTTCAGAATGATTCACATATGAAGATTCACTTGTTGCCACCTACTGGCGTAACAATGTAACCAGCAGAAAGAGTTACTGAAAAAATCTATTAATAAAAATTATTAATAGTCAAACACTATATTTTGTCATTTTATTTTATTTGAAAGGTAATGTTTAATTAAAAATATTAATTCATTCATTCATTCTGGGGACAGAAAAATATATTCACAATGTTGCCTAATTTGAGCTCTAAGTTTGTTTAGTTGATGCTTATAAAATAAAATTCATAACAGTTCTCCATGTACCTTACCTTATAGGAAAGACAGCACATTAGCACCACATTATTCTAACGCTATCAATGTAATACATTGTGACAGTGTCCCTTTCAATCTTGTACAAATGTTGCTTTTTATATATAAAGTCATGGCAACCTTAGTCGAGGTTTAAAACTTTTCGACCTTCCCCAATTTATCCAATCATACTAAAGTGGAATAAAATATGGGCTTAGCCTTAGAGGAACTGGTTAGTACAGTATTTTTTTTATTTTTTTTTTGAAGCAGACATTATTAACTGAGAAGAAAGACATATTAGATATGGAAAGAAAATGTAAAATGGAACAATATCAGTCCTTTTCATTAAGACCACCCCTGAGAGGAAGAACCAGGTTCGATGCCATACAAATATGACGTCAAACATTTGTGTACTGAATGTGAAAATATGTCACGATGTGGCACAATCGCAGCAATTTAGAATATACTGAATTTGTATTATACATTTAAGAGCAGCAGGATTTTAGAAATTCAAAAACTTTTAAAAGATTTATACCATTCAAATGTTTGAATAGGTCAATAAGGGTCAATAAGATTTTTATGTTTCTGAAAGAAGTCTCTTCTGGTCACCAAGGCTGCATTTATTTGATTTAAAAATACAGTAAATCAGCAAAATTGTGAAATATTGGTACAAATTAAACATAACTCTTTTTCATTTTAATATATTTTAAAATGTAATTTCATCTAATTAATCACTTTCAGAAATCATGCTGATTTGCTGCTCAAGAAACATTTATTATTGTTATTTATTATACAGTTGTGTTGCTTGATATTTTTATGGAAACTTTTCAGAATTCTTTGATAAATAGAAACTTCAAAATAACTGCATTTATTTAAAAAAACAGACATATGCTATAACATCATAAATATCTTTACTGTCACTTTTGATATTTAATATTTCACAATAATAAATGATTTTACTGTATTTATAAATGCACCCTTGGTAAGCATTAGAGACATTTAAAACATCTTACCGTGCGTCCGTGCCCGTATTTTGAAAGCTAGTGTAAATCCACCAGTGTCTAAAAAGAGGTATGCAGGAAAGCTAGCTTCCCATACTTGGTCTACTCCTCCTTCATCGCAGCCGTTGGTTTCTACAGAAACCCACATAATGGCAAAAACAAAATGGCATAATTTTCCAGCCATGGAAGAAAAAACAAAACACCTAATTGACTCAAATTAAATTTAGGAAAAAGGTAGAGGCTACAAATGCACTGGTTGTTATTATTATTGGCACTGAGACACACACAGGAAGTTCCTGAATGAAAGTACACTGCACACTCACTGTGTGACAAAGTGACAAGTTCAAAGTGACTTTAGAAATACCTAGAAAGCAGTTGCTGTCCAGTTCTGTGCATTGTCCATACATCTTCTTCACGCCATAAGCTAAAGGTTGAAGTGGTCGGTGAGAGGTCTTACCTGAGGGGAAGTGCTCATTGATGGCCCAGTTGTCCACCTGAAGTGTAGCATTGCCCCCATTTCTGGTGAAGCGCACTACATGGTACTTGCCATCATTTACAGCGGTGCTGCTCTCCAGAACAACGATGTCAACCGTTCCAATGTTGAATGTGACTCCAATTTTGCCTTGCTCCTAAAAAGGATGAGCAAATATCAGTTTTGTCCACCACATTTAATATATTAACAATAACAACAAATACATAGAATGAATTTAGGTCAATTGACTGACTTTTTGACATTGATATACACCTTATGTATTTTTCCTGTATTTGGCTAAAGATAAACTGTAAAAAAAAATATCGTTATCCTAAAACTGCTATGGTAAACCTTTTAATTTGTTAAACGCTGAGTTCCCTAATTAGTGAAATACATAAATGTCATAGATCTGTAATAGATCTAAAGGGATATTTCATGTAATTCATGTAATACAGTTTTTGGAAGTGAAAAAGAAGTGAAGACTTATCATTTACAGTGAAAATCCATAAATTGATATTCCCAGAACAGATTTGATATTTTTTTTCATTGAAATACCTAGTTTTTTTCTCCATTGGTTTTATGTTGTATCTTATGTTGTTAAATTAAGTTTATTGCATTATTTTAGTGTCATATGTTACCATGATAGTGCTTTGTATTTGTGTGTATGACACCATGCACCTTCTAATTTTTGCATTAGTTTGTGGAAAAGCTGTTATGATGAACTTTGATTCATCATGTGGCTTTCTATTTTCAACCAGGTGGTTGTCAGTATATTATAAAGCTAAAACAACTAATTTTAGTAATTTATTTCAGTTAAGGATATATAATAAATAAATATATATATATATATATATATATATATATATATATATATATATATATATATATATATATATATATATATATATATATATATTTCTAACTAAATTTAAGTTCAAATGTTGTTACCATATTTTTGTGGTATAGTTCTGACAACGACAGTATGTCAGTTTTTTTTTTAACACCGTACACAATGAAGAGACGCATTGTATTCTGTTTTGACTCATTTTTAATGACAGAGATGCCCTTGGAATCTGTCACCTCTTGCTTTTCTTTTGTTCTAGCAGGATCCTGAATAATCTATTAGCATTAGTGACCCCTGATAAACTTGTCCGCTTGATGAAAAGTATTCATCAGCCATTAGCACCCCCCGTCTTTGGAGGTGAAGAATCAGGCTCATTGATTTACATAATGCAGTGAAAGTGGACTAAATCAATAGCATTAGCTAAAACAGAGAAAGAGATAAGAATGATTAATGAAACAGGAAGGTGTGCAGTGTTTGCCCTCATGGATCCAAGAGGCTGTGTGCAAATGTAGCTGCAAAGATTCCCGCTATAAATTAATTAGCACAGCCTCAATGAGCATCGGTGGGGCAGGAAACATCGAGGAAGTGTTTCATCCATCGTCAATGTCATGAATTAACCATGTGTTTTGTCTGGTCTTAACCGGCTAAATTTTTTTGCGTTTCTTTCTATTCAACCGTTTCATCCTCGAGAACGCATTCTCCCTACCCCCTCCAGAGCCCTCTGGGTTGCATGGATATATTTTATGGTTATGTTCAACCGAATCTGGTGTTGTTCTTATCTCTTGCAGCATGGAAAATGACGACAGATGATAAATTGTCTCAAGGGAGATGTTTATCACCGCACAGTGCATTTATCACAGCAAGATCTTTGTGAGCGAAATCTGGGCCAGTCTTCTCAAGTTCATTTGGAAGACTTTCCCAAAGACTGGAATGTTATGTTCATCCTACTCTGTTCATGTTTTGAATTGAAGAGGCGGGGGCGGCAGTGGCTCAGTGGTTCATGTAGGTTGTCTACAAACCGGAAGGTTGGTGGTTCAATCCCCGGTTCCACCTGACCAAGTGTCGAGGTGTCCATGAGCAAGACACCTAACCCCTGCTCCCGACGAGCTGGATGGCGCCTTGCATGGCTGACACCGCCGTCGTGTATGAGTGAAACATCATACAAACTTCAAAACATCTGGGTGAATGTGAGGCAAATTGTAAAGCGCTTTGGTGGCCATTGGGTCTGTGAAAGCGCTATATCAATGCAGTCCGTTTACCATTTTACCATTTAATTGACCCTCATATTTTTTTTTGATATTGACTTTACTTTAATTTTATGTTTGTTGTCCCAAAGATGTACACTATTGGGGTCATAAATATATTCAGTATTTATATTTAAGAAACGAATACTCTTATTCAGCAAGGACGCATTTAATTGATCGAAAGTGATAGATTTTAATTATTATATATATGCTGGTCTTATGAACTTTCTATCCATCAAAGAATCCTAAAAAACTCAGTTTTCACAAACAAATATTAAGCATTAAGTAATATTAAATATTAACAAAAAATGCTTTTTTTCAACATTGATAATAATAATGATTTCTTAGAATGATTTCTGAAGGATCATGTGACACTGAAGACTCGAGTAAAGAAACTGACAATTCAGCTTTCCATTCCCGGAAAAAAAATTACACTTTAACATCAAATAGAGAACAGCTTTTAAAATTGTAATCATATTTGCAATAGTAATGTGTTTACTGTATTTTGATTAAAAAACCTCACCCTTGTTCTGCATAAGATACCTCGTTTGAACACTATTGTGATGGTAAAATGTTAATAGCAATTTCAAAATTACCCGCACATATTATGAGGTACATTTTGAAACTGCTGATACTATTTTTTACATATACACTTAATTTAATATTTAACGATTATAATGATTTGTTTTCTTAATATTGGAGGTTAATTTAGAATTAATCAAAATCTTGTAAACAGATATTTTTGAAGCTTTTTATTAGGAAAGTGCCTGGTTATCCATTCTTGTAACATTGCTTATGTTTTGGTAGTTTCCATGAAAAACATTTTTTTTACAATCATTTCTTATAGGATTAATATAAGTATCAACCTGATATTTCAATGAATTTATTGCATGGCATGCAGATTCATTAATCAAATTATTCACAAATAATCACATATATTAATATTGCATCTCAGTGTTCAGCGTCTCAAACCATGAGCGGCACATTTAGTTAAACAGTTTGAAAAATGCCGCTCAAGATCAGTAATTTCTGCTCCATTCTGTCGAACTCCGTCTTGCTGTTTTTAATCATAACATTGACATGCTAAATTGAAATTATAATAATTACTATTACATATGAATTTAATAGTTTTTTCATTAGGCTCCACCATGCCTCCATAACCATAGTAAAATCATACACCCTGGCTTATGCTATGTTTGTTTATGTATTTAATGGATAGATATTCATAAGCTTGTCAGTGTGTGGTAGCGTTTTAATGAAGTGTTTGTGTTCAATGATACTTCAAGTCCTTTGAGACCATCTTTAGAGGAAGGAGGATAGTATGTTACTGTAATCCTGCCTTTCTTCCTGCATGGAAAGCAACAGAAAACATATCTCTGCACTCTTGTAAAATATTAATGAGACAAAAAATGAGTCAAAACACATAAAGGGCAATTTACTAAATCTGTTTCCACAGACTTACACATATATACACACACAGTGCAATGAAATGTCTAACCGTACTGGCACTTTTAGTTTGTGAAAGCCTCTTGCTGCTGTATTACTTGTTTGATCACAGAAACACTCTTTTACATTTAGCATCAAAGAGTTTAGAAGCGTCTCTCTCTCAGTCTCTTTCTCTACATCCATCTCATCCCCCTTCGCCGTTTCAGTTCCAATACTGCAACACTTTCGTATCCAGGAGGGTAAAAGGACGAATAAACTCTTGGTTTTTGAGCAAGTGATACATGAAAGGAAATAGTCTGTCACGCACACACGTTGTCTCAGCACTGCACACAGGAAGAGTGTTCAAATAGAGAATAAGCTCTGTGAGATTTATGTATCTATTATGGGTCAAATGACAGATATAACAGATAAACAGGTCCAAGATCATGAAAAGGAGATATTTAAATTTGTATTTAAAAAAGAAAAAGATTTAAATGACTAAAAATGCAGAGTGGTATTTAAAGTAATAGTAATTTATAAACCATTTTCCTCGAATCACTTCATTATTATTATTATTTTTTTAATGTTTCATGTTTACCATTATTATTATTATTTGTATTACCAAGTTTTTGGGTTACTCAGTTTCACCTGAAAAATAAATAAATAACTGACAGCCATGAAATACCTGTTTTATGTTGTTTTTGTTTCGACACAAAATTCTTGTGAATTGGTAATGCTAATATTAATATTATAATATACAAATATTTTAAAACAAAACTGATCCGATGCTTATGTTTAACATATTTTTTCTGTAATATTTTAAATAATAATTCAATAATTGTACAAGAATCCCGAGACTTATTTCTTTAATACAATTCCCAGACATCCTATGCATTTTCAGTTTTATTTATTGATTTATTTCAATCATTTAGAATTTAGAATACATGGCTGAATGTTCCTTAATCATTTTGGATGATGCTTTTAGTACATTATTCAAAGGTTTTATTCAAATACACAACTCTGCTGCAAAAACAGTGTATAATGATTGGCTCATCCAATTGTTCATTGTGTATTTGAAGTGGAATAGGACATGAAAAACAAACAAACAAAAAAAAACACTGATTGCCAGAATGAGTTTGAAACAATGGGAAACATAATGATTCAGTAAGAATAAAAGCTAAAATGAAACTGGACAAAAAATTACATGGAAAGAAAGATTGGTCCTTTTGGAAACACTGTGCAAACAACTGGCTTAAACTAAATCTTTATATTAGAAATTTTTGAAAACAAACATTGACTCCAAGCAAGATGGTGAAGCGGTGCGCCCACGGCGTTTGTAAATCGGACACTAGGTACCCCGAGAGATTGTCTGGAGAAGGAGTTGTGTTCTTTCCGTTTCCAAAGCCGAAAACACAACGAGAGTGGTGCCTACAATGGATCAAACCGTGTGGACGGCCCCACTCCCAGTTAAATGTGTCTAACATGGTTAACTGGCGTGCAGTGTGCGTGAGACTGAGGCCATGTTTACACGGAAACGATCTGAAGAGAAAACGCAAAAGTGGCGTTTCGTTTTCACTTTTTATTCTGCGTTTAGACGAGCGTTATGGGGGGGAAATCTGCGTGCATATGGAGACGCAAAAGTGTTAGAAATGCGATGTAGTATGCACTCCAGGCGGCTAGGTGGCAATGTGAAGCACTGCCACACAACAACAACAAGTCCGTGCGCCTGCGTACAACCTTCCTTCTACTTCTCTCCCTAGTAGATTTGCGTTTTTACCCGTTTAGACGGAAACGCGACGGTGGAGCGTTTTTAAGATTTCCACTTTGGAGGGTGGTTTCACTTTTTTGCGTTTTTAAGCCCCAAAAACGCCGTCGCCGTGTAAACGAAAGGTACATCCGATAAAATATTATTACGTTTTCACCCGGAATCGTTTTCGTGTAAACAGGGCCTGAGACACTGAGAAACATGTCAAAGAAACATGGAGAAAGCAGATCAAGAGGATCCACAAAGGAATTACGTTTTCTTAAGGGTTGTTGTCAACATGATATTCTCGGGGGAAAATGAGCAGCAGTCAACTAGCAGTGCAGCACCCGTAGACTACAGTTTAGAGGAGTGCACGTTCGCAACGGGGAAAGCATGAAGCTTGCTTGACAACATCAGTTCATATATCAATATCTTAACGAATTGAAATAACCTTAAATAATGTATGGTTATCTGCATCTTTCCGTCTCTTATGTATAGTTACATTTTAAACACGAAAATCGCATTGAGCATGACACGCAAGCGGTTGCCGTGGTAACGTTAATGAACAATCTGCTTGTTAAAGCGAATGTATAATGCTGTATCTGAGGCAAAATTTCTAAATATGCAGCGCGAGTTATATATTTCTAACTCCAAACAATTAGCCACTGAACCAGCTTATAAAATCTTCTTCAAGGCTGTGCTTGTTGCATTTGATGTACAGGTCATGGGGTTTCTCCGATTTCGCTTGAGACCGGTAAGCATTAGCCTCGATAGTAGTCGTGTCTCCTTCATTCCGTATTTTTATATGTTGAATATATCCCTCCACTGCGTACTGTAACCCCTTTTGCCTCGATCTGGAGGATATCGCGGTATTTGCCCAAAAATGGTCACTGACACGCACGGGTACACCTCTTCCCGTCATGGCAATCTGTCGCGCTGGTCGTGTTTGACCATTTGTTTGTTGGACGTAGCAACAGTAACTAAGGGGGGCGGGGCTCGGCGAAAGGCTAATTGAATCCCTCTTTTATTCCACGGGCCACTTTACTTGTTTTGGTGTTAACCTCCATCAAAATATTATAATGTGCCATTCTAATATGCTTTTCAGGAAAACATAAACAAAACATTGCAAGTAATGAATAAACAGCAGTAGGAACAAAGCAAGTGTGGCCTTATTTGTATTCTGCGACACGCTCCTCCGATAGCCAGACAGTTAGAGTCCTGCTCCGCAGCTCCAGAATGCAAACTCCAATCATTACAGTCATCAATTGAGCTGTTCCTGCTCTCCAATGCTGTGCGAGAAGTAAAAAGGCTTGCCCCACTGTATCACCTGGACAAAACTGATAAGTGGTTAAAAGATGAACCTTCTCCCCCTGTGAGTACCCGTCTGTGAAGAGCTGATAAGAGGAGATGCTCTTCTATTGGTAGTAAAGAGAAAATGGAAGTGACAATTTTTCATAGCTGATTGTCTCATCAATATAAGAGTCAATAGTTTCAAGTCTGCTGCTAAATAGTGTGGGATCTTTTTCCGGAACAACTTCATTACTTTCAGTTTAATCTGTTTCTCACGGCGTGTCGTTTAGCAAGTGCAAAAATACTAAAAAAAAACTCTCTAGCTAAGGGATACATTTAATGGAAAATTAGCCGGTTGCAGTAAACAGAATGGACACGGATTTGCAACACTACATATGTTTCAAAGCACAATACATAATGGTAATTGAGAAATGAATGGTATGATTCTTTGCTGCGTTATTAGAGCATTTATAGTATAATAAAGACACTTTCACTTCAGATTACTGAAAGTGAAGCATCATGTTTATGATGTTTTGTTTGTCATCCTAATTAGACCAGCATAGATGGAGTTTCAGCAGCATGACACTTACGAAAGCCTTAATAAACAGACCCAAAACGTATAATAAGCGCAAGATCTAAAAATGCCTTAAACAGCACAACAAACATCCAGTCCAGGATCAACTGAACCCAAATAAGCTGACAACAATTAGTCCCTTAAGTCGCTCATTGCTACTCAAACTACCGACAGAAGATTTTCAATTTCCAGCAGCCTTTCAATTAGCTTTGCTGATACAGGCGAAATCTCGAGGGAGCCTGGTGTCCGTGGGACATCTGTGTTGAAGAGCTGCTGTTTTTCCAGAGTAGTTTATAGAGATATCAAATATGTTGATGAGGCAGAAAGCGCTCTTTAATTCACTGCTTACTGCTGATTTGCCTGCCAAGGCTACCGGGTCCACAAAACACAGACAGCTGCCAGACAATACTTAATCTACCCAGAACTTGCTTCATCGACACTCTTATACGGCAAACGGAAAACAACATGGGGGCAGAGCTTATTTGAAATAACTTTGCTGACAGTAAACCGAGTCAAAGTTTCTTCCAGAAGTACAAATATGCGATTGAAAAAAAAACAACAAAAAAACATAGTGAGTTCGAGATTGAATGGCCTTCAATGGTCTTATTGCAATGTAGGTAAAGGAATAGTGTTTCAAGGGCAGCACTGCTCTGTTTTCTTCCTTCATAAAACAAAAAAATAAAAAAAATGATGAAGGTCCAATGTACATGAATGTGAGACATGATTTATGGTCTACAGGTAACAAACTAAAGACTACAATGCAAAGCACTTTACAGCACTCTACTTCAGCGTCAACTAGAACTTTTCATCTTTCCGTTCCTCACACAGACCTTGAGTGTATAAATAGTAGGCTAATATACAGGACATATAAAACACGCTATGCGAAGTCAAAGGGATCAGATGCCACATAACAATTGTTGCAGATCCTGAAAAAAAATACTAATAAAACGAAGGGAGCTGCTTATCACATCGAGGATGATCTGTCATGTGAGCAGAATATGAGCAGCCACATCCTCAGGGAGGTCAAAAGACAAAGACATTTGTGTTTAGTCTGAGTCTGATGCTGATCCGTCAAAATGTTATCTAAATAGCCTTCTGCGACATCACAAACTACTCCACCTTGAGCCGACATCCACTAGATGTTATTCCTCTCTGCAGACCAAAGCAAAGCTGAGAGAACGAGGAATGCTATTTTTTCCTCCAATTTTCTTATTTGCTTTGTCAACAGAACGAGGAGCATATTTCAAGGCGAAGTGTGGCGCAAAATGTGCCGAAATGGCACGCGCCACTGCATTTTCTCTCTAGTGCAACTGGAAAACTGAAGGAGAAATTTAGGCTGTCACAAAATCATCTACACTCTGATGGTTCGTTACACTTTATTGGTAATTAGATCACCATTACCCGGAGGGGGCAATCCGATTATGTGGGCTACATCTCGTTAAAAACACAACTCATACTTCCGAGACACTAATTCAAATTGCAATTGAAAAAAAAAAAATGCTAATGAGATGCAGGATGGGCATTTAGCTTAGAGCGTCAACTGATGGAAAAACCATAAACTAGAATTTCCACAAGAAAAGGAACAGAACTGAGGGAAACAGTCTGGTGCTGGAAGTACAAATCCATAATTTTCTCCACGGAGAAATTAGACATATAAACCTGTCAATACAAACCTTGTTAAACGTAACAAGTGTGGGGTCAGCAAGTTTTTTTTTAAAGAAATTAATACTTTTATTTAGCAAGGTGTATTAAATGCATCAATAGTGACAGTAAGTACATATATAATGTCTTTTAAAATATATAATTTAAATAAATGCTGTTCTTTTGAAATTTCTACTCATCAGAGTAAGTAATGTTTCTAATGCTCCATAAGAATTGTTTCTTGAGCACTAAATCAGAAGGTCTGTTCGACTTGAAGCGGCGTTGCACCGACATCAAAGTATCGTGAGAGTGAATAGAGACCTGACGGCTCTGAATGCTTTTAAAACGGTCTCGAGGTACATTGATGTCATACATCGATCAGTCTGCACATCACCGCTTCAAGTCAAACACACCTAATGATTTCTGGAGGTCACTGAAGACTGGAGTAATGATGCTGAAAATTCAGCTTTGCCATCACAGGAATAAATGACATTTTAAAATGTAAATGCTGCATTATTAATAATGCTGCATTAAAAACAGTATTATTGTATGTTGGATTAAATTAAGCTGGGTCACAGCTGGGTTGTAGTAAATCGCACGAAGACGACAAATCAAACGAAAACACTTCATTTAATAATAACACGCAGGAGATCGCAGGAGTTAGTAATGTAGAAATACAACCTCATAAAAAACTGATGACGTGGAACAATGAACTGAGGGCTCAAATACAGACAGAGAATAATCAATGGAAAACAGAACAGTAAATTAATTAACAACTAAGGAAACTGACGATGACTATGAAGTTGAACAAAGGCAAAACGAGCACAGGAAACAGTGAAAACTGTTAGGAGACATAATAGGAGACTAAAATTAGTTTTTTGAATACAGCTGAAAAAGCAGCACAAAATGGTGGCATTGTGACATCTCAAGATATAAAAAGGGTTCAGGCTTGGAGCCCGAGCGGTGGGCTGAAAGGAATCCCACTTTTTGAGGATGTTTTTACGACGTAAAGCTTAGTTAGGCAGTTTCAGAGACAGTTGATTTTCAGAGCAGATTTGGAAAAGACAAGAGATGTGCTCTTTGCCTTCCTCTAACCCCCGTCACCCCCAAGCAGTTGTTTCTATGGTTACTGCAGCTGCCACGTTCTGCAAGTAGTCATGTGGAACAACACAAAGTTTGATCTGACAAGTTCCCCTCACAAAAGACATCTGTCATTTTTGAATGAATACTGTGCCTCATCCAGCCAACACGAACATGATCAGATTTGAGGACAGCGATGTGCGTGCAGCGATCACAATTTATGACTAATTTCTTGTGAACTCTTGAGTTTGCGTGTGTAGTTTTCATGATGTCATGATGTGAGTGTGTTGTTGAGGGAGCATCTCACTATGAACATGAAAAAAAAACATTACCTCCATAAGTGACACAAATGAATGAAGCTAAAAGAGGGAATACATTAACTGTACGTTTTATAGGTTATTCTGTAAATGCGTTTACATTTTACTGTATTTTTTAAAGAATTATTCTGACGACCAGAGCTGCCAGGACATTTTTTGTAAAAACAACGGGTTTTCTATTTGAAAATGTATTTTTTTTTTTCCTGTGATGCAAAGCTGAATTTCAGCATCAAAATCTTCAGTGTCACATTCAAGAAATCATTCTGATATGCTGATTTAGAGCTTAAGAAACATTTCTTATTATTATCAATGCTGAAAACAGTTGTGCTGCTTAATATTTTTGAGGAAACACATTTATTTGTAATAATTTTAAACGAAATGTCTTTACTGTCACTTTTGATTAATTTAATGCATCCTTGCTGAATAAAAGTATTCTTTTTTTTTATTACTGACCCATATTTGACCAGGATTCTTGGATGAATATAAAAAAAACAGCATTTATTTCAATAGAAATCTTTTGTAACCTTCACTTTTTATCAACTTCATGCATCCTTGCTGAATAAAAGTATTAATGTCTAAAACAAAATCTTTTGAATGGTTAACTTTCTCGGCTAGAGATTTCTATTTCTACTGAAGTTGTCCCTTTTATGATGAAGGCATAACATGCACATAAGTTATTTCTACACAAGCTAGTTTATATCATCTGGATGGATCCAGTTTTAGATTTTCTATATAACACCTTTCCCACTCATATAGTGCATCAAAAAGAGGTGTGCATATCTACCGAAAGTCTAGTATGCGATTCTAACCATATGTGATGCTTTTCTTAGATCTCTTCATAACAACACCCCTGTTGTATTATCTTTAAGCCGCTTCTCACTGAAAGCGAGTCTGGCGCTGTGCCATCATTTGTTCCGCTGGACTTTAAATATCAATTGCCATCATGTGAAGCCATTTAGGACTGTCATTCTTCATTGGCTTGTCTGCAAACAAAGCGGTCATTAGGGATAAGAACTACTCAAAGTGAAGCAGTGTTTCTAAATTATGGATGCAGTGATTAGGTCGGTGACAGAAGCAGAAGACTGTGACAGGCTGAAGACATGATTTGTCTGACATCACCTGTCTCTCTAACCAGAACTGATAATCATTGAGTCAGGATTAAGAAAAACATGAAGAATCAGTTTTGAGAATTGCAAATGAAGCAGCTAAACATTTGTAAGATAAAACCGATGATTAGAGAGCACCAGGTATAGGCAGAACTACTCTGTATGCGTATTTGCATACAATATTTTGAGTGCACGCTAAAGTAATTAAAATGATTCCAAGCTTTACAAAAAGATTAGCAAACACTCATTAACACTTTGATAAGATGGACGACTCTCTCCATTCAACAAGCCAAGAAGCATTGCAGTGTAATCCAAACAAACAGCTGGAAATCACAAATTATACAAAGTTTGTATCTCATTAAATTTTCATCAATTTTTTCAATGTCACTTTTATGACCTAAGAATTCATTTACAAATCAGTCAAGTTTAAAGGAGTAACTATGAATTGGCGAATACTTAAACATCCAGGCAGTTGCAAACGTTAAATAGCGGGGTTTAATGGGAAAAGTATAAAAGTAAAAAAAAAAATATTGTAAAAGGTAGTTAAATTAGCATTTTAACAATAGATGGCACTAGCAACCCGAAGGGCATGGGTTTAATTCCCAGGGAATGGATGAACTGATACAAATGTCTCCTTTCTTGTAAGTAGCTGGGATAAAGGCATTATGCATAATGTAAATGTGAAATGTCACCATTGCTCCTCATTAACACATTTATGCATGTGGGTAAAGCCAATCAAATTCCCGCTTGACAACGTGAAGCCGAATAACTCAGCTGTCACTGGTTTGAATTCGCCAAGGTGCTTCACAGTTAGACTTCTCTACAATCCTTAACTGCTTTCATCTCTCTTCTCTTCTCTTTGACTTTGACACAATAACTTTAAAAGACGGATTTGTAGATCTTCGCTTGCACTACCCTGGATCATACATTTCGCAACACCTTTGGAGTGACTCCCTGAAAATCAATGATAGAGCCGGTCCACACCATTTCTTGATTATCAACAAAACAGGCTTCCAGTTAGAGAGAGAGAGAAAGAGAGAGACATAGAAACACAACTCTTTCTCTACAAAAGGAAAAAGCTGACTAAAAACCCCAGAGAATCGAAGTCTGAGAAGTGAAGCCTCTGGACTTCAAGCATCAAATATCAGAAAGAACTCTTCAGGTATACTGTATCTGCAACAACTTTTTTTATATCTGCCTCAACCCAGCCGTCAAAGTATTCAGAAGTCCACTCAAGGGGAGAGACTCAACATCTAGAGCCGAAAACTGAGGTTTTCTCATGTTAGCCTAATTGTTGGTACATTTGAGTGGATAATACGAGTAGGTCATTTTAACCTGTCTGATAGCAACTAGTAATTGTTAGGTTGCTCTTAGACTGATTTCTCCCACTGTGGATTGTGGGGAAGTTTAGTTCCCAGAACACTTTCCCCCTCATAGGTCTTAAAAATCACAGCAGGAACTCAAATCACATGCATTTCCTCAGAAAAGAAAAGAAAAGTAAAGTAAAGTCCAGCAGCTTCACAGCATGCTGTAAACATGACTTTTTTTCCCTCTTCTGAGAACATTCAGCTGTAGTTATCTAAAATTATCTACGCTTCGACTCTTTCAAACCCTACTTGTTCAGCAAATTTGATCATTTAATCACTAGACACATCCATTTGGCACAGAGCCTATCAATCTTTTCTCTTATAATGGAAGAAATGATTTTCTTTCTTTAATTCAGATGGTCATTACTAAAAGCATACTTCTTAAATACAAAACGCAAATGGAGAGGAAACTTGAATATAACATTGCATTTTCCACAGACAGTGATGGATGGATAAGTTGATGATTGGTTTTGAGGAAAATCCTGCAGAGAAGTGGTGGGAAATACTGGTCTAGTGAATTGCTGAATATAATATGGATTTGATGCCCGATAGCCATGAGCAACACTGCTGAAACAGACAGGTGCGCTTATCTATCTCTGTGAGGCATCTATAAATCAAAGCTGAATAAATCTCTGTGTAAGTGCTTTTGTATACAGCACTGAAGAAGAAACATATATTGCCTTATGGTTATGATTATGTTATATACCAGTATGCTGCATTATTAGATTATTTTGAGATCATTTTAAGACAGAGCACTATGATGAAACAAGTAGAGTTCATGAGAGCAAAACTGGAAAAACTCAAGCATTAGCTGTTTTATCCAATCCAGCGCTGCCCAAAAATTCCAGTAGAAACATTTAAAATTAAAATGTTATTATAATTAATTATATATTATATACTTTTATAGTCTTAAACAAAATATTTTTAAATGTAGTTTAATAAATATAATTCAATACAATTTGTATATACACTACCGTTCAAGAGTATGACCATTTGGGGTCGGTAAGATTTGTAAAGTGTTTTTAACATATACTAATAAAATAAAGAAAAGATATAACGCTAGCATAAAGGCGTAGGGATATTTTTTTATTGCGTTTGATCAATAACACAGCTCCTCTCACCCCATCTGAGGGTACAGCTTGAGGGGGAGGTCACTCCAAATGAACATTGCCTGTCTGATTTCTGTACAGACTCCCGTTTACTGAATTGCAGGGGAGGCAGTCAGACAGACGCAATTTTTCCTAGAACACACAATTACCATCTTCGTGAGGTGAATGCAAAGCGACACAATGAAGTACTTTTGGAAATAATGCTTCCAGTTGCGCCCTCCCCAAGATTTTCAGTAAATATAGAAGCATACATGGAAAGAATAAAGAAAATCCAATAGAAATGGCCTCAGCGTACTGAGATGAGGCACATGTGTCTTTCATCTGTTCCATCAAGGAGATCGGACAGTTTATTTAGCTGGAGCGGTTTTGAATGCTCATAAATCTGCACATCTTGCTTGACAGCATATGGTGTGTGGAAAGTGGGTCATGTAGGGAAGGTCTGGACTGAGTGGCAAGCCTGTCACAGATTAAAACATGTGGCTGGACAAAATAATGCAAATTTGAGCCCTGCGGCTGCCAGCTTTCTTTAATAAGAGTTGAGGTTTGTTGGCAGTCCTTCGGAAATTGCCAGGAAGATCGCTGGAGAAGCTTTGCGACCATTATCATTAGTTGGGATACATTAACATCGGCTTGTGCACAGTTTTCAGGTGGCCAGAGTAAAATTGTGCATGTTCCAATCAACGTCAAGGTTTATGAGACAACTGAACAAAAAAAATAAATACTGGGGAGTCACTGAAATTCAACCCGTTCTGAGCAAAACACACGAGGAAGTGTCAATTTCCTCCCTGTTTACGTGTCTGATATTCCTAAACTGAACCCTGAGGATCAATGCACTCTGATCGGAGTGACGTTCCAGGGCATCAGCATTTTTTATTCTCCATCTGCATTCGCATTATGCTCCATTTCAGACATGGCTCGGATTCATCTGCTTTCAACTGCTGGCCAATTTAACGCAATTTCCAGATCAAAAATACCTTAGGGGGATTGCGTTACACCACTCTCATTCTCGCCGGTAGCCACTGCGGAGCCTGAGAGCATGCTATTGAAGACCCCAAATAAGGCATTAATTGTAAAATGATTTGCTGATTTAAAATAAATAAATAAAAAGAGTGACTGTTTGTAGACATATGAGATACAGCAGTTTTACCCCCAAGTCTGAGGCAAAAGAATCCATGGATGAAATATATAATATAATATAGTGTAGACGTGATAATTGTTAGGCAAAATCAATCAATCAAACTATCTATCCATCCATCCATCTATCTATCAAATTCTTATTTTGGTTGATACATCAAATTATTTTCACACAATAGTGTAACAGCAGCATAAGAAAAAGTACTATAAAACATACACAAAATTATTCTGCTGAAGTTGTGTCTTTCCCTTTATTTTATTTGTTTTTGTTTTTACAGCATTGAGCATCTTTATAATATGAAGTGATATAGGTAATTTAAAGCTCATAAAATCTGTCACATACTGAGAAAAGATAGACTTGCTTCAGAATACAAATTTTGGCTGTACAAAGAATATAGATTTTTTTTATTAAAAAGCACTATAACAGTCAATAATTTTTTTTTATTGATTACATTTTAAACATGGTTAACTATTTAGTATTTATGTATTTACTTTGTCTGTCTTGTGTTTCTCTTATATTGTTTTAGAACTTATAGTGTAGATAAAAAATAAATACAATTTAATTCTGGATACAAATATACTGTACGTGCATTAAGTTCAATGGATATAACTCAATATTTGAATAATACTCAATAAACATGTATGCATATGTGGCAAAGGCCATGTCCTTTCTGATAATAAGAGAGTGATTATTTATAGAGGTGGCCAGGTGAAGGTTTAAGCTACAACGGTGGAGTGTTTCGATTTTCAAACAACATTAGAAGGTAATATTAGACTATGAAATATTGATTCATAACGCCGCAGTATGAGAAATTAAAGCTGGATTCTTTTGATGAGGATGACCATGAAAACAGAAACTCAGAACGCATTTAGAACAGCCTCCTTTATGTCAAGATCATTTATTCAGCTGGGCTTTCTTACCACATTAACCATAAAACAAAAAGAGTTGATCAGTGCTGCCAAACCAGCTGTGCACCTAAACCAAGACGTGCTGCTAAATGTGCAGGTGAACTAAACAGCCATACACGACACATAGAGGAAAGATGTAGAAAATGAAGCAGAAAGATTGTATTGCACCTGCATTCCTATGCTACAGTTGGAAAAAGGCCATGTGTGATTGTTCGGTGATTAGCTCAGATGGATTATGGAAATAGACTTTGAAAAAAAGAGTTATGCAAGTTCAACAGCATCCTATAATTGTATCCACTTTTGTTTCTAGCTTTTCCGTGAAATAACATTTGAGTCACAGGGGGAGGGGGAGGGGGAGCTGTTACTAAGGAGTTTGGAGTTTTTTTCCCCTTGTTAAGGGCATAATAGAAAACATGGAGACACATTAATATTCCTGTTTTATGCCCCATCTGTTTATTGGGTGGTTGTTCCACTGCCCAAATGACCTGAGTCGACTAAATATCGAAAGGTCTTCAAAAACTGAATGCGTATTGTTCTATTGTTTAAGATAAGTATACATATAAATACCAAATTGTAAATGTTGGAGTATCAGCAAAATGCTGGCATTATATATAATATATACATCCATTTTATTAATACATTTTACATATATTCTATCAATTACATCATTTTAATGAGTTTACCCGAGTCTTATTGGGTTAACACTATTTATAAAATATATAAATAGTATATAAAATAGTGGTAAACCCAAAAATACCTAAAATAAAACTTGTTAAAATACCCTGTTCTTAAATGCAAGAACTATGAGAGGAATCAACCTTTATTAGAAATGTGTTTTCGTTTGTGTCATACAATGCACTGTGCACAGCATCAGAAGCAGATGCAGTTTCATTACGGTATGCAAACTTCATGAAAATCTGATGCAAATACCCCTGCAGCAGAAAAAAATGTCAATAACAAACCCTTTTATGAGGATTGATGGCTCAAATTTGAAAACTAGTTACGTGAAGACATCGATAAATTACCCAGTTACCTGCGAAAAATTCCTCTGTGGATTTCTACTGTATCAACATGAACTTAAATATTTGCATTTCTAAAAAATAGACGTAGACCCCCCACAACTACAGCGTTTCGGTTAAGTCACATCGTTTTTTCACGTCTTAAGAGTCTGTCAAAATGAAGTATATTCCTCTCTCTTTGGTATAGAAACTGTGAACTCCAAGCACCAAATGGAACAAGCTGGGTAATTGTGCTCACTTTTCTCACTCAAAATCGTTCTGCACTTTATGGCTGAATGGAAGCGGAGTGGGATGCTTGTGGCAGGGGCCATTCAGCGTAGGGAGGTTTGCAGGATTGAAAATCAACAGGCAATGTGTAGTTATGCTGCTCACTGATTAAAAGAGATCAACACCATTGATTTTCTGTACACTTAAATCATTCTCTCTTATAGGATTTCAGTCAACAGCTTTGGTGGCAACGACTGTTGGTGTCAGAGCCATTTATCCTTTCCCTCTTCTGTCGATATGTGGAAAGCACCCAGCGACATAATTCAGTTAAAATGACTGGCCTATCATTGGACCATGTCATTTTAAGGCCCCCGTCTATTTGGCCAAAGTGCAAGTTTCTAAACCGAAAAGACATGGTTAACATTATTTAAAACGGGAAATGTTTTGCTTTTGTAGGGGGTGGAAAAGACCTTTAAAGCAAATTGAAACATCCCATCCACTCGTGTAGCAGTAATATAACATGGGGGCACAAGCAATTTGTTGAAACGCTTAGTTTTTTACCCTAATTACACACTTACTTCCAGCTGTGCAGCTGGTGGAGGGAAGCCATTTGCTGTTAATGAGTATCCAACGGACTTACAACAAATACGTAATGCTGTGCAGGCGCTGCTGTTCGTATTAGGGAAGGAAGCGAATTCAAAATGCATTTAACTTTAGTCATTTGAAACTTTCTTTAAGTGCTTAACTCTTAAGGAACACAGAAAAACAGAATGGCATTTTGAAATGAATGTGTGATGTGTGTTACAATCAGCTGGAAAAGCAGGGACATCTTCACGAGTGTCTGTCCTCACCTCTTCCTCTCTCTCCAACAGAAGACGTCTAAATTAAAGGCATTTATAGCAGGAGCTCTTATCCACAGCGACTTACAAAAGTGCATTTGTTTTCCCATCTGAGACTGCCATGGTCAACAGATGGCAAGCATGCCGGCATGAATGGTTTAGTAGTACAGAAACAATAGCTATAAAGAGAGCGAAAACTGTATGTGTGTGGTTCAGGTATTCCCTACGTTATGGGGATAAAATGTCCTCACAAAGATGGCAATATCCGAAATACATTTTGGGGGGGGGTACCCATGAAGAAAACCGCTTATAAATCATACTAAGTGTGCTTTTTGAAAATCTAAAAATTAGTGGTCGACCGATATGGGATTTTTAATGGCCGATGCCGATGCCGATATTGAGAAAGCAATCTGGCCGCCCCGATTAGAGGCCGATACAGTACATGTGAATACAGTAAATGAGAGACAAAGAATATTGGTGAAACTAAATGAACATTTATTGTACATAATATTTACGCAAAATTCTTTTTGCAATTAAACATATTTACTAATTAAGTAATTAAAATTTAAACAAATGAGGTACTGTAACACTTCAATAAATAAAGTTTTAATAATCACTGCTGCTTACTTCAGGTTACAAATAACATGTTTCTCTAAACAATATTCATAAATTAATGACAAAATAGTATGTGCAATTCCATACATTTTATGTACAACATACATAGCTAAATAAAAATCTCACATAGTTTATTTACACTATTTAGTTTAAACAGGTTGTTTTACTGTAAGTATATTTAAATAATAATGATTTATGTCGGTTTAGTTTTGCTTGTTAGTTTCTTTGAAACTTTGCAAGCCGTCACATGTATTTGCATGCTCGATTAAGATCAAATCCGACCGGAACATATGAAAAGGTATACTACACACAATATTACGCCAATCGTGGATAATTAAATACAGCAGATAGAGATAGTGAATAACATTTTCAAGGATTTTTTCCCCAAACATATTATTACTAGTATAATACCATACAGTGTTCTCTTCTCATCCACCTCACGCGATCACTGATCTGTAGTGCACGCGACCCAGCTTTTCAGTCCGTGAGGAAACAGCGTCTAGTTTAAACGTAACCGAGAACAGCGCGCGTATAGGGAACAGCCAGTCAGAGGATTTTTGACTGTTTGTGAGGTAAAATGTTTTCAGTTTTGTTTAAATTCGTTTATATCACATCTGTGACCCCCCCACTGGAGCTGTCGCTGCAGATCTGACACATCACGGTACTGTTTGAATAGACTCCGCTGCACGCCGGAGTGTTTTTGTGTGTAACACAATGTAGCGTCAGGTTAGAAAGCAAATGCTGATTGGTCATTTACTGTGTCTGTCAGATGTCTGCTTCACTTCTGAGTGGCTTGTCTTATGGTGCTGGGCGGAGCAGACCAAGCGTATTCAGTTCATTCATACTCGCTCTGCTCGCGCCAGTGGAAAAAAGCGCACTGTCACAAACTGTTTTGAAATATATCGGCCAAACGGAAATATTTATCGGCCGATGCCGATATGTAAAAAAATCCAAATATCGGCTGATATATCGGCCTCGGCGATATATCGGTCGACCACTACTAAAAATGCTTTTCTGTGATGGGTCGGTTTAGGTGTAGGTTTGTACAGTATAAAAAACATTATGTCTATGGAAAGTCCCCATAAAGCATGGAAACCCATCGTGTGTGTGTAATGATTGGGCTTATGATTGTCAAAATAATAATCGGAAGCATGACCCAAAAAACGCATATGAATGCAAAAAAAGGGGATCAAAATGACTTTTATTGGATGTTTTTCTTCAAAGTAAAGGCAGATGTTTTATCTATATCAGAGCAATGAAATGATAATTTAAGAAATTGATTACAAATGTTTGAATGTTGCAGTAATGTTGATTTGTTCAATTTCAATGTACATGTACATGTACAATAAAAAAAAGTTAACTCAATATCACTAATTATAACTATAGCGTGTGTGTTTATGTAAGAACATTTTATTTGCTGGAATCATTTACAGATTATCTAGTAAAAACATTTTCACCTGGATTTCTTTGAGGGAATGAAACTAGTCAAAGATTAGGATGTGCCTTCTTTCAGGTGTGTACAATGTTTTGACTGATTGTCTATGAAAGATCATATAATAATAATATATTTTAATAATATATTTTATTTTTAAAGCACTTTTCATAGTTAAAAACAATCCCAAAGTACTACAGAGTATATAAAAAAATATAAAAACCGTGAAGATACAATAAAAAAGTTAGCAAAAAGTAGAAAATGCTTGCTTAAAAAGTAAGGTTTTTAGTCCTTTCTTAAAAAAACCTATGGCTTGAGGAGCCCTTAAATTTTCTGGAAGGGAATTCCAAAGACGCGGTGCGACTGAGCAGAAGGCTCGATCCCCCATAGTGCGGAGCTTAGTTCTGGGTGGTTGAAGAAGGGCTTTGTTTCCAGAGCGGAGATTGCGTGAAGAGTTTTCTTCTGTGAGTAGTTCCATAAGTAGGGTGGTGCGTTGCCGCGGATGCATTGATGGGTAAGTAGGATGATTTTATAGTTAATCCTGTATGAGACAGGAAGCCAGTGGAGAGAGTGAAGGATGGGAGTGATATGGTCATATTTTCTTATCCTCATTAGGATCCTTGCAGCACTGTTCTGAATGTATTGTAGTTTTTGAAGGCTTTTTCCAGGAATCCCAAAGAGGAGAGAGTTGCTGTAGACCTGCCTCGAAGATACAAAGGTGATAGAAGGAGGTCTTACACAGATGATTTATGTGGGCGTCAAATGTGAGTTGAGCATCAAATCTTATGCCCAGGTTGGTGACTGTCGATGATAGTGGAATGTTTTGACCAGAGAAGGTAATGTTATGGGTGGGTTATGGGTGATGACTGGATATAATGTGGTGTACCAACTAAAATAGCTTCTGTTTTGGAGCTTTTTAGCTTTAGGAAGTTTGCCTTCATCCATACCTCAATCTCCTCAAGGCAGGAGCTCAATGATGACAGAGTGGCTTATTATGGGATGAGGTTGGTTTTTATATATAGCTGAGTGTCATCGGCATAGCAATGAAATGATATTCCATGCCTGTCGATGATGTGGCCAAGTGTAAGAGTATAGATGGTGAACGAAATCGGGCAGAGAACCGATCCTTGAGGGACACCGCAAGTGACTGTCTGCGTCTGAGACTTTAGGAAACTTTAGGAGACTTTAGGACCCAAGGAAACATACTCTGTTCTTCCAGACAGGTAGGACTGGAACCAGCTCAAAACAGTGTCAGAGAGTCGGATAGTATGATGGAGGCGCTGAAGGAGGATATTGTGATCAATCGTGTCAAAAGCTGCAGATATATCCAGTAGGATGAGGAGCGATGGTGTGCCAGTGTCAGCCGCCATCAACAGGTCATTTGTGACCTGTTGCAAATGGGGGACTGTGGGCGGAACGGAAACTGGACTGAAACTTTTCAAAAAGGAAATTTGAATTTAGATGATCCTGAAGATGGACAGCAACAACTTTTTCTAGAACTTTGGACAGGAATGGAAGGTTTGAAATAGGCCTGTAGTTTGCAAGAACTTCAGGGTCTGAAGTGGGTTCTTTTAGAAGGGGTTTGATGACAGCAGTTTTAAGAGCAGATGGAACATGACCAGTGCATAAAGAATGGTTGATGACTTTGGTTATTAAGGGACTAAGAGAGCTGATGTGTGTTTTCACCAGGGCTGTAGGAAAAGGATCCAGCATACAGGTGGAAGCTTTCATCCTGCCAATGATGTCCTCAACTTTTTGCTTAGAGATTTCAGAAAAACGTCTCAGGTTACGACTGTAACCTATGTTCCCTGAGAACAGGGAACAAGACACTGCGTCGAATGACGCTTTGGGGAACGCCTCAGGCGTGACAGGTGTCTGAAATCACTAGCAAATCACGTCAATCACATTGACCGGCGACAGCCCGTGAATCATTAACGTGAATGATTAACGTGCGGCCTGGAAGTATATAAGGGCGCCTTGCAAACATGACAAATCACCTTATCGTCTGAAGAGACTGTACGGCAGGCAGGCCCCGAGGCATGGCAAGGAGACGCAGTGTCTCGTTCCCTATTCTCAGGGAACATAGGTTACAGTAGTAACCTGAGACGTTCCCTTTCGAAGGGAACTCGCACTGACTCGAATGATGCTTTGGGGAACGATATACCCACACCGCCATGCTAAGGGGAGTGCATGCCCTCAGGCAGTGACAACTGTCCGAACCAGCAAATTCAAATGAAATGCTAGAACCACTCACCCTCAGGTCACACTGGGCTGTCAGTGACATCATTCCCTACGGTCATAGCCTAAGCTATAAGCCTCACAGGAAAACCTCCATAAACATAGTTAAATGAAAGGCCTACCTGGGCCTGCTCAAAGGCCTAGGACCACAACTTCAATTAGAAGGGGTCCCTTTTAGGGAATGTGGCTAGGGAACCCAAAGGAACCCCAGCCAGATACTATTCAGGGGAACGTACTCACCCTGAAATGCCACCAGGACGGCCTGACCTGGCGTCAGATACATAGACATTTAGTCTGGCCACTTCCTGTCTGTCCGAAGACAGAGGCTCTGGAATATGCCTTTAGGTAAGGCATCCAGCCCGAGGGACTGCGAAGCTGGCAGTGAAACGCTCGGCCCGGATCTCAGAGACGGGATATCCCAGAGAGTATGACTCAGCATAGTGCTTTACAACCCTTTCTAGCGAGGGGAGTTTCTCTACTCGATCCACGGATCAACCCAGTGTCTGTGTTTCAAAACACTGAGGAGGCCTGTGAAGGCCTAAGGACTGATCTAACTGGGAGGCCTCACGAGAGGCCTGCGACCGTCTGACCAGACTCAGGGGTCCGCGTGCTCATAGTGACCCTCAATGAGGGGAGCACATGGTCCGTCTGGTAGGCAAAACCAGGCTGTAGGCAGGAAAGAGGTTCCGGGAGGGAACCAGTAGCAGAGAAAAACACTTTAGTCGAGACAGGGCGCAAGCTCGCCTTCAGCAGCTGCCTGATAAGGCCAGCTGAAATGATAGCAAGAGGCCACTAGCTTCCTGAACCCAGCACCGCTGGGGAACCACTCACAAGGAGGCCTGGTGAGGCCTACTACCTGATAGCAACAGTATGTGGTCACCTACAGGGAGGCCCAGAGAGGCCTACTACCGGATAACGATAGTACGTGGGGAACTCACCCTCAGGGAGGCCTGGTGAGGCCTGCTACCTAATAATCACAGCATGTGGGAACTCGTCTTCAGGGAGGCCTGGTGAGTCCTACTACCTGACAGCCATAATATCTGGGAGCTTTTTTCTGCTACCCGATAGTAAGTCAGGCTAGCTGTCCAGTTGTCTGTCCTTGGGCTTGTCTCCAGGGAGGCCTGGTGAGGCCTACTACCTAATAGCCATTGTAGGTGGGGATTCGTCTTCAGGGAGGCCGGGTGAGGCCTACTAACTGATAACCATCTTAAGTGGGAATTCACCTTCAGGGAGGCCTGAGGGGCCTACCACCTGATAGCAACTGGTAGCTGAGTCCGGGTGACAGTTCCAAGGCGGCCTGCTAAGGCCAGCCAGCTGGGACTCGCCTATCAGGGAGGCCTGGTTGGGCCTACTAGCTGATAGCAAGTCAATTCTGCTACAAAGGAACACTATTGGGAACCATACTACACCAACATAACTATTGGGCCCACCCACAGGCGGCCTAGTACAGCTAGCTACCTGTAGCGGCTATAAAGTATGTCCCACAATGTTGGGACTCATCTCCAAGGAGGCCTGTTTAAAGGGTCACTCCACCCATTTCAACATTAATCTTTATTGAAAGTGGGTTATATATATGTAGTCGAAATGTAAAAGAAATTTTGAATTTGGTGCCCTCTTGACCGAGAAAAGACAGAAAATAACTTTAGGGCGCATTTGTATGTAAGACAACAACTCCCACAATGCACCACATTGCACAGCTCCGCAACCCACTCCCACTAATCCAGAACAGCGCGCAAACATCAGAGAAATCACTCTTCCGTCTACAAGGCTAGCTGCCAAAAGAGTTTGAAATTCATTTTACACAAAATGTCTAGTTAGTTGGCTGTGGACGAGAAGAAACGAGGACGAGGCGAGCAGGACGAGGGACGTGAGAGGACGGCGCGAGTGATAATGAATGACACCCGTGAGACGCAGCGGTCTCATATCTCTCACGGAGGAGCGGAAGCACAAAACGAACAGGCCTGATTTTATGTTTTGTTTCTGTTGTGTGTGGCCAGCTGGCTTATACTTTTGTTTTGTATGTTTATTTTACTATTAAAATGTTTAAATGTTCGCCGGTTCCCGCCGCCTCCTTTCCACAACAACGAACCCCGTTACATTGGCAAACTCATTAGCGAATTACTCCTCGTTTGTATTTCTTTCTATATGGTGAATTAGTGCATGATACCTGGATGTTCAGTCAGAACATATGCGGTGCGACACTAGGATGGTTCACATCACAACACAAACGTCCGTGTGCTCGTCTGATTCAGAGATTTCGTCCAGGAGAAATTGCCATCTGCAGCAGATGAAATTCTCTGCAGCAGACGGACTCTATCTGTGTCCGTAGCGCACAGCGAGAGCACAGGCACCAGCAGTCCGCCCAGCTCGAGCCAGTCCGGGCTCCTCGTCCTTGACAAGCAGCCGCCTCCTGTTCCTCCAGCAGCCTCAGCTGCTCTTCACTATATTGCGGCTCGTAAAGATAGCCACGAACAGCGGATTCGAGCAGCAGAATTTCAAAATATTCTACTTCCATATCATGTTTAGTTTCTTCCATATCGTGTTTAGTTTCTTCCGTCATTGTCATAACTTCCTTTCTCCACAGCGCTTGTTAGCTTAGCTTATAAACAAGATGGCTGATATTGATTTCAGTATCTACAAGTGAAGTCCCACCCACTGATCTGTGATAGCTCTGTTAGCGCATTAGGTCCAACCTATGGGCGGGTTTGAAAGGGTGGGATCTAGTGCTTGTAGTCTTTACATAAATCCCCCCCTCTTACACTTCCTCCTACAATGACGTAAAATGACGATTTTTGCGTCATTGTAGGAGGAAGTGAAAAAGGTAAATAGCGGATTTATTTCGTCTGCAACCTACTACTCCACGGAGGAGGCGCACGAGAGGTGACACTGGCTCTCTGGCCTCATCTAAGGTCCTCGGACAATGATAGGCCAGGCCCTCCCATCTGTCTGGGCGTGGACACGGATCTCAGAGGTATGTTTGTCCTGGATACAGCTGAGCGCGCCTTCGCCTCTCTGAACTTTCCAACCACCGCCAACACGGAGGTGCCGAAAAGCTCAGAGGGCGAAACCAGCGAATCGAGGAGAAAGCCTTTCTCTTTCTTCCCGATGTCGGCCAGGTTCAACCACAAATGTCTCTCCGTGGCCAGTATCGTCACTATCGAACGACAGATTGAGGCAGCAGTCTGTTTGGTGGCCCGGAGAGCTATATATATATATTTTTTTTTTCATTTGCGGCGCAGCTCAGTAACCGCCTCAGGGGCCCCATCCCCTGGTCGAGATCCCCCAGCAGATCGGCCTGGTGTACCTGCAACACCGCCATGATGTGCAGGCTAGCACCGGCCTGACCCGCTGATGTGTATGCTCTGCCATTCAACTGGCAGGGTTTGAGCTCTCAGTGTCGATTGTTTTCCCATCGACGCATACCCATGCTCTCCTATCCTCTCAACATCAGCGAGACTAGCCTGCTGATGTTGGTGGATACAGGCAGAGCATGGGTTCTTCCGTGTCCTCTCGATCTCAGTATGAGATCGGGAAGAAATGAAAGGCTCACCTGAGCTGGTGGTTCTATGACCGGGGAAAAAAAACGCTCTCATCGCGAGCGATTTCTCCCCCAACGAGCAGCCACGGCAGCTGCAGCCTGCCCGCGGCGCGTTCCATAACACCAACCAGCTCAGCATACACGGGGCAGGGTGGCTGAGAAGATACAGGAAATATCCTATTATTACCACCCTCATCAGCCATCTCCTGTTTGTCTGGAAGAGCGCTCGATGCCGGACTAAGTGCAATGCCGGACTATGTGTGAAATTTGAAATTTGAAAAAAAGCTACGTTTTCCCTTTTTTTTTTAATTTATTATTATTATTTTTTTTTTTTAAATCATCCAATTGCAGCTTACCCTTGTCAGCCGCTGCATCGTCTGAGAGGATTACACTCCTCTCAAGGCCATCGGCGAGCTTCATCTGCCAGACGCTAAACCCTCTTCTCTCAAGAAGAGGGACAGGCGAGAGCGCAGCGATCACAATATGTACAGGCAGTTCCCTCGAGAACTGCCTGTGTGCGTCTTCCTTCCCAGACAGAAAAATGCACAGTTCGTGTGCGTCACCCGGCTTCAGATATCTTGAGCACAGGTCTGCACACTTCTGAAAGCATTTCATAATTACCTGATTTTCAAAGTGGTTACAGACAAAACAGTCCCTGAAGACGAAAAGGTGATTTGTCATGTTTGCAAGGCGCCCTTATATACTTCCAGGTCGCACGTTAATCATTCACGTTAATGATTCATGGGCTGTCGCCGGTCAATGTGATTGACGTGATTTGATAGTGATTTCAGACACCTGTCACACCTGAGGCGTTCCCCAAAGCGTCATTCGACGCAGTGCGAGTTCCCTTCGAAAGGGAACAACAGAGAGGCTGGAAAGTCCCAGGCTGTGGGTCGGCAGTGGGGACAGACAGAGCAGGGGTGCTGGAGAGGAGAGAGCGGATGGTCTCAACTTTTTTCCTGAAGAAAGTGATGAAGCTGTTGCATTTCTCTTCTGATGTGTCATTGTGTGAAATAGTTTGTGGCTTGGTGAGATGATTTATGGTAGAGAAAGTCTGCATGGAGTTTCCCTGATTTTTACTAACAATGTTTGAATAAAACTGTGTCCGTGCTTTTTTTAGTGACATTGAATAGGTCTTTTGGTGTTCTTGATATACTATTTTGTGAACAGTAAGTCCAGTATTTGAAACACGCCCTGCTGTTTTCATTTTCCGTAGTTCTGGAGTGAACCAGGGAGATGTACGTGAGAAAGTGGCTATTCGTGTTTTTACAGGTGCGTGGAGGTCCAAAATACTGCTCAGGGTGCTGTTATAAAAATCCACTGATTCATTTGCTGATGTGAAATTTGCTGATGGGATTCGCAGGAGGTCCAAAGCCAGAGTGTCTGGGTTGATATTTTTATATTATTGATAGTTTCTGAAATGGATTTGACATTTTGGTTTGATGAAATGAGAAAAGTTCACCTCCACTGAGATGACTTACCAGCAAATTTTCAATGGGGGCAGAGTCAGTAATGACCAGGTCAAGTATATGTCCTTTACACAGTATTAGTATGGTGTTCCTAATAATCCTTTAGGTGAGTGTATAACCGACATAGCTCCAAACTAAGGATGCAAATTATCGATTAATTCATTAATCATTAGTTGATCAACCTTATCGATCGATTAACGATTAACTGATTAACTGATTAACTGATAAGCGGCTATTTTCCTGAGAATGTAAATTTCTCACGGTATCAATTTAACATAAAAAGCTAAATATTGCTTATATAGTGAATAAAAATGCATGTTATATTGCTCAATTGATGTTTTATTGTAACAGTTGGGATACGTTACAGATAGGCATGTGCCGGTATCAAATTTTCGTGCTGCGATTAATTGAATGAGCTTTTATCACGGTATACGGTATTATCACGATATTTTAATTGCTCAAGAGAAACAGATGGATTGCGGGTATCTAAAAAAACAACTTGCATCACAATGTGTAATTGTGATTTTCAAAACATGGTAACTAAACAGAATTTTAACAGAAAACAGAAAACTAAGTTACAATGTTTACATGGTACAATGACTGGTAGGTTACTGTTTGTATTATTCAAATAAATTATTGTATTTGATTTTAATCTTAATTCAATATTGACTCATTTGGATAAATATTAGGTAGGCTACAGTCTGCATGTTAATTTTTCTCAAGAAAAAAATATATCTCACATAATCCTGTAAACAGAGAGAAATTAAATATAATGCGGTTTTCATTATAATAACAATTATGTAATGACAAGTAAACATATAATTAATATGTAATAAAGTGCACATATTTAGCAAAATGACAATTTTTTCTAGTCAACTAAAGTGCTGGTCATTAAATGGCTTTCCTGAGGTAAATGTAACGTTCTGTGACATAACTGTTCTCCTGCAGTTTTATTGACCTCTTTCCGTGAAAAACACTGATTGATCGACATTTTGTATGAGGCATAAACCTTAAGGTAAGTTGTGTATCTTTAAATAAAAAGTAACAGATGATCGGTTTACTTGAACTGAGGCGCAGCGATCTGTCACAATGGACAGAACCTTTTTTTTTTCATATCAAAAGTAACCTGCTCTGTCTAGTCTGTCGGTGTCAGTGTCCTCTTTGCTCCGCGATTTTTCTCTGCGTGAGAGCGTGTGAAAAGTGTCAATTCCGTAAAGCGGCTTTCAGACAGAACGCGATTTGCTATTTTGCAAATAAAAAGTTGAACTATTTTTAACTTTGACCCCGGCGTGCTTTGGTCGACGCAGCAACAAAACGTCCCCGTGAGTATTCTGCGTCCTGTCTGAAAGGCGCTTGAGTCTCAAGTTGAATGCGTGAGAGTTGGCAGCCCTGCGGGGGTAAATCGTCGGCAGCGTTCCTCCTTCCGCCATGCTTCTACTCCATGTGATGATTGTTTACATTAGACTAGAGTGCGCTCTGCGCCGCGTGCACACAGTGCTTATACATGTGGGGATTGTTTACATCAGAGTGCGCACGTGTTTTGTGGAGCATATACGCAGTGTTTAAGCGGTTGATAGAAAATTAGCTAATGCGTGTTCTAAAAGTCTAAATTCAAATCTATTATTTTTCACGGTATTTTGAAGTGGCCGCGATAACAATATCGTGCATATTCATTACCGCGATTTATCGCATTACCGAATACCGGCACATGTCTAGTTACAGATTATGGCATTTATGTAGTTTAACAAAATAAATTGTGCACAGAAAATTAAAATACATAAAAAATAATTGTGCACTGTCTCACCAGTTGCATGTGAAACATTAAGCAACATAAAATACATTTAAAATAAAAATCTATATGGGTAGGCTTAGGCTACCTACACTAAGCCTATATATATAATAATCTATCTGGTAAACTACTTATATAAAAAAACTTGGAACATTAGCAGCAGCACTTATAATATAGGCGGGGGGGGGGGGGGGGGGGGGGGGGGTGGGGGGTCAGAAAAATTTACAACTTGCAACGAGTGGAAATAAGGTGTGGCCCCTTTAAGAGCGGCGCGCTCCCTGTTGAACTATCGGCAGTATTGTATTGTATGTGCCGTGCGCCTCGAACACCCCTTTTACTGTCTATGCGAACACCCCATGTATGCGGGTAATTTCTGTTTGATGCAAATTTTTATCTTATTTTGTTTATTAAGTAACGATGTGGAGAGTAGAACGTGTGACAGACAGTTAGACTAGTTTCCTGGAAAAAATAACAAACCGGGAGGGGTCCGGGAGATAGGGCAAAAAAACGTGAGAAACCCGGGAAAAACGGGAGTGTTGATAGGTATGAGCTAAGTTATTGTTAGAATACAGCTGGATTTTCGATGTTAGGACGCTGTATAGCTGGTAGTCAATATCGATGCACTCCACTCCGTTTTGACCGCCTCATGTTTGGTTTCTTTTTTGCCGCCTCAAGTTTGTGTTCGCTCTCTCGCGTGAGAATCTCGTGTCATGTTCGCAATGTTCAATTAGCCGACAATTAATTTAATTTAATCAAGTAAATTCTTGTCGACAATTAATCGATAATCGATTAACCGTTTGCATCCCTACTCCAAACCACTAACCAAATTTTCACAATACATCCACTTTCTTGTCCCACCTACCCTTTACCAGTTTCATTCAGAAATATTTTAGACTAAAGATGCAGACTGGGTTGAATCATGTTTCATGTTCATTTTGAGATCATGAGGGCTATGAAGTGAGGGTGTGAAAAGACCTGTTATGATATTTGGATGAATATGTCACATGCACAGAATACATGGTGAGAAGCAGGTGGCACTTCTGTATCTTCACTTCCTCTGACTGAAAACACATAAGACGACTTTAAGAGTGAGAAACGCCAACATTGACAGTGGACAGATGTTCCCTGCTTTGATGCCTCATGTTTGGAGATGTAAGACGTTCCTTTCAAGTTAAAAGCAGTTCACCCAAAAATGAAAAATCTGTCATCATGTCCTCACCCTCATGTCATTCCCATAAGACTTACTTTCTTCTGTTAAACATAAAAGGAAGATATTTTGAAAAATGTCTCTTTTTTTTCTCTCCATACAGTAAGGCAATGGGGTCCAATGTTGCTTAAGACCCCATTTTCTTCTTGACAATCTTCAAACATCTTTTTTTTTTTTGTATTCCACAATATAGAAAAAGAAAGTCATACAGGTTTGGAACAGCATGAGGGTAAGTAAATAATACAGCATTTTCATTTGTTCATTTGTATACAGTTCTCTAGTTATTCAAGTTCACATACTCATCTCAAGAAAAAAAACTAATTGAAAACTTAATAATGCTAGTAACGAGGCAGTATTTCAGGTTTAAATTTTGATATTAATTTGACCCTGATTGATTATATGGTTTGTTTAAGGCCAGATATAAAGTGATTGGTTAGCAGAATCCATCACAGAGTTTGCCATTTCAGAGGTGGCATGTTTGAAGGGCAACAGTACTGACATTTCCCTTGTTGCCGGAAACTGTCTAACAAGGGATTCCATGGTGTCACCAGCCGCTCAGTTCAGAAGTGTAAGGGAGACAGACGTTTACAGCTGAGAATAGCTCACTCATTATTAGCACAGAATAATGAGTGGAGGGAGCCTTCCACAATCAGCCCAAAATAAAGCAGTGACATTTTGATCCATCGTCACCTACTGTAATAGTCTTCCTAAAGTTGAATACAAACTCATTAGTGTTTTTAAATGTTCCGAGGACTAAACGTTTAGCGCATCAATCTAAAAAGAGCGTAAAGTGTCCTGTATAGTGTTCCAAATGCAAAGATTAATTCCACTCCAGTACATGCTAATCAAAGGCAACTCCCAATCACTTGTTACGTAAGTTTCGAAACAGCCTGTAAAATGCGGGCAGCTTAATTCCCTTTACTCTAGAGTTGTGCTCTAGATTTAGTTCATTTGGCAGAAGAGGCTTATTTCCATCAGCACTACACTGCTATAACAGGGAGGGTGTGTATGTGTGTCCATGTGTGTCATAAAGGGTAAAGGCAGGGGGTGAGGGTTTAGTGAAATGCCCTTAGTTATATTGCCCATTACAGAGCTCCAAGAGTCCCAGTGGACCACCAACGTGGGCCACAATAAAACTAGTGGACAGATGGAGATAGCCAGAGAAATATTCCCTATTCACATTCTGACAAAAAAAAAAATAGACAGCCACCCCCCATTAAACTACAAGGTCACTTGTTTATGTACAAACGTGATAAGATATGACTTTTTGTTTGTTTGTTTGTTTGTTTATCAGTTTCGATATACTCGCAATAATCTACTGTACAGTCAGATGTTTTCAGATATGTGGTGAACCATTTATAAAATTAGGAAATACAAATCAACAATTGTTTTTTTTTTCAGTGGTATGAAATGAATATGGCTTAAAGTATGTGACAATTATTTTGAAATGAAACATTTAAAAAGCACATATAAGTGTGTGTTTATCCACATTCTGTTGGTCATATATTGAATGTAAAAAAAAAAGAAACACTCTAATGACCTCATTGTTCATTTATGAGTAAAAGACCCCTTGGTGACAAACATTGTCTGGAAATGAATCCTTTTGTCTTTCAGAAAAGCAGGTTAATTACCGAACCAGCATCCATTACATAAGTGCTGAATTATTTACATTATGGACACATCCGGCCAAATAGAAGCCTTTGCCATGGATAAAATGTAGGGAAAAAAAGCTGATGGGCTTCCGTGTGGTGAATGTATTGATTTTTAATAATTTGAAAAGAACATTGAGCAGGTCAGCAAAATAAAACGCACCACTTCTGAAGTAATTCACAGTTGTTATGGCTGATCTGAGGAACAGGTTTTTATAATGTAGCTGTGTGGAGTGACAAACTTCTGTGGCATTGACACAATACAAAGATTAATGGAAAAGTGAAGCTGTGCAACTCAAAACAGAGCACTTTGAGGGACATCATTATTCCTGGATTGATTGTTTACTAGGACATGCAACAAAAAAGGAAAAGAAACCACCCACAAGGTATCCACTCAGAGAGGTGTTGTGTTATATAAAATACAAAAAAAAAAAAAATTGTGAACACCATTTCGACAGATTATAATCTGTCCTATAATCAATGCAGCTTCTACAATGGAAGCATATGCTGCGTTGTGTTGATATGCGTCTATTCTTGACAAGCTCCAGAGCTAGTCTTACCACTAATTATGTATGAAATGAAATTAATTTACTTAAGAAATATAAGAGTATGTGTTTTATTTCCTTATAATTATTCTTCTAAACTTCTCACCGCTACATCAAAGCCAACTCATAAGGCTTATAGTATGTGCTTTATTAGTTTAAATTATCTTATATTACATGTAAAATCTCATAAATAAATATTGAAATATATTAAAGCAAAAGCATTTATTTTAAAGTGTGATAATATTTCACGTTCTTACTGTATTTTTGATCAAATAAAAGCAGAGCGGAAGCAGCACACGCGATATTTTCCCAGTACAACCCTACAATGGACGATCCTCGTCTGTTTGCAGTACACAAGGCGCACAAGTGTGAAAGCATGATGGGTGTGTGCTGCTTCTGCACTGTTTCTGCTCTGCTTGGCCGTCCAGTATGATGTCCTTACGATATCATGATTTTGATATTTCATTTCAGTACTAGACACACCGCTGTTCCGAAGTACACTGCTAGGTGGCTGTGTGCTACCTAAACTGAGCATCTGTCGCTTGACCATCCTTACTATGTACAGGGCATTAAGAGATCAACAGGTGAGTGTGTATCATTGAAACTAAGTTTAGACTTTCATACTTTCAACACTGATCAATGCACATACATAAGATTGCATCGTTTAAATAACACAAAAGCTCCAGCGTGCTGCCACACTAGAAAAAAAATGTTTTAAAGTATTTGGGATGGTATCAATTTGATAACGATATTACGGTATTAGATTGTGGTACCGTAGCAAAGCCAAAATTGTGCTATCGAGCCCTAGTCGGTTGTGTCTCCGTTTTCAGGTGTTCTCCTCTGACCATTGTATGTCACGTGCTTTGATTTATGATGGACAGCATACGCTGCAGTGATTCAACCATGTGTTCCCCTTCCACACATACTATGTATTAGGGGTGTAACGGTTCTTGGTAAAAAAACAAACCGTACCTTTCTCCACCCAAGGTTCGGGAAGCACTTGCACCGCGGTTGATCTCAAATCTGATGACGCATCTATAATCTGGTTTGTTGAAAATAACAATGCGTAAAACAGACAGTTTCTCTAATGTATGTTTCTGTCGATGGATGCACATGATGGCTCCCCAATAATACATTACAACAGCGATAATCAAAAAACATGAACAAGACGGTCACTCTTTGTAAACTTTGTTTAATGCGAGTGCCTTATGCTCGAACATGTTGCTTGTAGTTAGATTTTTTGTTCTTTTTTTTTGACAGTACTCCTTTTTTCCCTGAACATAGCACACACCAAACCGTACTAAAACCGTGAACCTAAAACCGTGATACAAACCGAACCGTGAGCAATTTGAACTGTTGCACCCTAATATAGCATGCTGTATGTGTAGTTTACATGATAAAATCAATCTTAAAGTTAAGATATACCTCTAGTTTTTATCAATTAAACAGGCTTTTGAGGTTTGGAGAGAAAAAAACTCCTGGCGATAATGTGTTTTCATGTATATATTTTTTTTCTAACAGTGCTGAATGTCGTACAGTGACTGTCAAACATGGAACACCTTACTTATATTTTATGATTTTATGGTGAAATGTGCTGTTTCATGTTAACTCCCATGTATTTTAGCCAAAATGGGCACTGAAAAAAAAGAAGCTGCTTACGCATCTATTGTTAAACAGGCCTTAAGTCAACATTCAGAGGTGATGTAAAGCTTCAGCACTTCCAGAGTAGACAGACTCATGCTGCGACAGCTTACTAGTCACATCCGGTGTGAACAGGGTTTCAGATCTCTACCTGTCGACTGGGTGCTCAGGCTACTTCCAAACATGTTAAAGGGTTGTAGAGATATTCAAATATAAAAATGTTTATTGTTGACCTTTAGTATTGACATTTCTAGAAGTTGGCCATCAGGTTAGGGTAGGTGGGTGACCAGATGAGATCGGCTGAAATTCGGGACGGGGGTTGGTTTTGGTTCAATATGTCAGGTTTTGGTTCAAAATATGTTTTGGTTCAAACCTGAACAAACATATATTTTTATTCAAAGATCAACAGTCTGTAGTCTTTAGTCTGCCACAAAAAAAAATAAATAAAAAAAAAAACCTTAGAATCATGAACTCAAATGTCATTGTGAAAAAAAATGTGTTACTGTTGTAACAGTGCACAGGCTAAATCAGACCTTTCAGGCTATAGCCTAACGATAATAAGCCTTATGCCAAAACTACAATTACAACTAAATTCTCGGTCATTGAATAGGAAACCTAAATAATTGTGTAGATGATTTGCTCTAAGTGTAAACCGACATCAGCCCGGCCGAAGTATTTTTTTGCACACAGTGACCAATCAATCACTCCTTTATGCTGCGTTCACAACAGACGCGGATAGCGCGTCAAATTCGCGCCTACCGCGTCTAGTTATACGCGTGAACACTTTGAATCCATTCGCGCGTCAAGAGCGAAATTGACGCGAGTAATTGGGTTGCCTGCACATTCACTGTCCTCGCGGCTGCGGCTGCTGCAACTTGAGGGGGCTGGCTGCAGGACGCCTCAACTTCCACGGAAAGTTTTTAATGTTTTATATCAAGATTTTGCTTTAGTATAATTTTTGGGACAATTAGTATAATTAGTATAATTTTTGGGACAACCAGTTTCAGGGCTCGGGACAACAGCTAAGATTTCGGGACTGTCCCGAATTCTTCGGGACTTCTGGTCACCCGAGGTTAGGGTGTTAAGGTCGACATTATAAAAAGCTCTGACTTACAATGTGGAGCATGAGGTAGTCTCCCAGGCCGGGGGCACTGTCGATGCGGATCAGGATGCCATCCTTGAGAGAGGTGCTAAAGCCCACAGTCAGCCTGTCCGTACGGGTGCTCGGGCGCTCATTGGCTGGCCAGTTAAAGGTTATGACGCCTCCTCCTTTCCCAAAGATATACGTTGTTCCAGCTGTAAAAAACAAGAAGAGATGCAAAGATTAGCTTATGTAATACTGAGGCTTGACTCTGAACGTATTTAAACTGCGAGACGGTTTTTATGGAATTGTGTGCAGAAGAACCTTTTCATAAAAATTTTAAAATGAAGTGTGGCAATTAAAAAGCATAATACCTAATATAGCCTATGGAAAATGTTTATATCATGAATTTTCAGCCAAAGTGAACTATAAATTGGAGAGGCCTATATTTACAGTTTGGGGTCAGTAAAATATTAATAATATTAATCTGAAAGAAAATAATACTTTTATTCAGTGAGGAAGCCTTACAGTGATGGGACAGTAAAGACTTTTACATTGCAACAAAAAAATGATATCAAATATCAACTTTCTATTTAGTTATTCTATTTCTATTTAGTGAAATTCACAATTCACTCACATATCATTAAATGCAGTAGACAAATAACAGCAAAATATAAACCAGAAGAGAACGACACGTTGTCACATCCAAAAACGCTACTAGTACTAGAAACCAATGACATGCCACTAAAATGTCCTCTTCAAGTTTCCACAACTAGGCCAAAGACTTTGAGAAAAGTCCTGACATTTTTAAACAGTCAGCGGCAGCTCTTACACGCGTTCTCGTAGCACTAGCGATCAGACCTTAAGCATGAATAATGCCCACACCTGGGTCAGAAAAGTCATAATTCTTCAGGCTCATATTCTCAGCAGAGCCTGCAGGAAAATGCTATGACCTATCCAAGTTAAAAATAACTCTTTCCAGGGAATAACAGCCGGAGCCTTTGATGAATGAATTCTGTTATTACCATGCATTATACTTGGGAAAAGGTAAACGCAAAAGGCTTCACCTGGAATAGAGGTAGGGCAATAATTCTTTCTGATTTGACCGGTGCATGCTGAAACGGTGTCACGGTAAACAAAAGCACTGTTGGTTAAACTGCAATTTCACGGGACTATTTGTTTTGGACAACAGTTGCAATGGTGGGAATTGTGGTGCAAAGCAGTTCTGTTGATTTTCCCTCCTCTTTCAACACTCCACCAACAAATGGCTGCATGTACGCTAGGAAGGAAGACAGCTGGCAGAACTGCCCTCCACTCAAGGGGCCTGTCAAGTGGAACATCTGGCCCTGGAGCGGATCATGCACTCACACAATATATCGCCCCCCTCCATCTCCAGCAGACACGGTCCCTTTATGGCTCTCATTCTCAATTTGAGTCGTTGACTTCAGCGAATCTTTCCCTTGACAGCTTGGCAAGTCGTTGGGGCAGCAGCATGTAATGTATATGCAAGATGAGTCCAGACGCATTAAGAAGTTATGAATTTACCGTTACAGGCGACACATCCGTCATTAACTTCTGACAGATCGCAACAATACAGAACGGCAAGTCACAGCTGGAGATGCGATGCCGCCATAGGTGCAATCTTTTGCTCACGGACAAGACAGAACTGAACCTCATTTGCACTTGTCCGTGTTTGAATGAAAATTATTCAGAGGTAATGCATTTAATATCATAAGCAGAGGCACAAATTCTTTTGCTATTACGTTTTTACTCAGAAAGCACTTAAAGGTTATTACCTTTCCTTTTTTTTTTTTGAATGATTTGGAGGTGCTCTAGACTTGTGCTGTTATGTCAGACATGTAATGACTGTGAGGCTTTTAAAACAATTAAGAAACCTAAGTGTGTCGTTCCATTCTGCATTTTGATGAGCTCGCCGATATTTTCTGTGATACATTTCAGATTAAGACGTACAAGGGAAAAGCAGCGGAACATTTTAATAAAGAGGAAGGAGTGTCAATGGTTTACTCAAAAGCAGTGCCTGCCTGCAGAATGGAGGATGTTCTTTAATAAATTAGCTGCCAGCTTCAAACAACCCAGCTAATGTGAATCTTAACCTGATAAGCATTCAAATGAGGACAGAACCCCGCAAACAGAAAAGAAGAAGAAGAAAGTATTGAGGATTGAGATGCATACAATGTAGGTATAGATTTTATTTTAGGGTTTCAAGTGCTAATGGTTGCCTTGGTTAGAATTTTCCATTAAGTAAAAGGGCAGTATCTCTTCAAATGGAGGGTGTTCTACCTTTAATAGATAGTCCACTGACATACAATACATAGACTGAATCATCAATAACCAGTCAATTATCTTACAGAGCGTAACGGAAAACATCCAGACATTTCCCCAAGTTTACGTAGGCTACATTCCAATGTGATATGTGTATTCATGTCTGTATAGTTGATGTGAATGTTATTGAAATCATTTAAGGTACCAAAAAACAGAACAAATGTTTGGGAAAGCAGGAAATAAGAATGTTTTGTCACTTAGTAACTGCATATCAAACAAAACTGTAGGTCCCAATGTACAATTAATTAAATATTAAACACACTTCAAATGTCACATTTTAGAATCATAAGACAAATAAATACAGTGCTCTGCCCTCGGGTTCAAAATCCATATAATTAAGTCCAAAATCAATGCTGAGAAAAATACAAAAATACCCATAAGCCCTTGAGCCTAAATAATTCAATTATTTGTATGGTCAAAGCATGGGAAAGCACAGTAATTTTAAAGAATAATATAATATTAATTATTTGTATAGTAAACAAAATTATATAAACTATTATATTCTAATATAATAAATATATTCATTAAAAACAAAATGTAATTTAGAATGAAACATTTTAAAGCAAATGTAATTAAACGATTATGTTCTATAAATGAGCAATATCACACGAGTAGCCATGCAATATTAATCTATATCAGCATGGCTGTGATTCGGCCTTAGTGTGCGTGTGCTTATATATATATATATATTAGGGCAGTCAAACGATTAAAATATTTAATCGCGATTAATCGCATTAATGTCATAGTTAACTCGCGATTAATCGCAATTATTTTTATCTATTCTAAATGTCTCTTGATTTTCTTTTTGTCCCATTATTTTTTCTCATTTTAATGCTCTTATCAACATGGGAAAGTGGATCGGCTTGCTTTGTGCAAATGTTTTTTATTGAAAACAACATTGGCATATACTGTGTTCAATTTCACATTAACATTCTCACTTGGAGCAAATAATCTCTCAATGTAACACTGTCCATTAACACTAAGACTCCCGGAATTCTATAACTACTAAAATGGCCATAGCAGTCACTCTGACTGCTCATACATTATTTGCATATAATTTCAATAAGCTATATCAAATCTAAGAATAAATGGATCTGTAATGTTAGGATAGGTCATAATAAACATCAGAACACTACATTTTAATTATGATGTATGTAAAAAAATGTATTAGTTGAGCAACAACCACTCAGCCTCATCAAGGCTCTGAAGCATGGCTAAAGCCTCTGTGGCAGTCATTCTTCTTGCTGACATTGTTCTGATATTCTCTTTTCAATATTTCAATTTGGTTTTAGCTCGAAGCTAATGCTAGATTTCAGCTTTGCAATATAAATTGTTGCTAGTCAACGGTGATGCATCTTCAAGAGCGGGAAAAAGGAGCAACCGACACACGGTCTGTAATGCATATGGTCAGTATGACTGTGTATGGCCATTCAAGGTAGAAATACTCAAAACTCTTTTGTGTCTTGTAATTTTAATAAAATAATAATGATAGAATAAAATATGGGCACATATAGGAAAAGTAAGGGTCCTATAGTTACATGGGTTTTATTTCAACTAAGTTATTACATTGCACATTTTTAAAGCAGTCAAAATGACTACCTTGGGAGTTCTAGTGTTAATAAAAGGGTGAAAGAAATACTGACGAGGTCCTAATATTGACGAGGGGACGCAGAATTCGCATCAGCTGTGTGTGTGTGTGTGTGCTTGGCCATCATCAAGTGGTATTTCAGACTGGACGCGCTGCGATGATGATAGCTCAGTTCACAACGACAAAACACACAGATCACTTTGGTCTTGTCAATGGAACCATTTGGCAACTTTTTAAAAGTAAACTTTCCATTCAGAATCTTATTGGCATCCATTTCGGCGTCTCGCGCTCGCCATCCACTCAAAACGTAACGTTAACCTAGCTACTATTTGGCCGCCTCGCAAGCCCAAACAAGTGTGTGCAGCGCGCCTGTTGTTTTGTTTCCGGTCTATAGCTAGATCCGCTTGCGCTTTGATCGACGAAGCAACAAAACGTCCTCGCGCGGCACAAGCCATTGAAATGAATGGGTTTCATAGCGCAGCGCCGCGTCCTGTTGTAACAGCATGTGAAAAAAAACTACAAAGTTTGCTAGGCCAAAAAGACCATTAATCGCGCGATAAAAAAATTGACGCCGTTAAAATGTGTTTGCGTTAACGTTAATAACGCGTTTAACTGACAGCCCTAATATATATATATATATATATATTACTTTTTTTATTTTATTTATTAAATTCTTTTTATTAAATGTAATAAATAATAACATATATATATATATATATATATATATATATATATATATATATATATATATATATACAGTATATGTTAGGATTTATTAAATTCTTTTCTCGAGAATACCACAATAGGTGAACTTGATGACACCTTGAGAGACACCATTACTTAGGGGAAATTCACCTCATTTGGTTTAAAAGTATATAACCACAGAAAACTGCACTCTAATCATCTCATCTTAGCTTTGATACGCTCATCATCGTTAAAGGACAATCACCAACAAGGGCATGTCCCTTTGAGATGTATGGTTAAAGTGATAAAGTACACATGATAAAGAGTTCCATGCAGTGTGTCACGTAGTGAAAACATCAGCCTTCAGCTGCTGCATTAAAACTGCACCAAGAGAGTGGCAAGACAGATAAAAGAATGGCGTGTCTTCCATGCAAGGTGGAAGTTCAAAGACCTGTCGCTTGATCATGCATAAGATCATATTGTAAGTGAAGATGAAATGCCTCCGCTCAATACGTGATTCGCCCGCACCTTACCTATTGCTATTCTGTACGTGTGAAATGGAAATAGCGCTGCTAAGCTTAGTCCCCCCAAATTTGCCTGTAAAATGAGAATGTTCAAAAGCTCAATCTGATCACATACATCACAGCTTCTTCTTTTTAGCTCGACACCATGCACGTTCAAAAATTGCTTGCCTGTACACACAGAGATGTAATATCTGAAATAGAGTATTTTAAGCAGTCAGGCACTGTGCTAAAATGATCCCAAGAGTCAACAGTATAGAGCCGCTCTCACAGCGAGTGTCGGGAGGTTTAAAGTCTATCAGCTCAGCAATTGGTTCTGAGCTACTTAGATAAGAAGGCGATTAGAAAGGCGACCAGGTAGGAGTCCTGTCTGCTCGGAAACTTGAATGTGAGTTGCTGTGAAGTTCTAGACTCACATTTACCAGATTTCTGATTCAAACACAAATTACACAATGAAAAAAAAGGCAGCGATACCAGACATACGTCATTGACTTTCAGTTTGAATTGGGTTTTTAATTTAACTAGCAAATGAGTTATGCTCGTAGTTTCACAGCGTGAAACCTAGAGAAGATATGTGGGTTGAATAAACCCATTTCTGCCCGTGGGGCACTTGCGAAACTGCATGAATAACATTCATATTCTTTCATTTTCAAGTGCAAGTGTGATATGACTGGCCGAGCGATCCTTGGTGAATGTTTCTATAAACGCTTCAGAGATCGAGGAGGGAGACAGATAGGCAGACTTGGTACAAACAAAGATCTCACTGCACAACGTGGAGCTAAAAAGAGGGAATACGGTAAATTGGCAACAAGATGGCATTTTGACAGATCTATTTTCAGCTCCCCTTTTTAACCCTCCCTCCCCCCATAATTTTCCCAACCATTGCACTAAAACTTATTCCAAGCATGTTTACCTACTCGAGAGAAGTCTTTTTCATTCAATCATGAAGAGGGGTCGCTCAGGCCGCACTGCTTGGCAGTCAAGTCTTTCCCCGGAGAGCGAAATTCAATAGAGGTAATGATTACTGTGAGGACCAGTACTCAGGAGTGAGATGGTACTGCCAACCAAAATCGCCACAATAAAAAGATAAAAGTTTCATCAACACAACAAGAACATAAAAATGCTAATCATGAATATCAAGGATGTAAACAGAAATGACAACAAAACAATTAGAAAAACCTGTCTCGCTCCATAGCTGTCTAGCTGTCTTCTTTTTAATGTAAGAGCGTAGGAGGGTTGACAAAATGCTCGTAGACAAAACTTCATTACCCTGAATGGATGTTTAAGGATGTTGACAATTTACCTCCCTTCCCCTTTTTTTTTGCATGATTAATGTGTGTAAAATTGTAGCACAGCTAGCAATAGTAAACTAAAATGACTTTCATTGGTCAAACAAACAGATATCCACGCCCCAAACCAAAGCCATTGGTTGAGCCAAACACTGTGGCTCTGTGAACACTTTAAAAACATTATTCAACCAGTGTTTTTTTATTTTATTTTTATTGATATACTATTTTAGAATGTATTACTATTTTGAACTATCTTTTATTTTTGTATTTTCAGTTTTCATTTTTAATTTTAGTTTTTAATTTAATTAAAATTTTTAATTTAAGTTTTAAATATATTTCTATTTAGGTTTCATTTAATTAGAATTGATTTCATTTAACTATTTATTTTAGTTAGTTGCCAAGGTAACATTTCTAATTTTCATTTATTTATTTTTTTTAATATAAGGTTTTCATCTAATATTTATACTTGATTGTATTTCAGCATTATTAACAAAAAAAATATTGTTATTAATTTTAGTTTAACAATAACAGTGAATTCAACATATGGTCTACTTTTATTTGATAAATTAAAAATAAAAATAAATTATGTTAAACATATTTCTAACATATTAAAGGGTTAATTCACCCAAAAATGAAAATTATGCCATTGACTCACCCTCTATTCTCACATTCACGAGCCCGCAGTGACGCTGCTGACGTAAGACGCTGCTGACGTGTTATCTGGTGCGCCCGAGCATCGTTTACAGTCTGAGGGAGACGGCGTCACTGCGGACTCGTGAGCGCAGATTGACAACAGAACCGGAAGAGAATACAATGCTGAATAAAGTCATAGTTTTTGTTATTTTTGGACCAAAATGTATTTTCGATGCTTCAAAAAATTCTAACAAATACCCACTGATGTCACATGGACTACTTTAATGATGTCTTTATTTCCTTTCTGGACAAGGACAGTATACCGTACATACATTTTCAATGGAGGGACAGAAAACTCTCGGACTAAATCTAAAATATCTTAAACTGTGTTCCGAAGATGAACGGGGGTCTTACGGGCTTGGAACGACATGAGGGTCATTAATGACATAATTTTCATTTTGGGGTGAACTAACCCCTTAATAAAACATATTTTATACATTTATTCTGATATTGATATTATTATTTTAATATTATATTAACATTATTATGATATAATATGAAAAAATGAAACATTTTTCAATACGTTTAAACCATATTTTGCGTACATGTTTTATCATTACCATTCTTAAACGAACCATTCAGATTATGTGAACCAAATCAAAAGATTAATTGAAAAGATCAGATTTACAATAATGTTTCATTCATGAATCGGACAACTTTACTTCTCATATAAGCATAATACAGAGAGCTAAGGTGGAAGAGGTGCAAAATACACTTAAAAAGTAAAATATTCAGAAGAGAAATAGACTGCATTTTAGCAATGAGAATATCTGCCTGGAGCCAGTTATTTGCACACTTGTGCACATTTGTTGTGCTCTTGTGTGTGTGATCAAATCTGGCTTGTTGCATCACCAAATCCCACACTGTAAAGAAATATTTTCATGATTGGTTATCACAATTTTTTTTCTTTTGTCAAATCAACTTAGATAATTATTAATGTAGTTCAGATAACATTATAGTTTCTGTTGAATAACTCAATCTCCTTCATTGTATTAATATTTTTTATTTCAATGAACTCAATATTTTAAGGCAACCAGTTAACTTACTTTTTTAAGTTAAACCAACAATATTTTTTTTTACAGTGCATTCTTCTTCTCATTTCCTCTGCTCTCTCAACAAAAAGGACAAAAACATATCACATCACTATGAATATTTGGCATCCACAGCAGCCTCTCCAAATTTACAACTGTTTGCATTGTTCAGTTCCCAATCATTCCTCTTCACCTGTGAAAAATCTGACAGTTGCTTTGGGAGATTAACAGATTTGATTTAACTAAATAAACTCTGTGCAGGAATTGTGCCAATCACAAAGTGCTTACCTCATCTGAGGACATATTGCTCTGAAATACAGTAGGAAATGGGAGCCAACATTTGGCATTTCAGCCTCCAGCTAATTTTTAATTGACAACGATAACAGAATCCGGAAAAAAAATCTATATGTTTGCTTAAGGATTGTTTCAGAGACATGCAAACTCGACAAGCAGGGAAGGATAATCATTAAAACACACAGCATATTGATTCCCTATTCGCTAGAGCTGAAAGATTAGGAAATGTATTCGTAATGTGGCTGAGTGGCAAGCTTTATGAATTACTTCCATTTGACAAACACATGCAGAGACAGCATCCATTGTGCAAATGTCCTGTGGGCAGGGGAATCGTGTTACACATTTCAAAGCTACCTAGGTCTCGCCGCACATGTCGAAAATATGAGTGGGACTGAGGCTTGTTGAAACCAAAAGCTTCACCGAGAACGATGACGTCACTCATGGCATTGATGACGTCACTCACGGCATTGATGACTGAACATTTCTGCCAATTTCTTGTCGGGCTGTATTTCATGGCTGGCTTTTCAGCAGGATGGAGCGCATCCTTGAAGCAGAATGTGCTCATTTACTGTGAATAATCTCTAAGTGTTTGCCACACAAAAGAGAAGACAGATGAGAAGCATCATAATTACAGAGAATGACTGATGACTTGGCTTTAAGCACAGTTCCCTCGCACCGATAGCCTCCGTATAGCTTTTAGATTCAAGATAGCACTGGGTAACCGCCGTGTTGTTTTGATTTGATTAATTAGTTTGGCATTCTGGTATTAAATGAATAATTCACTCAAATATAAATATTTTGACAGCATACTCACCCATATCAAAGAACGTATATTGTTATTCTATACTCTTTGCCCATATGTAATAAGTGCAACTTATGTTGAACGTAAAACTCACTAGAGAAGTATAGGTAACGTTAGATATATTTCAAGACTTCTGAAGTCATAGGACAGCTTAAAGGATTAGTTCACCTCAAAATGAAAATTTCCTGATAATTTACTCACCCCAATGCCATCCAAGATGTTCATGTCTTTCTTTCTTCAGAGGAAAATATATATTTTTTTTTTTTTTGAGGAAAACATTTCAGGATTTTTCTCCACACAATGGACTTCAATTGCAACCAACGTTTTGAAGTCCTAATCAATGCAGTTTTGCAACTTTGACGTGCTTTAAACGGCTCTGCACGTTCCCAGCTGAGGAATAGGGTCTTAACTAGCGAAACGATCGGTCATTTTCTAAAAATAAAAATAAAAATAAATAAACATGTAGATACATGTAGACTTTTTAACCACAATTGTTCGTCTTGTGCTGGTCTGCGACGCGCCAGGGATTACGTCATCATGTTAGAAACGTCACGCGTCACGTCATCTATCTAAGTTATTTGTCTGTGTACTCCGGTTAAAAAAGGCAGGGAAGGGCGAAAAATTCCATCTCATTTTCTCCCCTTTTCTCCTCCAACTTCAAAATCGTCTGTCATCTTTGTTTTCATTTATTATTATTATTATTGTTCAAAAAAAAAATTTGTGACGTTCCCACTGTGATGACGTAATCCCTGGCGCGTCGCAGCAGACCAGCACGAGACCACAAGACGAACAATTGTGGTTAAAAAGTAAATAAATGTTTTTTATTTATTTTTTTTAGAAAATGACCGATCGTTTCGCTAGATAAGACCCTATTCCTCAGCTGGGAACGTACAGACCCGTTTGAAGCACGTCAAAGCCCTTTGAAACTGCATTGATTTGGACTTTAAACGTTGGTTGCAATTGAAGTCCACTGTGTGGAGAAAAATCCTGAAATGGTTTCCTCAAAAAAAATTATTTCTTTTCCACTGAAGAAAGAAAGACATGAACATCTTGGATGGCATTGGGGTGAGTAAATGATCTGGAAATCTTCATTTTGAGGTGAACTAATCATTTAATGTGACCGAATCAAGTCAGTGAGTTGAATTCAAGAACTAACGTTAAGTCATTTTGTGAATCAGATAGGAATGAGAATTGACTTTTAATTCCAATTCCAGTTCATTCAGGGAAATGAAGTGTTCTTTCACTGTGGTCCATAAAACCTTATATAAATTTTCTTTCATACATTTATCATTCAAACATTTATCTATGATAAAATAATAATAGATGTATTGATTTTAAATAATTATAATATTTTTAATCATTATCATGTTATCCCATTAACAATATATAATATTATGATATGATAAAAGAAAAACTAATTTTTGGCTTATATATTTTATCAGTTTATCATTAAGTTATAATGAAAGTCAGATAGATCAGAGAGTACAAGAATGATTCGTTCATGAATCGGAAAGCATAAGAGAGCTATAAGGTGGATGTCAAGATTTTAAGTGAATAACGATTCATTTTAATCTATTTCCTACCCAAAGTCTATCTGGCTTCAGAAAACTTATTTACGCAACTTTTATGATACATTTATTGTGCTTTATGAAGTTTGTTCATTGTATCTCTTACTCAGGTTTAGAACAACATGAGAGCGAGTACTTTTTTTTTCTTCATTTTTGCCCATCGATTCTTGTGTTTTATCCATATGAAAGAAACAACTTAAAAGAAAGATGCACATTCCGATTGAGATCAAAGTGATCTTTGGTAAGATGCATCTGTTTTTGTGTATCTGCTGTAACTAAATTGCAGTGGGAAACTAATTTAGGGTAAGAATTGTATTTTTGTGTGGGGAAAACACTGGGTGGTAATCTCCACAGAAAGTTCAAATTTTTCATGTGAACATAAAGTAATATGCAAGAAATATGCAGCCAAGCCACAGCAGTAAGCCGTGTAACCCTCACTGTTACCATTCCCTGCGTTCCCCAGCTGTCTGACACTGACTGTTCACTGGGATAATTGGCCATTACTTCTACTTTTGTGAAGAGTCCTACTCTCCGAGAATTCTTAGGGTTATATTATGACAAATTATCCAATTTGCTCCACACTTTAGTAGGTGGCATTAAGCCAACATTGGTAATAGGTTACAATATTTTTAGATTTATTTCACTTTGGTATAGAGAGAGAGAAAAAAGAAACTATATGTATATACAGTCCACATTAAATTTTCATGCTGGTCGTTCATGTGAATTATTTTGCATGCATATATAACTTAATACTGCATAGGGGGTATATGTTGGGGTGTCTCATCCTCTAATGTGTTGTTTTGCACACCGTGACCAATATTGCCGGTGCCTAATGGTTATATTCTCCAAAGCCTTCCTCCTTAATGTCCAATAAATTCTTGTTATTCTCCCTGCCTGGTCCACTGAGTAAGTGTTGCCACCTTGTTGTCATGACGACAGCCTTTACTGTACACTGCTGGTGGGAACATGATATAGTTTTCACAGGAGAAGTTCTTGAACTTTACGATCAGTGGCATCCGTTGGCCGAGTCCCTCTGGTCTCAGTGTGGGTATTATGTGAGTGGTTCACTTTTTATGACTCTAATTACACATAACTCAGTCTCATATTTCCTTTCCCTCAATTTGGCCAAAACGCACAAAGTTTAACTTTGATCAGGGCTTTGTGGTTTGAGAGTTTGTCAAGTTGAGATACCACACAGCTGACCTCATCCGGACAAAGATATCTGATCTCCTTGCATAGCTGGCTTTAAATTGCTGTCGAGGTTGTCCAATTAAACAAACAGAGGGCTTTGATTGGAGATAAACGCTTTGATGTTGGAGATAAATGCCTCGGCGTTCCTTAGGAACCCACATCCATGGATACAGGATTTCAGTGGAAGGAACGACAATGAGCTTTAAATTCAGAATGTTTTTGACTAAAGTCTCTCTTTCAGGATCGTTCAGACATTTTTTTTATCCATGTCATGCCATGCCGATTGAACTAGTGTACCTATGGTTTCCGATTCTGACATTCAGGAAAGTATGAAACAACTTCACAATTTAAACTTAATACAAAGAAACACTAAGAAAAGATTTTTTTAATCAAATGACTTAAGAATTTACTGAATTGTAATTGAAAGAAATTGAACACACAGTGTTCTTCCAGTCTGGTTCATGAAAGTTAAATAATAAAATATTTGATCTCTGATCAATTATGATATAATTTTGTTTAACAATACAATATAATATTATAAATTATTTAAGCAATTTTTATCATTTTGTAAATCATTTTTATTTTAAGGAATTTTAACATTTTTCTATGACAATATACTATACAATATATGTAACATAATGTTTTAATCATATAATATAACATGATGATACAGCAAACTAAATACAAATTTCCTTTAAAAATGTAGCATTTCAAACATAAATAATACAATTATGATAAAAATATGTCATATTAATAATATAAAAAATATATATTCCAATAACTGCGATAAACGTATTATCATATTAACATTATCATGATTATTGTATTATGATATTATTTTGTTTTTTATATATTGTATTGTATTATTTCATATTAATATATAATATGATAAACTAAATTAATTTACAATTAATTAAGTGTAGATCTATCTATCTACACTGTAAAGTTATTGTTGGTTTAACTTAAAAAAGATAGTTACCTGGTTGCCTTAAAATTTTGAGTTCATTGTAATAAAATTTAAAAAAGTGAATGCAATGAATGAGATTGGTTTAATAAATAGAAACTCAAAATATGATGTTATCTGAAACACATTAGTTACCTACGTTGATTTGACAAAAATTAAAAAAGTTGTGATAATAAATCAAGAAAATATTTTTTAGAGATATTACAGATTTTTTTACAAATATTTCTATCTATCTATCTATCTATCTATCTATCTATCTATCTATCTATCTATCTATCTATCTATCTATCTATCTATCTATCTATCTATCTAATCATCCTTAAGGTTTTATGACCTTCATCTCGCTCATAAGAAACTGTCCAGCACAGAATCAACACTGCGAACAAACATGCTCAACTTGGCTAACATGTATGATTCATGCTACCGGTTGCCCCATGAGTGTACAATATACACACTCAATAATAAAGTCAGTCCTTTTCAGTATGAACGGCCCAAACAAACTAAGTCATCTGATGGCGTGAGACCCCATAGATTCCAGGATACCTACAGTACATCATGTGATTACAAGCTCAAAGGAGGAGCACAGTAACCAAATTACCAAGCATCCTCAAAGCAAATGAACAAACACGGCGAAAGAAAACAAAGCACCAACAGATCTCCATAAAGCATCAAAATGCTCCGGTTATCATCAATGTTGCAGGTATCCGCAGTGCAGTTTAATCCAGAGTCCAGAACGCTGGACTCTGGAGACCCCGTCAAGCAGGTTGAGCTCAAAGAGGGAAATGCTCTTTTCTAACAGTGCCCTTTCCATCTCCCACTCTTTCTTTCTTTGTTTCGCTCTCTCTTCCCCTCTCTCCTCGCGCTATAGCACGTGCCTCTTATCGCATTAGTTGCCTCAGAACGAGGCAGAGAGCAGGCCAGAGAAGGCAGAACGTGGGAGCTCCTGATAGCACTTTCTTTGTTGTTCTGTCTCTCCTCCTAAGCAACAATGGCTTCGTCGCTGCGATGCCAGCAGCTGCCGAAAGATGTGAACACCTATGTGTGTGTGTGTGCGCTTATTCATTTCCATCACCACATTATTTTCTTTCCCACTCTTTTCTCCCTCCCTGCACGTTGCTAAACCCGACTCCCTTTGAAGACGCACTTAGTAGAAAAGGATGAAACATTACATAGCCAAAGGCTTGGCAGCTTATGATGGTGGATGCAGTCTACCCAAACAGCACTTTCTTCAGGGAACACATTTTTCAACCAAACATATATACACAACACCTTGAAACACCAAGAAACCGTTCTTTCCTGTGGGTGGACTGCAACCTCTTCAGAGACACGAACGTGTTTAAAGTCAGTCTGTTTTCTGAATGCACGTTATTGATCTTATTGTGAACAATTCATCCATGCATATGGTCCATATTTAAATTTGTTTTGACCTTGTAATGTTTAACCCTGTAAAGCCTGACATGAAAAAAAAAATTGAACTTTTATGGGCTAAGGGCTTTTATGGCCCATATGATATGGTGGAACTAAAAAAACCCTTAAGATTTATTCAGAGGCAAAAAATTTGCTATTTGAAGCAGTTGCTGATATTTATATGGCGATGAATTAAAGGTGCTCTAAGCAATGTCACACGTTTTTTAGGCCAAAACTTTTTTTGTCACATACAGCAAAGATCTCCTTACTAACCGCTGGCTGCCTGTACACACTGTAAAGAAACGCGATCTCTGTAGACAGCCCAGGCTCCACAAACAGCAACAAAAACAAACTGGGCTAACCCGCTCCACGAAACATGACAAACAGTTCCAGCCAATCACCGACAAGAAGGACATGGGGGCGGGGTTTGGGGGGTTAGTGCGCGGATGAGGAGGAGGGAGGGTCTAACTAGCCTCCGTTTTGTTTGACAATACTTTAAACGTCAACAAGAAGTGACGTCACCCGACATCGCTTAGAAAACCTTTAAGATGAAATTCTGATAGCTTGTAATGTAATGATTGTATAACAATATAGATGACTACTTGGATAAAATGCATTTAAATATGAGTGGTCACTCTATATCTCCCAATAATATGTCAGAAGTCTGATGAATCATATTTGATACTTACATTTTTACATGAATAAAAGTATGTATAATCATGTAAAAGCTAAGTTGCTTCAGTCCAGTAAGTTTTCATTCTAATATTTTACTAACAAAATAAAAGTTATTCTTACATTTAAATTTATAAAAATGGTATATACTAAATGGCCTTTTAATTGCTAAATAGATAAACGATCAATCAGACGACAGAAGGAATGTAGTAGATTGTGTACAACAGGTTTGCTTTAATCAAGTTTAGATAATGTTCATACATGTATAGCCCTTAGAAATTTGTGTATCAGATATGATACAGTAGGATTTATAGGTTCAATCAAAATGTCATAACTGGACCTTCAAATGAAAATGACGAATGACTCCTATAATTTAGTCCGCTTAAACCCCGCCTAGAGTTGTTCCGATTCCGATACTAGTATCGGAAATGCCGCCGATACCAATAAAAATGCTGGCATCGGTATCGGCGAGTACTTCTACCCATGTACCGATCCGATACCATTTTCTTAAACAATACCTAGTTATGCACGCTAGCTTTGCATAACGCTGCAAATCGGAGATCAATTCTTCTTCGCTGCTCTAAACAGTGGTTGCTTGTGGCGACACAGGAAGTTGTGCTGTTGCCACAAGCAACCACTGTTTAGAGCAGCGAAGAAGAAAACGCACGCGCGCGATAGCAATATGTCCGCTGTTTAGCAGTATTTCAATTCAGACTGGACCAAACAGCCAGGAAAACGGCGACATGTCTCGTATGCCATACTGCAATTTCGAGGGGTGGAACAAGTATTAGCAACTTCAACACGAGTAATTTAAAGCATTTGAAGACGCCTCACCCCGCAGAACACGATTACACAAAGGCAGAGCCGCGCCAGAATCGACAATCTCTGAAAGCTTCATTCAAACAAAGAGAAAAGTTTTCAAAAGACAGCCAACGAGCGATAAATATAACCGACAACATGTATTGAGTTTATTGTTCTGGATGACCAGTCGCGGTCAAAACTGAAATGCCGTGGTCAAAACCGAAATGCCGTTTATTTAACAAAATGGACTTTAAATTATAAAGAGATTTATATATATATATATATATATATATATATATATATATATATATATATATATATATATTATTCATATAATTTTTTTAGATTCCTAGATTTATTTGTTGCACATTTTTATGCAGTTATATTGTAAAACTAAAATACCTTTTTCAGTTTACAGTATTAGATGTGTGGTTGCATTTTAAGTTCTTTTTCACTTAAGAAAGATAAATAATATATTGCTGTGAAATGTATGTCAGATAATAAAAATACTCTAGTTCACTGTATGTATTTGCTCATGTTTAATTAAGGGATAAGTCTGAAACACGCCATAAAATAATTCTGAATTGCAGCTGTATATATACTGTACACACCCAGGTATCGGATCAGTACTCGGTATTGGCCGATACCCTGAGTCCAGGTATCGGAATCGGTATCGGGAAGGGAAAAGGGTATCGGAACATCTCTAACCCCGTCCCTAAAATCTCATGTTCATCTGCCTCTAATTTTGAGTGTAATGCCCACATCTCATAATCCAATCCAACAACGGTCTCAAGAACCAAGTCCCCGCCTTATATTTTTTTGTTTTTCCATAATTCATCACACTTGGATGTACCTCACAATATGGAAGAAAAGATCTGTAGCTACTTCTGTTTAATCGAGACTTTAAGCATAGTAGAAAAAAAGTAAAGTGTTTTCTTGCTCTATTCCTTTCGAGTTTTTGTGGCCACCATGTAAAGAACCCAAACGAGGGACTTCGATATTGCAGCACCGTGAATCTCTTCTGTAAAGTTAATAAATCAATCAATCAGTGCAGGTGACAGGGACAGCAGGACAGACTCATTAGTGCCCGCTGTGCATGTGTGACCTGCAGGATGGAGATAAATGGAGGAGGCTCTGGTGTGAAGAGCTCGGGAAGGCGGAGGGAGAAATCGGGAGGGCTGGATGCGGACTAGGTGTGGGTCCAAAAGCAGGATAGATGAAGGCTACCAAGCATGAAGAGCTGTCACCATGCATTTTGGTACGGGCCTTGATGATTTTACACCTGGTTGGCTGTGTCTGCTCCACTCAGGTGCTCTAACATGCCACGCACACGCTGGGATGTGGCCTGTGCCGTGATAGGAAGGCCACGGTGAGCATGTTCGCCATCTCACTGATGCAACTCATGGATTAATCACCAAGTGTGTAGTACAGTACGTGGCTCTGGAAAAAAAGGAAAGGCTGAGTGCAAACAAGAAAAAAATACATCAATGTCCATTTATTAATCTCCTGTGCCTTTCATTAAAGGCCAAAATGTAAAATAGTATATTAGGACTCTAGAGAAGAATTGTTAACGATGATTCATGTGCAGAACGAAGCCAGGAAATGCTTCAATACGCCTTACAATAACATTTGTTGTTAGTCAGATGTTTAAATGTTAAATGTGTAGTATGGTATAATTTCAGTGCCACCAATTGCAATTGCAAAAATGAGGAGTGAATTTACTTCTCTTAAATGTTCTCTCCAACATTGTTTTCAGGAAAATTAGACTTAAAGTCCCTGTAAAGTCAAAATTAGGTGTGTTCTGTGTTTGTCACACCACAGAAAAATGCGTTATTAGCCATCCAGCCAAATTTGAATGATAAAAAAAAGATCAAAATCTTGAAAAAATGAGCATTATTCTCTGCTCTCAAACGCTGAGGGCGTGTCCGCTGGCTGCGCTGAAACCACGCCCACTAGCGGGAAAGCTGTCGACGGCGATATTAGGTGATACTGCTTTCGGGACGGGAGGATGAACACTGGCGGGGGATAGTCGTTTCGGCCCCGTTCACCAGTAACAGTGGATTATCAGTGAATCCCAGATGTCTCTGAGGAAAGTTTATAAAACGATGTGTAAAATGATCACTTCAGAGGCGGGTGTTGGCGGTGATCCTCAGCTCTTCATCAAGGTTGGCTCTAACGTTACACAAAATTAATCCACCTCTTCCTGGTGTGATCGTTTTTAGGAAATTTAAATAAAGACACCGAACTGTTTTGTACATGATCGCATCCAGGTAGTAGCCTATATGCATTTCCGTGTTGAAGGCATAGCTAGCTAGCAAACAGTAGGCTGTAGTAACTAATAGTACTGACAGTAACTCGCGTTTGAGCGGCGAATGCGAATGTGGTCGGGGAGAGATCAGCCTCACTGGCCTCGGTGTGTCATCAAGTAGGGGCGTGTCCACGAGCTCATGGGCTCCAGTGCGTCATCGAGCCCTGTTTTAGCCCCGCCCAAAAAATCCGTAAAATAGCAATGGTGAAAAACTGTTTAATGTTAACTATTGTGTTTGTGTGGGATGTACGAATACATCAAAAACGGGGGAGAGGCTCCACAAGTTCCCCAAGGACAAACGGCTGATTCGTGCCTGTAAGTGTTAGCATAACTTACCCGAGGTAGAGCTTAGATCGGGCCCAAAAACATCAAGCAAGACCCTACCCGAGCCCGCTGTGTCTGAGCCGGTCCGGCCCGGTCCGGCCCTGCCCGACACATTAACTGTAATTATGAGCCCGAGCCCGGTTTAAACCCGACTATTTTTTAGTACGTGTGTCGTTATAACTGACGTTCTCAACTACTTTCTATATTACTTTCTCCCGCCCGCAACATTTATGTTTTGTCTCGCTCCCACCCGCAAAAAGACTTTTTTTCTGTACCTCCAAATACTTTCAAGTTAGCTTACGTGTCGCCGCCACCATACACATCAGCATACATGCTCCTGATCAATTATTTGTTATAAAGCATTAACACACAAACCACTGTTATAACATAAAAGCAAGTGGGCTAACTGCATGCATGGTTTGGCATGACTGCGCTAAGTGCGCTCCAATAATAATTCCTAAAAAGCTGACATCAGTTCATCGCGATCTCACACATCTCTGTTATTATCAATGAAGCTTTCATAATATATACACTATGTTTGTTATAATTAGAGGATTTGCCAGCATACAGAATTCAGCACTGAACAAAAAGTCCGTTTTGAGCGGTGAGGGGAGTCCATCGTAAATGCTTCTGATTGGCCATTATTGCGTTCAAGAAATCAACACATATGTCTGTGATTGGCAACATCGCTCAACGCTGCAGACATGTTAGAAATAGAAACTCTGCCTGTAAACCATTTCTATTTTGTTTTAGTTGTTATTGTTTCACTGGTATTGTTATTGCTTATTGCTTTTCTGAAACAGATGAATAAAAATGTATTCGTTTTTATGTTTTATTCATAGATATTTCTAGTTTGCGGGAGTCCCGCAAATCGTTTTATTCTCCCTCAACCGGCACACACAGAGTGAGTGCATTATCACCCAGTTACGGTAAAAAACATGCTACCTTTGAAGAAACCCCAATAAATGTTATTTTAACGCATTTTAAGACAGAAATTTTTACATATATACACATTGAGCACTTTAATTCACACATTAATTGGTTGTGGTGGTTAACCTGCAATTTACACTTTAAACTGTTAGACAGGTTTCCCAAACACTCTACTCAACTGCCATTGTGCCATTGGTAAAAAATAAATAATTTTTTTTTTTTTTTTAAACATAACCCCACCCCAAACTTACACCATTGGTTGAGACAATGTTACTATGTTACAATGTTACTATGTTACTTGGAATGCTAAATAAACAGAGCAAAGTTACAGAGTTACTGTAAAGGGTTCAGTTACAAATATGTATATAAACGCATACCTCGGGTTTTTAGTGACCAGGGATGTCATTAAAAAATGAATAGGGTAGTGAAAGTTAGATATAAACCTTCTTAGTATTCCTCAATCAATGCATTACAAACAATATAACAAGGAAAAATATTAAAATATAAAAGAATGCGTCTTTTCCTATTCATTTTTTGTAAAAATTGTATAGGATCACTAACGACCCGAGGTGTGTAACAGTGTAAGTATATTTTTTCTGGACAACAATAACGTCTCGGTTACGTATGTAACCCTCGTTTCCTGAGTAGGGAACGGAGACGTTACGTCGAAATGACGACGAAATGGGGTTTTCGCTTAGAAGCCTATCACCTTCGAGTGTTAAAAAACGAGCCAATGGCAAAGAAATGCCATGGGTCTACAGAATTTGCATAGCATAACTCCGCCCCGCCTCGTGGGTATATAAGGAAGAACGCTGGCAATGCTGACATGTTTCCCTGCTGAGGAGCCAAGACTGAGCTCGGCGTTCCAGTGGAACAGTGAAAGTGGCAGAAATACGTAACGTCTCCGTTCCCTACTCAGGGAACGAGGGTTACATACGTAACCGAGACGTTCCCTTTCGTAGTCACTTCGAGTTACGTCGAAATGATGACGAAATGGGGGTACCAGTGTAATCATGCCACCTCTCGGCTGTCTTCCAGTGCCCTGCGTAAGTGTGAGCTCCCTGTCGTGAGACTGGCACGGATGAAGGACTCCCACTTAACACAGGAATACCAAGGTACACTGGGGAGCATATCTCAGTGGAAATATGCAAACCATGCCCGCCCGAAGGGAGATCTAAGGAATACACGTATGGCCCTAGAGAGGGTAGCATACAGAAGAACACTGGAGTGTCCAGCCCGTAGGGTGGAATCTTTCAACTCCAGGGGTGGCAAGGTGGCTTGCCGAGGGAAAGAGATATGCTTAAGGAGGCTTACAGTGGAAATACACACGTGGGGGTCACCCAGTGGGGGAACCATGCACATGGAGGCACCTAGCCAACTGCCAAAGCTGCCGGGGGCATAACCTTGGCGTTGACGCCAACAGAATGGGAAGAACTCAGGGCTTCTCGGGGAAACTCACCTGAGGAGAATATCGCACATATCCAGTCCGTGGAGTGGAATGGCGAGCAAGCGAAGACATCTAAGCGGATCCTAGTTACTGGTTAGTTGAAGCGAGTACACGAGAGGGCACTGGCTCCACTCTGAGATTATAGAATCTCGCAAATATGTTAGGTGTCGCCCAGCCTGCAGATCTGCACATGTCTGTTAGCGAGGCACCATGCGCTAGAGCCCAAGAGGAAGCCACACTTCAGGTGGAGTGGGCTTTCACACCAAGGGGGCACAGTCGACCTTGCTGCTGGTATGCCAAAGCAATGGCGTCCACTATCCAGTGAGACAACCTTTGCTTGGAGAGAGCCTTTCCCTTCAGCTTCCCACCATGAAAGACAAAGAGCTGGTCTGAGGTCCTGAAACACTGCGTCCTGTCTACGTACGCATGGAGAGCGCATACTGGACAGAGCAGTGCCAAGACTTGGTCTGCCTCCTCCGAGGGCAGCTCTTGCAGGTTCACCACCTGGTCCCGAAAGGGAGTGGTAGGAACATTGGGCACATATCCAGGCCGGGGTCTCAGGATCACGTGAGAGTTAGCCGGCCCGAATTCCAGGCACGCTTCGTCAACGGAAAATGCCTGCAGGTCCCCTACCCTCTTGATGGAGACCAATGCAGCCAGGAGCGCTGTCTTCATCGACAGGAACTTAAGCTCCACTGATTGCAAGGGCTCGAAGGGAGCACTCCGCAGGGCAGTTGAAACCACTGAGAGGTCCCAAGAGGGTACGAGAGGAGGACGAGGAGGATTCAGTCTCCTCGCTCCTCTCAGGAACCTGATGACCAGGCCGTGCTTCCCAACGGACTTACCCTCAACTGCAACATGATGTGCGGCAATAGCGGCAACATAAACTTTCAGGGTGGAGGGAGACAGCCTTCGCTCCAACCCTTCTTGCAGGAAGGAAAGCACAACACTGATCGGGCATATCGTGGGGCCTTCTTGGTGAGAAGAGCACCAGTTGACGAAGAGGTTCCACTTCAACGCATAGGCATGTCTCGTGGACGATGCTCTAGCTGAAGTGATGGTAGCCACCACCGCTGGTGGTAGGGTACTCAAACCTACCTCATCCCGTCCAGGAGCCACACGTGGAGGTTCCAAAGATCGGGTCGAGGGTGCCATATGGTGCCCCGTCCCTGAGAAAGGAAATCCTTCCTCAGAGAAATTGGCCATGGAGGTGCTGTCGCGAGGAGTACAAGTTTGGAGAACCAGGTCCAGGTGGGGCGCAACCAAAATGACCTGCTCCTCGTCCTCCCTGATCTTGCACAGGGTCTGTGCGAGAAGGCTCACTGGGGGAAACGCATACTTGCGGAGGCCCTGCGGCCAGCTTTGCGCCAGTGCATCCATGCCGAGTGTGTCCTCGGTCAGGGAATAAAACAGGCTGCAATGGGAGGAGTTGTGGGAGGCAAATAGATCTACCTGAGCGTCCCCAAACTGTTCCCAAATCAGCTGAACCGACTGGGGATGGAGTCGCCATTCGCCGGAGAGAGGCTGAATCTGTGAGAGCTCGTCGCCTGCACAGTTCAGGTCTCCTGGAATGTAAATAGAACGAAGCGACCTCAGATGCTTCTGACTCCATAAGAGGAAGTGGCAAGCGAGTTGCGACATACGGCGGGAGCGTATGACGGTTGATGTACGCTACTGACACGGTATTGTCTGGACGGACTAGTACATGCTGGTCTTAGAGCAACGCATGGAAGCGGTGCAGAGCCAATTGTACTGCCAGCAACTCGAGGCAATTGACATGCAGAAGGCACTGGGGTCCTGTCCAGGAGCCCGCGGCAGCATGTCAACTGCACATGGCATCCCAACCCGTGGTGGAGGCATCTGTTGAGACAACAACATGCCTGGAAACTCGATCCAGGGGCACACCGGCCCGTAGGAAGCTGAGGTTCAACCACGGGGTGAAGGTTCGACGACGGGTCGGAGTAACTGGTACTCGGAGCGTGCCCTGTTGCCATGCCCACCTCGGGACTCGATCGCGAAGCCAGTGCTGAAGCGGTCTGATATAAAGCAACTCGAGCGGTGTGGCTGCCGCTGCGGATGCCATATGCCCCAGGAGCCTCTGAAATAGTTTCAGTGGAACCGCACTCTTGCTCTGGATTTGACGCAGGCAAGTCAGCAGTGACTGCGCGCGCTCGCTCGTAATCTGCGCGGACATTGCGACCGAGTCGATTTCCATACCAAGAAAAGAGATCCTCTGCACGGGGCAAAGTTTGCTCTTCTCCCAGTTGACTCGAAGGCCCAGACGAGCTAGGTGCCAAAGCACTAGGTCCCTGTGTTCGCAAACCTGGTCTCGAGAGTGAGCTAGGATTAGCCAGTCGTCGAGATAGTTCAGGACGCGAACCCCGTGTAGCCGAAGCGGCACAAGGGCTGCCTCGATGACCTTTGTAAAGTCGCGAGGAGACAGGGCTAGCCCGAAGGGGAGAACCGCGTACTGATATGCCTTCCCCTCGAAAGCAAACCGACGAAACGGTCTATGTCGAGGAAGTATGGAGACATGAAAGTAGGCGTCCTTCAGGTCGATTGATGTAAACCAATCCTGTGGCTGAACACATTCGAAAATGCGTTTGGCCGTGAGCATTTTAAACGGAAGTCTGTAAAGGGATCGGTTCAAAATGCGTAGGTCCAGGATTGACCGTAACCCACCGGATTTCTTCAGTACAATCTCGACCGCACCTTTCGCCAACAAGGTTGTGACTTCCACACGCATGACAGGGGTATTGCCACCGACCATAGTGTAGCGACTCCCCGGAAGCGGGGAGAAGATCGTGCGAACTGAACCACATGGGGACCACAGACGTACCCTCAGTGAGACAGCGAGGCGGTATGACTGGCTCGGACTTGGGAGGCATAGCGTCCCTGTGTGGAAGCACAGTCATAGACCGCCTCCTGACAGAGGAGACCAGTGAAGGACGTGCGTTCCACTGGGGTCGCGTCTGACAGGGGTCTGGCTGATAGAGGGGGATGCGAGTGGCGAGGCTCGTAAACGGCACGCATTGCCATCCGAGAACTCTTGTGACAGAGGGGAACGAGAGTGGTGAGGCTCGTAAGCGGCACACACTGTCATCCGCGCACTCTGGGGGCTCAGAGATGGGGGTGTTAGTTCTGTTCTTAGCCACACAAGGGTGCCGCTGACCATCCGGCCAGCGGCAAGGAGAGTTTCTCCCCCGGCCCTCCACCAGGGGAAGGAGTGGCCCTGCTACCACCTCCTTGGTAGAACTGTAGCCCATCTCTGAGCTGCCCGCATCAGGAAACGGACTGGGGCGCCTTTCTGCGACCACCTCTGCAGCGCGGACCGGTAAAGGCTGCTGCTGTGGCCGAGTGGGAGGGATGGAAGTCGCAGGGGGGCGCCCTCGGTGGCGAACAGACTTAGTGAACTGAGTTGGCAGCTGGGTGGAGGCAGCAGCTGGCCGCCGGGGCATTATGTGCTTAATAGCCTCAGTCTGTCTCTGGGCGGTCGAGAACTTTTGGGCGAAGTCCAAAAGCCTGTCTGGGATATAGGGGAGTCGAGGAGACGTGTCCACTCGGCATCCCGCATATCGTCCAGGTTAAGCCAGAGGTGTCTTTCTTGGACCACAGCTGTGGACATCACCTGACCAAGGGAGCGTACGGTCACCTTCGTCGCCCGGAGAGCAAGGTCGGTGGCGGCGCGCAGCTCATCAAAGAGCTCTTGGTCAGCTCTACCCTCGTACATGTCCCTGAGCATCCTGGCCTGGTAGATCTGGAGGATGGCCATGGCATGCAGTGAGGCGGCGGCCTGCCCCACAGCTCTGTAGGAATTCGCCACCAAGGTAGACGAAAACCTACAGGCTTTGGAGGGGTGCTTTGGGTCACCACGCCAATTCGAAGCACTCTGCGGACACAGTTGCATCGCAACAGAGCGTTCGACAGGGGAAACCCCAGTGTACCCTTTCACCGCGGCCTCATCAAGGGCAGAGAAGGCGGAGGAGGTCGCCGAGCGATCACAGGAAGACAACGGGGACTTTCAGGAGCTTGTGATCTCCTCATACACTTCCGTGAAAAAAAGAACTGGGGGGGGGTGAGCCGACGAGAGTCCTGGCCACCAACCGAAGTACCAGCTCTCGAGGAGGGGGTAGAACGGGGTGTGGCAGAGGGGACTCTACCTTTAATAAGGTCACAGAGTCTCGATCTTAGCGCAGCGATGGTCATGTTCCCGCAGTGTGAACATGACTCATCCATGAAAGCTGCCTTTGCGTGTTCTAAGCCCAAACACGCAAGACATGCCCATCAGATAATGAGATGGAACGAACGCACCCAGAAATACACGGGCGAAACATCTTGAAAAAGACGTGCCCGTGCAAGCTCTTTTGTGAAAGGGAGAAACACACACGCTGGATGCAGACCACTGCACAGATCAGCAGGCAGGAATGTGAAACTCGCTGGAAATCACCTTTGCACCAACACAGACTTGAGAGCTGCTCGTCTCAAAGGATACTCGATGACACTCAGAGAGAATTCAGGCTGTAGGAGTGAAGGGGACCTCTTGGCTCCGAAGCAGAAACATGTCTGCATTCTGCCAGCGTTCTTCCTTATATACCCACGATGTGGGGCGGAGTTACGCTATGCAAATTCCGCAGACCCATGGCATTTCTTTGGCATTGGCTCGTTTTTTAACACTCCAAGGTGATAGGCTTCTAAGCGAAACCCCCATTTCGTCGTCATTTCGACGTAACTCGAAGTGACTACGAAAGGGAACGTCTCGGTTACGTATGTAACCCTAGTTCCCTGATAGGGAACGAGACGCTGCGTCGAACGCTGCGGGAACGCCTCTGCGTTGTGCGTCATGAAGCACGTATGGAATCAGCCCAATGGAGAGATGAAACGTCATAGGCGGGTGACGTCATCGACCAGGAAACTATAAAGCACCCCAAAAACATAAGCGCAGTAGCTTCTGATAGGCCTGAAGGAAGCGCTAACGGGAGTGCCGGGAGTATGGCGGAACGACGCAGCGTCTCGTTCCCTATCAGGGAACTAGGGTTACATACGTAACCGAGACGTTCCCTTTCAAGGGAACTCGAGCTGCGTCGAACGCTGCGGGAACGCGAATACCCACGTCGCCATAGGACCAAATGACCGCCATGTGAGAACTAGCGCACAGAGGACGAGAGCACTTGTGCCCCAGGGGTAGAACTTAAGTCTAGGTCAAAGAACTTAATAAAAGTATGCGGTGAAGACCATCCAGCCGCATCACAAACGTCACTCAGGGAAACCCCCAACAATAGAGCTTTGGAAGCAGCCATACTCCTAGTAGAGTGGGCTCGAACAGCCAAAGGTGAAGGCTGACCAGCCGACTCATAAGCAAGTGAGATAGCCTCGACCACCCACTTGCTCATTCTCTGTTTAGACGCAGGGCACCCTTTCCTGGATGGCCCGAAACATACAAATAGTTGTTCTGATTTCCTCCACAGGGCAGCTCTGTGGACATAAGCGTCTAACGCCCTAACAGGGCAGAGTAAATTAAGTTTCTCCTGGTCCGATGACATAAATGGAGGAGGACAGAAAGCCTGCAGAACCGTAGGTCTAACAACATTAGTAGGGACCTTGGGAACGTAACCTGGTCTAGGATGCAGAAAAGCCTTAACCATGCCAGGCGAAAATTCCAGGCACGAGGGTGACACCGACAGAGCCTGCAAATCTCCGATTCTTTTTAATGAGGAGATAGCAAGTAAAAAGATAGTTTTAAAAGTGAGAAACTTCTCAGGAACTTCTTCGATAGGTTCAAAAGGAGCTAGGGAAAGACCTTCCAATACAATGGCCAGATCCCAGGTCGGCACCCTCGTACGAACTGCTGGCCTCAGCCTCAAAGTGCCACGGAGGAAACGAGTTACAAGCGGGTGTCTCCCAAGAGAAACTCCACTGAAAGGGACGTGGTAAGCAGCTAGTGCCGCCACATACACCTTTAGTGTGGAGGGGGATAACCCTGTGGAGAAGTGCTCCTGCAGGAACTCCAGCACTGCACCCACTGGGCAGTTAACTGGGTCCTGCAGGTGTTCTCCACACCAAGAAGTGAAAAGTTTCCACTTCAAGGCATAAAGCTTCCTCGTGGATGGAGCTCTGGAGTGAAGAATGGTCTCAACAACCTCGGTTGAGAGACCAGACTCTATGAGCTGGGCCCCCTCAGAGGCCAAGCCCACAGTTTCCACAATTCTGGGCGGGGGTGACATATCGTGCCGCCCGCCTGAGAGAGTAGATCCCTCCTGACCGGGAGCTCCAAGGGAGAGCCGTCCAGGAGAGAAATCAGGTCCGCAAACCATACTCGGGCCGGCCAAAACGGGGCTACTAATAGTAGGCTGACCCCGTCCCGGCGAACCCTCTCCAGAACTCCTGGTAGTAGAGCAATCGGGGGAAAGGCGTACAGGCGTGACCTCGGCCACGGCTGCACCATAGCGTCCAACCCCAGGGGGGCTGGATGACTGATGGAGAACCACAGATGACAATGCGTGGTCTCCCTGGAAGCGAATAGGTCCACCTCGGCGCGACCGAAACTCAACCAAAGGAGCTCCACCACCTCGGGGTGGAGTCTCCATTCCCCTGGCCTCGGCCCCTGCCTCGACAGGGAGTCTGCTACCACATTTAAATACCCGGGAAGATACATTGCTCTCAGTGATAGTAGCTTCCCCTGGGACCACAGGAGGATCTGACGGGCCAACTTGTAAAGCCGGCGAGACCGCAGGCCCCCCTGATGATTTATATAAGAGACCACCGACGTGTTGTCTGATTGAACTAACATATGATGGCCCCTCAGGTCTGTTAAGAAGTGTTTCAGAGCCTGAAACACAGCCAACATCTCTAGACAATTTATATGCCACGATAGATGATGGTCCTGCCACAGACCTTGGGCTGGGCGGCCACTCATGACCGCCCCCCACGCTGTGAGGGAAGCATCCGTCGTTAGCGTTATGCGACGACAAAGAGCCCCCAGCACAGGACCTTTGGATAGGAACCAAGTTTCTCTCCACATGACCAGAGCACGAAGGCAGCGCCGCGTGACTTTGAACGTGCGGAGCGGATTTCCCCTCGGGGAGAATCCCTTGGTCCTGAGCCACCACTGTAACGGTCTCATGTACAACAGGCCGCAAGGTATAACGTTGGACGCTGCTGCCATCAGACCCAACAGTCTCTGAAACTGCTTCACAGTGAGTAGCTGGCCTAGCTTTACTTGTTTCACAGCTGAGAGAATCGAAGCGATGCGGGTCGGAGAGAGCCGCGCCCGCATCGAGACCGAATCCCAAACGACACCCAGAAAAGTGGTCTTCTGAGAAGGAGATAGTACACTTTTCTTTGCGTTCAGCCTCAACCCCAACTTTCTGATATGAGCGAGGACGACATCTCGATGCCGAACCGCCATCTGCTCCGTCTGAGCCAAAATCAACCAATCGTCGATGTAATTGAGAATACGAATGCCCTGAAGCCTCAGAGGCACTAGTGCTGCATCCATGCATTTCGTGAAAGTGCGGGGTGATAAAGCTAGGCCAAACGGAAGAACCCTGTACTGGTACGCCTCGCCCCCGAAGGCGAACCTCAGGAACTTCCTGTGTTGTGGAAGGATGGAAATGTGGAAGTATGCGTCCTTTAGATCTATCGTGACAAACCAGTCCTCGGATCTGATTTGAGACACGATCTGCTTGATTGTGAGCATCTTGAATTTTAGCTTCCCTACCGAGCGATTCAATAGGCGCAGGTCTAAAATTGGACGCAACCCCCCATCCTTCTTTGGAACGATGAAATATCGGCTGTAATAACCTGACTCCAAACTGGGAGGAGGAACCCGTTCTATAGCCTCCTTTTGGAGGAGCGTTTTCACCTCTTGTTCCATTACCAGAGCCTGCTCGGGGCCCACCACTGTGTGCAGAACCCCTCTGAATTTTGGTGGACGACACCTGAACTGGATAGCATATCCTTTTTCTACTGTCTGCAGGACCCAATGAGATATTCTTGGAAGGCTTTTCCACTCTGCCAGAAAATCTACTAAGGGTACCAGTCTCTCGAGACTGGCCTCTGGTGTAACTTGAGCAGCAAACACAGCGCCCTGTAACGGCGCACCGGCAGGGAACGACTGGTTTGACTGCTGTGAGACCCTCCTCAGAGGGAGCGAGCGTCCCTCGGGAAAACGCTCGCTGGGACCGCCTACGCCCCGGCATGAAGGCGGGGTTGGCAGAACGGCCCCCTGAGGGCACCGAGGAAGAATGGGCACCGTAAAGAGAGGTGAACTCCTTTCCGCCTCGGTGGGGACCACCCTCAGCATCCTGAACGCCTCGGCGTCAGGACCTCTTCTTAGCTGAAGCCTTCTTAGACAATATCACTGTCCTCAGATCAGGTCTATTGCTAGAAGACTTCGGCTGAGAGTGCCGCGCCTGAGCCCACTGTCCAGCAGGGGGAGCACGAGACGCGACACTCTGCTTCTGCTGCGCCCTATGGGATGAGCTTGTAGACGGCCGGGGCTGCTCCTGCCCAGCAGCCCCAGGGACGTGAATTTTTAACGGGAGAAATTTTTTGAAAGCTGCAGCTTGTTTTTTCTCTTCCTGGAATTTGTCTATAACAGAATTAACAGCTTCGCCAAATAACCCCGATGGAGAGAGAGGAGCATCTAAAAGAAAAGCTTTTTCTTTCTCTTTCATATTTGTCTGATTTAACCAGAGATGTCTTTCTGCGGCCACCAGAGCTGCCATAGATCGACCCACTAGCTTGGCCGATTCTCTGGTGGCGCGCAGGGATAAATCAGCAGCCTGACGCAGTTCTCGAACTACGTCAGTACTGACTGCCTCACTCTCACTCACGTCCCTCAGCAGGTCAGCCTGGTATGCCTGCAAGATTGACATTGTATGCAGACATGACGCAGCCTGACCTGCAGCCGAATACGCTTTACCCACCAAAGCAGATGTATTTCTGAGGGGCTTGGTGGGTAATACCGGTGTTTTAAAAGATGACGCCGCCTCGGGGGAGAGATAGCTCGCGAGCGTCTCTTCCACGCGAGGCAAAGCGCCATAACCATATGATCTAGCCCCCATTATATTTGAATATGTTGATGTCTGGGGACTAAATATTCTATATGAAACCGGTTTCTTCCACGATCTCGACACCTCAGTGTGGAGATCGTGAAAGAACGGCAGACACCGGCGTGGAGGCTGAACACGTGAGGGCAAAAATCTTTCATCCAGTTTCGATTTTGACACAGACTCCAGTCTAATCACTGGCCATTCAATACTGAGTTTTTCAACAGCTCGTGTTAAAACCTCCATAAGCTCATCACTTTCGGGAGAGTGAGGTGGCGAATCCTCAGTCTCTCCCTCCACACTAACAACATCCAGCTCCTCAGAACTGGATAGCTGTAGTACGGGTGCCTCATCCTGAGCGGAAGAAACCGCACCGCGTGCTTCCGAACCCAGGAATGAGGCACTGGATCTCACAGGTGAAGGGAGAGATAAGGCAGCGCCCGTCTCAACCCCCGCTGAGAGATCCATCTGCGATCCCCACGATAAGCGCCGCCGCTCTGCCTCGGCAGAAGCGGGACCCGAACCGCGGGGAGCGCGCACCGAACCGCTCTCCTCAAAGAGCGATCGGCGGGAGCGGAGCGTCCTTAACGGCAAACGCTCGCAATGCTCACAGTCTGCTCCCTCGAGAGCAAACTGGGCATGCTGAACTCCCAAACAAACAACACAAAGATCATGTGTATCCCCGCTCGTTAAATAACGCGAGCAGGGAGGAACACACTTTCTAAACTGCTGTTCGTCCGCCATAATCTCTCAATATATATATATATATATAGGATAAATTGTTTGTGTGGTGCAGGGTATGTAAGACAAACAATATCAGACAGGGACAGATTCACATGTAGCGCGACTGAAGGCACAGAAGCTACTGCGCTTATGTTTTTGGGGTGCTTTATAGTTTCCTGGTCGATGACGTCACCCGCCTATGACGTTTCATCTCTCCATTGGGCTGATACCATACGTGCTTCATGACGCACAACGCAGAGGCGTTCCCGCAGCGTTCGACGCAGCTCGAGTTCCCTTGAAAGGGAACTGAATTTTTGATGACTGAATAAGTCCAATTCACCTTTATTCCACAAGGTAGCATGTCTAATACACAAAGATGAAGTGACATTTCACTCATAGGGCCCTATTTAAACGATCTAAGCGCATGGTCTAAAGCTCACGGCGCAAGTGCACTTAGGGTGTGTCCTAATCAACTTTTGCTAGTTTAAAGACGAGAAAAAAAGTTCTAAAAGGGTTGTCCCTATTCTCTTCATGTGTAATGGGTGTGTTTTGGGCGTAACATGCAATAAACCAATCAGAGTCTCATCTCCCATTTCCCTTAAAAAGCCAGTGGCGGATTGTTATTAACATGGAGGAATTTTCAAGCGGTAAGACTGAAAGCTTCTCCAGAGAGGAAACGGATCTGCTCGTGCACAACGTGAAAATGATATGTTGTGCCTGGCGCCGCATTGCCCCAGGTGTATGATAGGGTCCATAGTTACTGCAGGCAAAAAAAAAAAAGAATAGGAAGTATCATCAGAAAAAATCAGCAATTTACTGTAGAGAAAGTACTTAAACGTAATCAAATATTAGTGTAACTGTCACTTGCTGGTGGATCTGGTGAAGAAGCAGTCAGCGATCAAAATATTGAATTTGAAGATGTTGAAAATAATAGTTTTGAGAATGTTTAAGATCGCGAATATGAGCCAGGTGCTGAATGAACTTCTAATATCAAGAGTAGGGATGTCAATTTTCACAAATTCCCCTGATCGATCGTCGTTTAAATTAACGATCAATTAATCGATTAATCGTTAGCCTTAATACTGCAATATGCGTCTACTGCAAATGCTGCTCAAAACGCTATGTTCCTCGCCAAATTAATGCGAATGGTTTTTAATCTAAAGAAAGGGCTAGTAGGATTGTAAAATGTTTCGATGTGATTGATATTTTAATTAATTATTTAATAATCAAATATTACTACTAATACAACGTGTCACCAACGCGCTTATGTGTGACTGTTGTGGACGCGCTCATCCTGGAACAACTGCACGCGCTGAATGAATCTGCTACCGTTAAACTGGAGCACTTTGCTAGCACGTTATTTATCTAAAAGAAACGCATCCTATATGAGATTAATCCGATATATTCAAAATAAACATAATATTACAAATTATATCTGCACAAAATGACGCAAATTCATGCACAAGTGAACTTGAACTAAGTTGCGTGCCATTCATTCAGAACTAACGTTACTCATGTTGTGGACGCGCTCTTCCTGGAGCAACTCGACACGGCAACTAAACCCAAATAATTCACAATGTTTTATTACAATATTGTTCTCTTTATAATGTTATGTAATATTACAGTCTCAATAGTCATTATTAGTCGTGCATTGCCGTTTGAGCTGCGCGCGCTGAAGCTGACGCTTCACTACAGAGTTCATTCCTAACCAAATGCATCCAATATGAGAAATCAGATATAGATAGGCATACACAAAATAAACAGTATTACAACTTACATTTGCACAAAACAAAAGGCTGCGAATGCACACGCAAACTTATAGTCATGATGAAGGTGTAAAATGGTCCCAAACATAACTCCGGGCGCTCGCTTTACATGTTTCGCGGTTGAGCAGCACGCACGCGCATGAAGACCTGCTTAAACGATGATCGATAAGTTGTATCGATTAAATGTATTATCGACAATTAATCGATCGTCGATTAATCGTTGACATCCCTAATCAAGAGAGTTTTAAATGATCGCGTATGCAACAAATGCATACTGGAAAACCTATTTAAAGTAGTTCACACAAAGATGAAAATTCTGTCATTTTATCACCCCAATGTAATTCCAAAACTGTCTGACTTTCTTCTTTGGAACATAAATGAAGGAATATATTTTGAAGAATAAAGTATCCCTCTAAAATATAAAATAAGAATTAATGGAAGAGATTATGTCATCAACACTTTTTGTCAGTGCAATGCTAAGTGAATTCCACACAATGCATGCAATTCCTCATTTCCACAAAGAATACAGTACCACATTGACGAGGCCAGGTTTTTTTTTTTTCTTTTTTTTTTTTGTCTAAAGAAAAAGCATCAGTAAACATTGACATGCTTGAGTCCACATCTGCAGGAAGAGCAGATTTGATGTTATGCATTTAAATGATCTCAACAGAGAGGTGAACACAATTTTCACCCGCACAGACTCTCTTACTTACACGGAAATAGACGAGAATGTGACCCGTATCGCACAGGGCTTTAAATATTCTCTGTGCATCTCAAGACGCATGACTGTTATTCTCTAAAGAAGGGACGGTTCACTTTTTCTCATTTCACATGACGCCAATGCTGCAAATGTATCAGACCACATACTGGGTCGCATTCGAAAGAATTGGCATTAGCTTTTCTGTGCAACACATGTCTACGTCATTTTAAAATCTCAGAGCTCACTGATCATTTGTCAGCATATCATTTATGGTGAAAAGGTGTTTCAAGAAAAGTTTTACTTCATTTCATTTGTTTGAGTAACTTGATGAAACCTATGTGATATAACATGAAATCTATGTCAGCGAATGTGTATGAATGACATCTAATAATAGTCCATAGCTCTGCAGAGCCATTATCTTTTCACTTAAAATGAAAGCTCTCTAATATGAAACATTTGCTTAAAAGAAATTATTCACCATAAAATACAGCCCCTGCTAGTATGGTTCTTGCAGGAGTGCAGAATTTAACAAATATCTAATTAAATAATCCATTGATTAATTTCGTTGCACATCTGTTTTCAAGTGAGATTTGGCAACAGATTTTGGAGAAAGTTGACCTTTGACCCCCAGCTCTCACTTTATTTCTCTAGACCTGATAATGAACTAGATCGGTTTATTTATAAGCTATTTTGTCCTTTAGAATAACTGAGTAATAGCTTTTAAGCATTGCTTCATCGTGGTCAAGAGGTGCCAAGCCAATTAAGTTGAAACCAGCGTTCAGAAAACGCAGCATTAGAACCTATAAATTAAATAATGTTTCAGAATGAACAGGCCAAAAGTACATGCATAACAAATAAGAAATCATTCCGGCAGACAGAGGCTGGTGAATCTGCGGCCTTCGCAATATTCTTCAGCTTTAATGAGAGTCCCCCAGCATTCAGGTGAGGTCTCGTCTTCTGGCTCTCTTAATAAGGGCTTTATTTCTTATGGAGTGCATCATTTCCCATGAGCAACCAACATGAGGAAAGACGGCCAGAGGTTTACCTGACAGCTACATTAATACCCGCTCTGAGTTATTAAAGGGAGGCTGATCATTTAAATGAGAAAGCTAAAATTATCTTCAGCTCACGCTCTGAATGATACAGAGAAAATCAATACGGACTGGTATATCAATACTCTGATAACTCACACTGGTTGGCAATACTGCTGCATTAGTGAAAATGATGGCCCCCAGTACTTCGTGGCAATGTGCACAATTACGAGGCTGATAAAGAATCTGTGTCTCTTGATGCATTTATGCGTTTATTCAGCTGCATAATGAAATCAATTTGTACCATATTCACAATGTTACACTTAAAAAAGCCTTCTGAAAGCCACTTTACTGTGTGCAAATGGGGAACAGGCTGTAAAAGAAAGCGAAAGATAGAAACCTGTCCCCCGTCACACATACAAGGCTCTGTGCCGGCCTGTTTCATCAGAGCTGAACGCGGATTAAAATAGTTCTGAAAGAAAGCCCAGGAGGCATTTTACGCTTCCATTTACAGAACTTAATTCTCTTTGATGATAAAAATCGAATGTAACCTTTTTAATTTGTCAGTGTAGGAATGAGAGACGCGGGGGTCCCGACTCCCCCCTTTCACACACCGACTCCCTGCGCATTTCCTATGCCGTGGGACAATACCGATGTCAAGGTGAGAAATGTGAAGCAATTCTTGTCTCCCTAAAGCAACGAAAGCCATTTTGCAAAAAAACATACCCAGAACCGTGTGTTTCGTAGTTAAATGTGCCAGGCTGCCTATTTGTTTCCAGCTCCCTATAATATTTTTTTCAGGAGTTTTAAGCTGTATGTCGAGGCCCCGGAGCTACCCATGCAAACCTATACATTGAGGAGCAGACAAATTTTGTACTCTTTAAAAATGCAATACACCATTTCAGGTTCAGAATCAAGTAGCATAGGGAGCCCTCGACTCTGACCATAAAGAAACTAATTGAGTTTCTACAAGGTTCAGTACACCCTCTCCTATAACAATTTCCTAAGTTATGGAACCAGAAAATCCTACATTTTCAATAATATCTTCATAAATTATACATGGAAACCTTTACAGGCTTTTGCATGAAGCATTTGGTGGAGCTACAAAGATGTACAAAACACTAGTCACAAAAAATATACTTGGCATGGGACACAAACGTCTAAAATCGCAAGTGAAAATGATTACATTATAGGTTTCAAATTTAATGCAAATGTTTTTTATCATAAATTATTTGATCAGTATAACAGTTTAAGTACAAAACTTCAAAAGAAGCAAGAACATCTGACCGTATACACGGTTAAATAATTAGCTTATTTGGTTAGCGACTCAGCTCAGAAATTAACACTTTTATTTAGAAAAGGTGCATTAAATTGATCAAAAGTGACAGTAAAGCCCATTATATTATTATTAAATATTTATATTTCAAATAAATCCTGTTCTTTTAAACTTTCTATTCATCAAAGAATCCTGAAAAAATGTATCATGGTTTTCACAAAAATATTAAGCAGCACAACTGTTTTAATAATAATGAAAAGAAGCACCAAATCAGCATTTTAGAATGATTTCTGAAGAATCATGTGACTAAAATGCTGCTGAAAATTCAGCTTTACATTTACATTTACACTTACATTTACATGTATACTTACATTCGAAAACAACTATTTTAAATTATAATAATATTTCACAACGTTACTGTTTTTACTGTATTTTTGATCGAATAAATGCAGCCTTGGTGAGTGTAAGAGACCTGATCAGTAGTGTAGTTTCTTTAAAATATTAAATATTTTTCATTTTACATCACAAATTTGTTTAATTGTTAACGTATGAATCATAATATGGACATATAGAGCGGATATATATTCCAGGTTTAAATTATTTCTTTTAAATCACAGATTTTCAATATGTCCTCGTTTTGTTGAACCCTGTACATGATGACATTCCGTAATATGATTCCATGCTGATCCTCGAGGAACGTGGAAAAAAACGGCACCTGATCTCACAATTCTGCACCAGCTCACTTTCCCTGACTTCTGTAAACGTCTAACATTTACCCAGACTACTCCTGGACCTTTGTTCTTTCAGACTTTAAAGAACTGGCCTTTTTCTCTCTTTACAGAATACGCTCTATATGTCCGTGTCACACCCTCCACTGATTGGCTCACGCTGTGCTGTGTGGAAATCCTGATCTAAACTCCGCTTAGATGACCTTTCACTGGAATCACCAACAGATTCCTTTTAACCGAAGACCGGTGAACTCACCGTGCAAACCTCCATCCCGCTCTGTCGTTTAAAATACAGAAAATCAGATATTCGTGATGGGATGTGTAGTTGGATAATCCCATAATGTCGGAATTTAGAGAAAACCACATTATAATGGCTTCTGCAGGGTTATTCTGAATTAAGTTACAAGTTCTACACCATCCTTGACAAAATGAAACCAGACAGTCATACATTAAGAAGTAATTTCACTGTGCAGCATCCGAAAAAAATGACAGTTTTAAAAGAAAACAAGATTTCAATGTTCTCTCACGATCTGTTTAAGGCAATTTCATCACTGCGGCACTATTAAATAAAGCACAGAGTGGATTATTAACGTGTTCAGACTTCAGAATATCAAAATATATTTGCATGTATTCATTTTGTTTTGTACTGTATGTTCAAAGAAAATTGCATATGAGGTCACAAGATCTTTCCTCATAAAACTAACTCGGAGGAGACTAGCCGGACAGCCGCAGATTCAACGGGAGAGAAACAAGGAAAATCAATTTGAAGTCGCTGTGCTCTTTCACAATGCTGGCGGACCTCATGAGAGGTTGTCTGTCAGGCAAAATTACATCCATCCCCAGATTTCTGCATATAATTTATGGAAATGGGAGAGACATTCCCTCATAGACGACGCAGCGCACTTATGCATGTGAATACATCCATTAAGCAAAGTCACAATTTCAATATGAAGAGCAAAACCAGTAGAGCTCACAATAAGGAAGCCTGTTTAAGTGAGAGGAAGAAAACCATTAACATTCTATAACGAGAGGAGGATTCCATTAAAATGTCCCACCTTCGAAGAAACACTAAGACTCTCTCGCTCTGTTTCTCTCTGTCTCTCCATCACGTACACAGAGATGTGTAACTCTGAGTTATCGGTGGAGGAATTTCTCTTGGTTCCTCAGAAATCTGAATGAGGAGTTTGCTTATGCCATTTGTTTTAATATTCCTCATGAGCAGCTGCTCACACTGACATATAGACTTTCCGCCACCTCCATCACATCTCCGTTCATCACACTGTCTCGACCAGTACTGACATGCATCTGGGAACAGCGCTGGTGGCTGGAAAATAATGACCTGTACTATTTTGGTGATGATTTGAGCTCTGCTATTCACTGGTAGAAGACACCCCACATTTGCATGCAATTAGCTGGCTTAGACTCTCTACTGCCATCCGCACTGTTTTGAGGTAATGCTGATAATTAGCTGGATAATTATTTTGGCCACATAAATTTAAATAGTTATTCGGAAGTTTGCAGTTCTGAACATTCAAGTATTGAAAAAAAAACCAAAACATTGCCTCCTATCACACACGCACGTTAGCGAGACGTTTATTCTCTCAGTGTGTTTTCAGCTGGAAAATGTAATTGTTCGCCTCCGATATATTGCTATACTGTACAATTTCCTGTCAGATGTTAGAATGACACTCAGCTGGCGTTTAAAGAAATAATTAATGCAAACTTATGTTTCAAACAAGTATGCTGTTGTTCAGTGAAATGCAAAAATAGTCACTTTTGAAGAATCTTGCACAGCTCTTGCTGTATAGTGAGTTTATGAGTGACCATATCTTTTGTAGGAGAAACAGACTGAAGTCGTTGTTCGCTAATAATCTTGAAAGTTCTGGGTTGGCCGGTAAAAACAGCCCAGAGAGCCTCTGCTGGTAGACTTTATTGATGACCATTCAAAAATATCTGTGTATTCATGACAAAATTAATTATTTTACAAGCAACAAAATTAAATCAGTTGTTTTACCAGTGCCCAACACACCTTTTGGAGGAATCTTAAAAGAGTCAAATGAAATCTGAACGGAGTGAAAGTTTTGGGGGAGAGTAATATCATCAGTGGAAACTACTTAAATTTTAGCCTGTTCCTCATAAATAATTGATGAATAATTTATTGCACAAATTAAGAATTTTCAAACAAACAGAGCTAAATTAGCTATGTTTTTTATTTGAATATATTTTAAAATGTAATTCATTCCTGTGTCGGCAAAGCAGAATTTTCAGCATCATTACTCCAGTCTTCAGTGTCAAATGATCCTTCAGAAATCATACTAATATCCTGATGTGCTGCTCAAGAAACATTTATTATCATTATCAATGTTGAGAACAGTTGTGCGAATATCTTTTTTATGGCAACCGAAATAAAGATTCAATAGAACAGCATTTATTTGAAAAAGAAAATTGATAAAATGTATTTACTGAACTTTTAATTAACTGAATACATTCTTGCTGAATAAAAGTATTAATTGCTTTAACTAAAATAAAAACGTTGAACGGATCTATATGGTGAAGTTTACTTGAGAGTGAGAGTTGAGTGAGTAAGATAGTATGTCCCTAGCACATAAAGGGTGACACTGACTCCTTTTGTTGTCTTGTGAAAAGACCTGAAGGAGAAAAGGTATTTTCTGGGCTCTGAGCAGTAGCAGTCCATGTTGGGGAGGAGAATGGCTCCTGGCTAAATGGAGGAAGTGATGCAGTAGACAGCAGAGTGGGCTGAAGCATGCTGGGACTGCCAGCTCTCTTTTCATCCACACCGCCAACCAAGGAAGCCACTGGCCTCTAAGACTGCTTTTTTCAAATTTCTCTTTTTTTCTGCCTTATATACATAGCGCTTATGTGTTTGATGGACTACTGTACTCATGTGTGACAAGTCTTGTAGATGATAAACAGCATCTGGTACTGACAATTTAAAATGTGCTCAGGGACCACGATCACTGCTAGGGAACATTAAGTTTAAAAGTAAAATGTCACTTCCCTGCATAAGGTAACTAATTACGTAACATTTTTACTTTTCATGCTACTTTTGCTTTACTTTTCCTCAGAATCAGCCTAAGGGTCTATTTCTTCCAAAACAGTCGTACTATGCTTGGTTTGTTGTATGTTTTGTAGTTGAAGACTGTCTGTAGTGTGCATACAACTGTACCCCTGTATGGACGCTGTTCCGCTTGCTGTGTGGACAGCTTTGTTGATTAGAACAGAAGCGTTCTAGTTTTGTCAAGTCGCATCATGCCGCTCGCTTGCACTGCACACCTGCCATCACACACACTGTATAGAACTGTTATGAGAAAGGGAGAGACTTTCCGTTGATTTTGTCAGAATAAAATAGAAATAAATTATATAGAAAATAAATGCAATTTTAAATAAAATAATACATATTCAAATAAAGTTCCTTTACTTTTTGGAGGGCTCTTAAAAGTGAGGAAATGATTAAATAAAAGTCAAATTAAATAAAGAAAAGTAATGCATGTTACTTTTTTTAAATAAATATAGTTTTAGTGAATTTAGTATATAGTAAAAAAGTATTGGATTTTTTCATAAAAGTCTGAAATTAATTACATAAAAAATGTAATATTAAAGTAACTAAAGTAATGTTACTTATTTTAATAGATAATATGGTGTAAATTCAAAAAATACTGGAGAATTGAGAGGACGAAAGCAATAAAGAAAAGTAATGTATATTACTTATTTTAAAAACAGAATTAGGTGTAAGTTCAGAAAATAATGTGTTACTTTTTTTGGTGGGCTCTTAAAAGCATGAATTAAATAAAAATCAAAAGAAATTAACTGAAAAATAATGTGTTTATTATTATTTTGTTAGTTAAAAAAACTGTTATTTTACTCTATTTGGAGGATCTTAAAAGCATAAATAAATTAAATAAATAGAAAAGTAATGCATCATGCTTAATAAATAACTGCTGTATTATAACAAAAAGAAGGGTTTTGCTTTATTTGTTACTTCCACAATCAATCTAAATACGCAACACGTTACACCCAACACTGGCTATGATGGTCCAAAATGCCATGAAAAACTGCGGTAGCAACGAACGAAACGTTTCAGCTTCTTGAAAATCAGTATGAAATCCATCAACACAGCCTGCGAGTCCTCTATGATTCGCCTGTCTCACAGATGTACTCGGCACTCTGAGAGTGAGTCAGTATGAAATTAAAAGCTGTATGTGTGCGAGACTCCTCTCATCTGACAACGTGCGTGTAAGAGATGAGCCGCAATGATTAGGTGTATAAGCTCTTACCAGCTCCCTCGAGCAGACAGAAAGTACTATATTATGTGGTGGAGCCGAGCTATTGGCTGGTAATTAATTTGCCCTGTGCACACTGGCATTCATCAGTGGCATGGAGCTCCATTCTAATGCATCGCCTCATCCTGTGATCCCGGACGCTCAACTCACCAGAAATGCAGAGGGCAAGGCATAAATGGAGCTCGAACCAGACAAAGGTCTCATTATAGTACGTACCCATTTAATCTGTGTACGCTTAAAACCGGGAGTCCAATCATTTCAGAAGCGCAACCGTGCATTAAGGTCTTATTTATTTATTTATTCTGATGGTGTAGGTGCACTCTGCATTTCTTCAGCCGTCGTTTTCGAGCGAAATGCACTCGGAAAGACAAAGAAAAAGGAGGCTGATAATGGCGTGATGGTTGCACCTATGGCCATTAATTTTCTATGTACCATCAAGCCTGGCAGTGTCTGTGTGCGGTGTAGTCGGCTTGATGGACATGTGATTATGAAGCCCTGCAGTTTCTTAGATTGTAATCATAGGTCCCTCTTGGACGGCTACGGTGTGCCGCTGGTCATTATGCGTGCTGTCAAGGTGATTTCTGATAGATAAGTGCTTGTAGTCCTCCATACAAATTCATTTCACTTAATCATGCATGCGTTTCAATCCATTTTTGATGCTACATTTCAATAGTTCACTTTTACATGGTGATTGACCTTCAATCTCCAACTAAAATCATGGATCTATTATTTATGTCTCCATTTATATTATTTCTGATGTATAAAAGTCAGTCTTTGCTATTCCAGTAGAAAGAAACCAGAAGTGAGACATTCAACCACACCGGAGTCTGAAGGGTGAGGAAGTTAACAGTACGCCGGCCATGGTGAACATTAGCAGCTCTGAAAATAGCACAGCCATAGATTTATTGGAATTCTGTTACAAAGCCAGCAATAACCTACATAAGTGGAGCATCTGCGCCTGGTGCCTGTGACAGAGAAAGAGAGGCTAAGAGAGAAGATGAGGCTAAATAAGATACAAAGTAAGCCAGGGATGGAAACTGGAGATGTGGGTTTTCTCAGGCGCTCAATTCCAGACTTTGAAGCAATTTTAATTAAGCCCATTAAGATCTCAAAGCTCAAAATTGCAATTATTTGAGAATTTACGCATCAGTAGATGAAAGCAAATAAGCCTCTGGTATTATAGGCTAAGGAAAGTGAGAATAAGAACCGCTTCCATTTTTTTTAACAAATACTAACACCAACATTTCTTCAACGTTCGCATTCTGATTTGAACAATAAAAAAAAAAGTGTCTCTTTTAACCCTTTCCCCGCCATTAATGGAAATGTATGGCTTTCTGTGTTTTCACTGTTATACGGTAGGGGGCGCTATGACACATCATTTTTCTGAAAGAGTACAGATTCTCCTGATTAAAGGGTCACTCCACCCATTTCAACATTAATCTTTATTGAAAGTGGGTTATATATGTAGTCGAAATGTAAAAAAAATTTTGAATTTGGTGCCCTCTTGACCGAGAAAAGACAGAAAATAACTTTAGGGCGCATTTGTATGTAAGACAACAACTCCCACAATGCACCACATTGCACAGCTCCGCAAGCCACTCCCACTAATCCAGAACAGCGCGCAAACATCAGAGAAACCACTCTTCCGTCTACAAGGCTAGCTGCCAAAAGAGTTTGAAATTCATTTCACACAAAATGTCTAGTTAGTTGGCTGTGGCGAGCAGGACGAGGGACGTGAGAGGACGGCGCGAGTGATAATGAATGACACCCGTGAGACGCAGCGGTCTCATATCTCTCACGGAGGAGCGGAAGCACAAAAGGAACAGGCCTGATTTTATGTTTTGTTTCTGTTGTGTGTGGCCAGCTGGCTTATACTTTTGTTTTGTATTCGTTTATTTTACTATTAAAATGTTTAAATGTTCGCCGGTTCCCGCCGCCTCCTTTCCACAACAACGAACCCCGTTACATTGGCAAACTCATTAGCGAATTACTCCTCGTTTGTATTTCTTTCTATATGGTGAATTATTGCATGATATTTGGATGTTCAGTCAGAACATATGCGGTGCGACACTAGGATGGTTCACATCACAACACAAACGTCCGTGTGCTCGTCTGATTCAGAGATTTCGGCCAGGAAAAATTGCTATCGTTGAAATTATCTGCAGCAGACAGACTCTATCTGTGTCCGTAGCGCACAGCGAGAGCACAGGCACCAGCAGTCCGCCCAGCTCGAGCCAGTCCGGGCTCCTCGTCCTTGACAAGCAGCCGCCTCCTGTTCCTCCAGCAGCCTCAGCTGCTCTTCACTATATTGCGGCTCGTAAAGATAGCCACGAACAGCGGATTCGAGCAGCAGAATTTCAAAATCCTCTACTTCCATATCATGTTTAGTTTCTTCCATATCGTGTTTAGTTTCTTCCGTCATTGTCATAACTTCCTTTCTCCACAGCGCTTGTTAGCTTAGCTTATAAACAAGATGGCTGATATTGATTTCAGTATCTACAAGTGAAGTCCCACCCACTGATCTGTGATAGCTCTGTTAGCGCATTAGGTCCAACCTATGGGCGGGTTTGAAAGGGTGGGATCTAGTGCTAGTAGTCTTTAGAGAAATCCCCCCTTCTTACACTTCCTCCTACAATGACGTAAAATGACGATTTTTGCGTCATTGTAGGAGGAAGTGAAAAAGGTAAATAGCGTATTTCTCTCGTCTCAGGGGAAAATGAGAGAGTGTTGCACGACCATTCAATAGTATGAATAGGTTTCTAACAATGGAAAGCTTAATGCAAATGGGTGGAGTGTCCCTTTAAAAGAAGAAGAAGCAGAAACAAGCGATAGCAAATGTAAGCAGATATGTAAAATAATGCATCATTCATTAACATTAAACGGCATGAATGAAATGTCGACCAAGGACGAGCTATAGGACTGTATATCATTAGGGGTGTTGATCTATGTTTGATCTTCGTTCTGAATCGTATCTGGATGTAGTCTTTGACAAAAATTTGATTTTCTCAGCTTTTTGCTCAAAATGTTGCTTTTTTTTTTAAATGAAACAAACCCACATTCAAGTGTCGATAAAAAAAAAATGCATTAAGCTAGAATAAAACGTTTTATTGTTGTTGTTGTTTTTAAAGCAGTGTCTTTATTTTGATATACTGCATGTTTAGACATTCATAAAACAAAATATTCTGGGGGCCTACACTCTTATACCGTGTCTCACCAGACGTGAGCGCCGCGACAAAAGCAAAAATAGCCCATTATTGTCAGTGATGCTGTCTACACTGGAACCTTATTATATTAACCTTTATTTTTTATGAATTTAGTGTATTAGTGTATTGAGTGAATGAGTTTATTCTTCTATTTTGATTTTATTCTTGAGATATTATTACTTCATTTTGTAATGTTAACTTTATTTAAAAACAAAATATGACTGTTCTTGTAACATTATTCTTAAAACTTTAGTATTATTTGAATGTGTCACTTTAAAAATACATCAGTGAAATAAAAAACAAATCTAATATACTGTATTGGTGGCACTGCTCTGTTACTGAATCTACATTTTGTTGTTGCTGTTCTTGTTTGCCTACAGTCAGAATTTAAGTTTCAGAATTTCAGCCTGTGCATGCAAAATAATACAAAAACCATAAACAGACATTTTCTTATTTCAATATATCTTTGCTGACTGCACATAACAGCAAACCTATAGCGCAACCAGTGTAGTGCAATTAGTGAACAAATTATGCTTATGGGCCAGGTGTTTTTTATGAGTGACTTGTTCACTGAACCACAAAGCATTTCAGCATCATACTTGAAATGCTAATTACAAGTACAAGTAAATTACAAATATTAAAAAAATATATACGTAAAACAAATATTAATACATACCGGAATCATTCATAAAGTTAACATTTCTCCATTAAATATCTTAAATATGTTAACATTACTAACCTAAAATGCAGCATCATCACATTTCCTTTGGAACTACTTATTAACAAGAGCCTGAGAGAGGGTAACCTGAGGTCTCTATCTTTGTCATGGTACAATTGAGAAGCCCATGCATCTTACTTCACAGCAGGATCCAACACCTAGTGCGTGTGTTAATAGGGAACTGCTGTGTCAGCGGGTGACTAGCCTTGGCTGCAACTGATAGCATTAGCATTTCTCAGTGGCTTGAAGGGCTCATTAAGACGGTGAGTGTGTCAGCTCATAATTAGCACTGACATGAATAGTTATTCATAAAGTAAGTGTTAGACACCTGCCATTTCCTCTGTATTGGGGAAACCCTAGCACTCCACCTTTTCCCAGCAGTGCTGGCTGTTCTTGATGTGACTTGTGCCCTTGTAAAAGCAAGGTACGATTTGTTTAGCATGAATGCAACAATCTCAGAACCCTCGGAGGCCAGAAAGTGACATCCAGTGTTTGTTTTGCTGCACAAGGACTAATTTGATGTTGCACAGGCCTGAATTAGATGCATGCATGTGTAACAGCAAAGCGAGCAATTGCAGCGGAGAGCTGTTTAATGCTGATTGTACAGTCGCAATTATAATCAAGACAATCCTGTTCTCTCTTCAGCACCGTCTGTGCCTTTCCAGGTGCTTTCCCATTTGCAGTGCAGTAAAAAAGACCAAAATAAGGAGGAAACAAGTCTGCCAGACAAAAGAAGGAGCCAGCTTACAAAAACTGGCTTTATCTTATTTGTTTTCTGGGAACCGTTGGACAAACCACACGAATAGCAACATGACATCATGACTTTTGCGTAAACAGACACGCCACTTTCAAGTCAAGTGGCGTGTTATCTATACGCATTTTGAGATATCCGCGTGTATGCGTGTATGTCTACGCCATTAATGTCCAAGTGATTCCGCGTATATGTACACGCCATTAAATTTCCGAGCGAAAAGAAGCAAAATGTAGATCTACATCTGGGGAGCGATATTTTTTTTCCCTAGGATGGTAGGGGAAGACTCATAAATGCTATTAACCCCAGTGACGGGTAGGTTTAGGGACGGGGTGGAGGTAGGTCATATATTTATATATACAGTAATAACGTTAAGTCAACTGCGTTCATAAACACGCTGAAAAGCGATTGTGCGTGTTGATAGCACGCCAAAAATGGAAATACGAATTGGCGTGTCATACACACGCAATTTTATGAGATCAGTCTGCGAATAGGGTGTTTGAATGTTATTGTGCCTTTCTGGATTGCGACAACCAGTGAGTTCTCAAATATGTGCTAATATATAATGTAGAACTTGAAAACAAGCTGTAAAACTGATCTAATCTTAAACAGGCAATTCTGCTTGTACCACCCAGGGCCGTAGATTATTTCCATACAATAATATTAGCTAGTTCAGCTTTCTTCAGGAGCAGGCATTTTTAATCTTTCCATTTATACTCCAACTCCGGCATTTGCATGAGAGATTTCCATAAAACCAATTGATTTTATTTAATTTTTTTTTTTTTTTTTTGTGAGATCTCAGAGAAGGAATTTGTTCATTCATAATGGGATTAATCTGCTGGGGCTAATTCCCTGGCAGTGGCTGCAGAATGTGAGATTTTGTGCGGACACAGTCACATCCATTGTGCTGAACATTATCTCGCATTGAGAGGCTTCTTCATTGCTGTGATTGAGGATTCTTCTCATTGGGGTAAACACAGTTAATACTTTCCACCCCTGCCTATTCTCTCGAGTATCTGCGTAGGGATGAACAGGATTTGATTTTTTATTTTAGCTGCATGGTAGAAAATATGAGATATATGTGCGGGAGAATTCACTAAAGAGGAATTGCACAGTTGTTTTACACACCTTAAATCAATCAAAGGTGACAGAAAAAAACATTTAGAATGTTACAAAAGATTTCTATTCCAAATTTTTCTAAATAGTTCATTTCTAAAATAACTACATTTATTTTCATCAAATAAAAATCATGGTTTCCACAAAAATATTAATATTAACTGTTTTCAACATTGATAATAAAAAATGTTTCTTGAGTAGCAAATCAGCATATTATTAGAATGATTTCTGAAGGATCATGAAGACTCTGAAGAGTAATGATGCTGAAAATCCAGCTTTGCCATCAGAGGAATAAATTACATGTTAAAATATATTAAAATAGAAAACAGTTCTTTTAAATTGTAATAACATTTCACAATATTACATTTTTCACTGTATTTTTGGTCAAATAAATACAATCGTATAGTGAGCATATAATAGTTCTAAAAAAAAACAACTTTTAATAATTACTGATGTATTCAAACAGTAAATGCCACTAGCAAAATGCCAAGGTCATGGATTCAATTTCAAGGGGATGCATGAACTGATAAAATATATTCCTCCAATGTAACGCAAGTCGCTTCGGATTAAAGCATCTGCCAAATGCGTACATGTAAATACACATTTTTTTCATTCGTTGTCACTCCAAGTTCCGTCTGAGGACGACGAATTGGGTTTTCGCATAGAAAGCCTATCAACTTCGAATATTACAAAACGAGCCAATGGCAAAGAAATGCCATGGGTCTGCGGAATTTGCATAGCGTATCTCCGCCCCACCTCGTGGGTATAAAAGCGGAAGACACCGCAAAATTCAGACTTGTTTTCGGTTCGGAGCCAAGGCAATCCCTTCGCTCCACAAGCCATCTCTGAACTGTCAGCTGTTACAAGACGATATTCTCCGGTGTTGGTGTGACGGCGATCTCCCAGCGAGTGCACACGTCCTGCTTATCTGTGCAGTGGTTTGCCAGTGAGTGTGTTTCTCCCTGGGCGCTTCAATACCGAGGTTTCCTCTCTGAAAGAGCTTTGCACGCGGCACGTCTTTTTAAAGATGCCTCGCCCGTGCACTTCTGGTTGCGGTGGTTTCGTGTCTGACTCTGATGGGCTCGAGCGCTGTCTAGTGTGTTTGGGCATTGATCACGCTAGATTGGAGCTCGTGGATGACTCATGTTCTCTCTGTGGGAACATGACCATCGCGTCATTACGGTCGAGACTCAGTGATCTCGTAAGAGTGAGAGTCCCCTCATCCACACCCCGATCTACTGACTCTAGAAATAGAGCTAGTACTTCGGCTGGTGGCCAAGGTGACCTGAGGGTGACGTTGTGGAACAAAGCGCCGACTATCAGTCCGTGCTCTGCACCTACCCCTCTCATGACGGTGCCCGTTAGTGTCCAGGGGATTCCCGCGGGTCCATCTTCGGATGCCCCGCGTGTTTTCTTTGGCGCTACAGAGGAGGATGCGATGTCCATCGCAGCATCACAAGGTGGGCAGGATTCATCGGATGATGACTCGACAGCGCTGCCTCCTTCGGGTGTGCAGTCGTTTGTCGAGTCGGACCCCGAGATGACTGCCATGCTTACCCGGGCGGCCGCGAGCATCGGGTTGGAGTGGACTCCCCGTCCCGAGCGCTCGCGGCTAGATGATTGGTTTTCGCGGCTAGATGATTGGTTTTTGGCTCATCTGTCCCAGAGCCGGATGACAGTGCGCACCGCCCCCGGACCATGCCGCTCTCATCCCCCTCTGTCGCCAGCCCCCTGGCAGAGCAGACCCCCGTGGAACCCCCCTGGTCTGCTCTGTCAGGGCGCGGTCAATGACCGTCGGGCCGCTATGCCGTCCACGTCTGGGCCAGTCATTCCGCCTCGCTGCACCACCGGTGGGAAGTCTGTGGTTCAAATCACCCCGCTGGTACAGTCGTTGGGAGCTTGGCAAGAGCTTCCCAACCTGTCCCGCTGGGTCGCTCGGACGATCAGGCTCGGCTACGCGATTCAGTTCGCGCGGTCTCCTCCCCGCTTCAGGGTGTCCGCTCCACTATGGTCGGTGGCAATGCCCCTGTCATGAGAGCGGAGATTGCTACCCTGCTGGCGAAGGGTGCGATCGAGACTGTCCCTCCAGCCGAAATGAGGTCCGGCTTCTACAGCCTGTACTTCATTGTCCCCAAGAAAACCGGTGGGTTACGGCCAATCCTGGATCTGCGCGTTCTGAACCGCTCCCTTCACAGGCTGCCGTTCAAGATGCTCACCGCCAAACGCGTTTTCGAATGTGTGCGGCACCAGGATTGGTTTGCAGCGATCAACCTGAAGGACGCCTACTTTCATGTCTCCATCCTCCCTCGACACAGACCGTTCCTACGGTTTGCTTTCGAGGGGCAGGCATATCAGTACGCAGTTCTCCCTTTCGGGCTAGCCCTGTCTCCTCGCGTCTTCACGAAGGTCGTCGAGGCAGCCCTTGTTCCCCTCCGGGAACACGGGGTTCGCATCCTGAACTATCTCGACGACTGGCTGATTCTAGCTCACTCTCGAGATCAGCTCTGCGAACACAGGGACTTGGTGCTCCGCCACGTAGCCCGTCTGGGCCTTCGGGTCAACTGGGAGAAGAGCAAACTTTGCCCCGTGCAGAGGATCTCTTTTCTCGGTATGGAGATCGACTCGGTCGCCATGTCCGCGCAGCTTACGAGAGAGTGCACGCAGTCACTGCTGACTTGCCTGAGACAGTTCGAGGGCAAGAGTGCGGTTCCACTGAAACTTTTTCAGAGGTTCCTTGGGCATATGGCATCTGCAGCCGCGGCAACGCCGCTCGGATTGCTTCATATGAGACAGCTTCAGCTTTGGCTTCGCGACCGAGTCCCGAGGTGGGCATGGCAACACGGCACTCTCCGAGTACCAGTTACTCCGACTTGCCGTCAAACCTTCACCCCGTGGTCGAACCTCAGTTTTCTACGGGCCGGAGTGCCTCTGGAGCGAGCTTCGCGGCATGTTGTTGTAACGACAGATGCCTCCAACACGGGCTGGGGAGCCATGTGCAATGGACGTGCTGCCGCGGGCTACTGGATAGGACCCCAGCGCCTATGGCACGTCAATTGCCTCGAGTTGCTGGCTGTACAGCTCGCCCTGCGCCGCTTCCGAGCCGTGCTCAGGGGCCAGCATGTACTAGTCCGATCACACAATACCGCGACTGTAGCGTACATCAACCGTCAAGGTGGTCTGCGCTCCCGCCGTATGTCGCAACTCGCCCGCCACCTCCTCTTATGGAGTCAGAAGCATCTGAGGTCACTTCGAGCCATTTATATTCCTGGAGTCCTGAACTGTGCAGACGAGCTCTCACGGTTTCAGCCCCTCCCTGGAGAATGGCGACTCCATCCCCAGTCGGTTCAGCTGATTTGGGACCAGTTCGGGGACGCAAAGATAGATCTGTTTGCCTCTCATGACTCGACCCATTGCGCCCAGTTTATACCCTGACCGAGGGCACGCTCGGTACAGATGCTCTGGGGCACAGCTGGCCGTGGGGCCGCAAATATGCGTTCCCCCCAGTGAGCCTTCTTGCGCAGACCTTGCGCAAGGTCAGGGAGGACGAGGAGCAGGTTTTGCTGGTCGCGCCGTATTGGCCCACCCGAACCGGTTTCTCCGAACTCATTCTCCTCGCGACAGCACCTCCCTGGCCCATACCTCTGAGAAAGGACCTACTTTCTCAGGGACGGGGCACCCTGTGGCACCCTCGTCCCGATCTCTGGAGCCTCCACGTGTGGCTCCTGGATGGGACGAGGCAGGTTTGAGTACCCTACCACCAGCGGTGGTGGCTACCGTCAGTTCCACTAGAGTGTCGTCCACGAGACACGTCTACGCGTTGAAGTGGAACCTCTTCGTCAACTGGTGCTCTTCTCACCGAGTAGACCCCCGGAGATGTTCGATCAGCGTCGTGCTTTCCTTCCTTCAAGAGGGGTTGGAGCGAAGGCTGTCTCCCTCCACCCTCAAGGTCTATGTCGCCGCTATTGCCGCACAGCATGATCTTATAGAAGGTAAGTCGGTGGGGAAGCACGACCTGATCGCCACGTTCCTCGCCCTCCTCTCGTACCCTCTTGGGACCTCGCAGTGGTTCTATCTGCCCTGCGGAGTGCTCCCTTTGAGCCTTTGCAGTCAGTCGAGCTTAACTTCCTGTCTATGAAGACAGCGCTTCTGACTGCATTGGCCTCCATCAAGAGGGTAGGGGACCTGCACGCATTCTCCGTTGACGAAGCGTGCCTGGAATTCGGGCCGGCTCACTCTCACGTGATCCTGAGACCCCGGCCTGGATATGTGCCCAAGGTTCCTACCACTACCTTCCGGGACCAGGTGGTGAACCTGCAAGCGCTGCCCCCGGAGGAGGCAGACCCAGCCTTGGCACTGCTCTGTCCAGTACGTGCTCTCCGCATCTATGTAGACAGAACGCAGTGTTTCAGGACCTCAGACCAGCTCTTGGTCTTTTATGGTGGGAAGCTGAAGGGAAAGGCTCTCTCCAAGCAAAGGTTGTCTCACTGGATAGTGGACGCCATTGCTTTGGCATACCAACAGCAAGGTCGACCGTGCCCCCTTGGTGTGACTGCCCACTCCACCCGGAGTGTGGCGTCCTCTTGGGCTCTAGCGCATGGCGCCTCGCTAACAGACATCTGCAGAGCTGAAGGCTGGGCGACACCCAACACATTCGCCAGATTCTACAATCTCCGAGTGGAGCCAGTGTCCTCTCATGTACTCGCTTCAACCAGCTAGTACCGGACCCGCTCAGGTGTCTTTGCTTGCTCGCCATTCCACTCCACGGACTGGATACGTGCGATATTCTCCTCAGGTTAGCTTCCCCGAGAGCCTCGAGTTCCTCCAGCACTCCTGACGTCGGCGCCAGTGTCTGTTGCCTGTGAGTCGGCTAGGTGCCTCCCGTGTGCATGGTACCTCCTCTGAGCTACCCCCACATGTGTATTTCCACTGTAAGCCTCTCTGAGCATGTGTCTTTCCCTTGGCAAGCCACCTTGCCACCCCTGGGGTTGAAATATTCCACCTGCGGCTGAACACCCCAGTGATTTCCCATATGCATCCCTCGGGTCATATGTGTATTCTCCAAGTCCCCCCCTCTGGGTTGGCAGTAATTGCATATTCCCCTAAAAACCTTGGGATATGCTTCCCAGTGTGCCTTGGTATTCCTGTGCTAAATTGGAGTCCTTCGTCCGTGCCAGCCCACGACAGGGATCTCAGATTTACGCAGGGCACTGGAAGACAGCTGAGAAGGTGGCGTGATTAGACTGGTATCCCCATTCGTCGTCCTCCGACGGAACTCGGAGTGACAACGAAAGAGAAGAAGAAGACGGAACGTCTCCGTTCCCTACTCAGGGAACGAGGGTTACATCCGTAACCGAGACGTTCCGTCTTCTTGCCACTTCCGCTGTACCGCGGGGATCGCCTGAGCTCAGTCTTGGCTCCTCAGCGATTAAACATGTCTGAATGTTGCGGCGTCTTCCGCTTTTTTACCCACAAGGTGGGGCGGAGATATGCTATGCAAATGCCGCAGACCCATGGCATTTCTTTGCCATTGGCTCGTTTTGTAATAGTCGAAGTTGATAGGCTTTCTATGCAAAAACCCCATTCGTCATCCTCCGACGGAACGTCTCCATTCCCTACTCAGTGAACGAGGGTTACATCCGTAACCGAGACGTTAACATGTCTGTTCCACACAGCTGTACAATCCACTTTATACAGTGAAAACAGTTGTGCATCACATAGACAATTTCCCTCTAAGCAGATTAACTGGATGATTGTCTCTCCGCATTACGTGGCAGTTAGGCCGAATGCAGCATTTCCTTTCATGATTCACTGATGCTCTGGTTTACCACAGTATGTCAGATTGAATTCATCCAATCTGTGCTGAATGCACCGAGCCACTGATCCGCTGACACCACAGTACAGGTGGGAAATAAGAGCTTTAGACTGATTTGCCACCTCCAAAAAGACAGAACTTTGATGCAGAGATGCACTCTGCTATTAGGGCTCTGGTATCACTTGACTGCAATACTGTTTGGCTTTTTTGCTGACATCTCTGAGCAGATGAACTCAATATGAGAACATGCATGCAGAGAATCACACACTTTTACTACACTTTTGTTTCATTTAGAGGAAGATTATATGACATTTGAGAATACAGATTATGTGTAACGGATTAGTCAGATCAATGCACACTTCTTAGATATTTATATTTAAAGTGTGTGATTTTTGTACCACTGGCATCTGATTTCACACAGGATTCCTCAACACTTTCACGTTCCCGGCTTTCATTGATCAGACAAAAAGATAGCCCCGCCCCCAAATCACACCATTGGTTGAGAGTGCGTATATAAAAGATAGCTGTTGATTTGCCAAAAGACGTAATTAGAACACTGTAAAAGAAAAAAGAAAAAAAGTTGCTCCCTGCTTGACTTAAATTAGTTGAATTTTGTAAAAAGTTAAAAATATCTTTATTTTGATGAGTTGAAGTAATATAAAAACATATGTTGTCATGATTTATTGATCATATTTTTACAGTGTATATTTAAAAGTTGAATTGAATAATATAATATAATATATAATAATCGTTTCAAATAAAGTTTCATGTAAATTGGGATAAGACAAATTATATGGGATGTATCACAATCTAAAAAGACACATCCAATTAATACAAGTCATCATATTTGATATATTTACAACTATATATGGCAAGTTAGAATAAAGTGATAATTTGGTTTAATATAATAAAGGAAAGGCCTAATTAAAGTTTTATGTAAATTGGGATAGGAGAAAGTATTTAACCATAGAAAAAATACAACCCTCTAATTGGCACAACCAGGGGCGCTGCTAAGGATTTTGGGCCCCATGAAAAGAATCTTGACAGGGCCCCCAACACAGCTGAGACTTTTTTCATATCAATTTACATAAAATCATGCGCTTTTATGGTATTTTGACTATCATTTTCATATATTTAAGTCAAACAGACAATTGAACTCCATCCCATGTCCACACCCGTAATTTGTCCTCTGTAATACAAAGCCGTGCACCTGCTGCACCCTGCTCTATCGAAACGTGCTAACTTGTTGAAAAATGTAGAGACCTGGGGCCTCATGTACAAAGCGTTCGTACGCCATAGCTGTCAACATTGAACATTGAAAATAAGGGAGATTTCCCGGAACCCATCCCCAAATAAGGGATTTTTTTTTTACACGATTCTTAACCACAAACTTAAAAAATAAAGCACTAGTCATTAAAAGTCTAAAGAGTTTATAACTAGCCTATATATGTGTGAGAGAGAAAGAGACAATGTGTGTGTGTGTATGAGAGAGAAAGAGACAGTGTGTCATTTAAAAAAAAAATATCATAGAGAATGTTTAAATACTACTATCAGCTTACGAGGGAAACGGAGGCGAACTTAGTTGGTGCTTCTGAGGCTGAGTGCTGGAGATGACTGGGAGAGGTCCGTGCACCTTTACCGATCAGAGCGCGCGCTGACACTTGTTTATTCTCGACGCGTCGCACGAGCGCGGCAAAAGTGACAAGTTCGGTGCGCAAGACCGGCAAGACCTCATTTCGCTTGGCTGTATGCACAGCTTTTTTTTTGTAACAGCGAGCGCGGCACCGCATCCGAGGATGAACGACTTCAAGCCGAATCTGTCCGAGCGTGTTACGTCTCACACAATCAGAGCGTAAAAATACGTTGCCTGGATACAATTGCCTGGATAAATTAATTTGGGCGGACTGAACCATTTTATGATAATCGAGAGGGGGTGGGGGGCCCACGCACGGACGTTTGTGTTTCCTAAACAAATACATTTTTTTGACACCAGGAAACAGCAAATAGAATAAATTAAAGTTAATAATTTTTACTATCAAATATTTTTTTTTAGCACCACAATATTATTGGGGGCTTCTCTGGGCCCCCTCTTAGTCATGGGCCCCGAGAATCGTCATCGTTTACCCCCCCCCCCCCCCCCCCCCCTATAATATTTAAAACCCAATGTATGGCGTTTAACAAAATTAGACCAAATTGGACCAAGACACAGCAGCTATAAAAGCCAATCCATTAAAAATGCATGGCAGCTCCAGCGCACGCAAAGAGAATTTTGGCAGATACACAGAGAAATTCTCATGTGCAAATCATGGCAGGTCCCATACCTCCAATCCCAATCTCTCTTCCTCTTTTCCGCCTTCCAATTCTCTCTCGCACGCACACTCAAATGATCCCCTTCTCTCCAACACACTGTGTCTTCCCATCACAGGCCTTGTGAAATCCTGTTATCTTGCACTCCTCCCCATGCTTGCTGTTTCCATTAATCCTTGTCCCGAGGATACAGGTCTAAACTTTCCTTTGATCCACATTTCAGTTAGCAGAGAGACACTCTCGTAATGTAGCGCAGCCCCCCAGCAGACTCAGTCCCAGGGTCTTCACGTAAAGAGGAGTTGCCTCTATTTACGCTGCTAAACCTGGCACCCGACTCCAGCGACACAACCTGCTCTGCCTTAACACGATTAACACGGGGCAAGAGCCTCGCATGCCATCGCAGCACAGGAAATGGACACGGAGCGAAGTAGATAGGCGCCCGACGGTCGCGTGCCGAGCCGCGGATGACAGGAGATGGTAGAACAAGGACATAAATGGAACGGTTATGTTCTTCTTGTTCCTCTTGAAAGTCAATTATGCCCGTTGTGAAGTGTTTGATAGCTCCTGCCATTCAACACGAATGCTGGGCAGTTAATCAAAATGTATAGTGTGGGAATTTTGATAGAGCAGGACTTTCTGAAGAGTGATAAAATGAGATAATTTGCGAAGAAAATTAGTTTAAAAAGGTCGCTTTTTCGGATTAAAGAGCTGTTACTGAATGGGAATTCTATTATATTAACAATAGGTGAGTTAAACTTCCTCTTTTATCAGGATTATAATGACCCGCAATTATTGCAATTATGATTCAAAGTTTCTGTCAAGTATGATAAGAGGAGTGAAGTTACATTTGTCTGTATAGGAGTGACTGGATGTTAATTAATTAAACTTCAATTGCTAACAATGTGTTTCAAACCACTGGCGGACACTGAGCTGAACAGCTGTCATGGTAGCATATCATTTGTTGGACTAGGCGGTATTGTTTTGTCTTCCAGCAAAAGGTCTGAGTTTATTCACATTTTTGCATAGTCACACACTGTACGTTTATTGAAAGTGCATTCAATTATGTCCAAAAGCAGTTGGAATTAAAGATATAAAGAAGCAAAAATATACAAATAAATGTAGATTTAAAATGGACAATTCAGCCCAAAATTTAAATTCTGTCATTTCAAAAGATAAAATATATATATATATATATATTTTTAATACAATGAAAGTCAATGGGTTCCAAAACCAAATAGGACAACTTTCATGATATGGACAAAAAAAAACATTTTAAAAAAATTATCTTTTTGTTTTCCATAGAAGAAAAAGTCATACAGGTTTGAAACAACACAAGCGTAACTACCGGTAAATAATGACAGAATAAAATTTTTGTGTGAAATTACCCTTTAAAAGGTGCTTTTGGTGAGGACCAAATTTGTCTGACATCAGAGTTCGGTTGATTTGGTGTGAAAGCAGTATTTCAAACTAGGTGTGCACCAGTGAACCACACAGTTTGCTTTTAAAAGTAATCCGAGCATAGTTGAGCCAAACCCATCTGTCATAGTCAATGGCAAATCCGAATATCATGGTTTGGTGGACATTGTGACTTTTAACAATGAAACTACTGTATCTGAGGGGCCGTTTACACGACACCATTTTCAACTAAAAATGTAAAAAATTTAATTTACGTGACAACAGCGTTTTAGGGGGCCTGAAAGCACAGACATTTGAAAACGGGTTTCAAAGTGCACGTTTTTGAAAACAATAACGTATCGTCTTCGTGTAAACTACAAAAGCATGAATTTGTGAAAACAGTGATGTCATGCGCATGTGAATTACATGTTCAGTATAGGCAGTTCTTTACAAAGTGGCATCGCCAACTACTGGCCTGGAATGATAAATACAACGTTTTAGTCGTTTTCGCGGATCAGTGTTAAAGGGGATCGTTTTGACAACGTTTTCATCTGTATGAGAAAAATGCAAAGGAAAAACTTTTCCATTTTTAGTAGATCGTTGTCTATAAACATACCCTAAATTTAAAGCTGTGTGAAAATGGTTTGCGTACACCCATAATCCACAAGTATGAACCTAGAATTCCAATTTGCCATTAGATAAAGCCCAACTCAATCCTACCAACAGCACTGCCTTCTACAAATATTAGTTCTGTGATGCTTTACAGTACTTCCTCGAATATTTAAAAATGCATTAGAGCACAATTTCAGGCCTGTTCACGTCATACACCCACATACACACACAGCTACGCTATCACGCGTACACACACTATCATGGTAAACAAGTGGGGGAAAATCCACTCTGTTCTGCCTGTCATGCTCTCATCATTGTGAGGCTTTGGGGAGAGAGTGTGCTGGCTTAGCAGTGCTTCCTCTAAGAGTCTTCACCTGGGTGCTTCTTTCCTCTGTCATTACAGTGCACATCTTCTCTGTACAGTATCTAACTCTCCAGACGGCTTCTGACAGCCGGAGAGCCTTCAACTTGGACCTCTAGACTGCAGGCTATATGTCCAAGCAAATAGAACTCTAACCGTCAAGCAACCCTGCAGGTTGTGTGACTTGCAATGAATTCAGCAGAGCAAGGTGTAGAAGCCGCAGGACGAATACGTAAATCAAATTATAAATAAATAATAGCAGAGCTAATGATGTAGAAACTTAATCCAGAGATTCTGCTTACATGTGTAAACACAGGGAATGAGAGAGCGTGCCGGAGCGCTTTTCATCTATATCTAACAATAATTAGGCATCATGCCCCAGGGGCCCTCATTGAGAGGGGAGGGAAAGTCTTCGAGTGCTACGTTCGACCAGGATTTTCACACTGACCAAACCACAGCAATTTCATCGACCCTAATGCCAGGAACGCAGTGAGAAAACCAGATTGCTGATCTAAAGGATGAATGAAAACAATTGTAAATAAATAATATATCAATAAATAAAAACACAAGTTAGCTAGTCCAACACTAGTTTGAGTATTTAATAACCAAAAGTGTGGACCAGAATAAAGGCAAAAGTGTATATTAATTTAAAACAGAAATTATTAATAATAATAAACTATTATTATAATCATTATAATTATTGTAGTTATTATTAATAATAATAATAGTTCAGTCTGAAATAGTTTTTTATATCACACACAAATTTTATTACTCATGAGGAAATTCTTTTTTTTTTTAATTAATAGATTTATTGTGCAAAAAGTGAGGGTTTTTTCACATAATAAATCTATGGTCTGGCCAGCTCAGTCAGTCAGGGAAAACAAACAAACATATCCAACTATATCCTAACTATTTACTAAGAATCACTTAAAACAATCCATTCTTGTTGTCCCCCATGTAAATTAGCTCTGACTGGAAAAGGAAAAATTGTATCTATTGATTTAATTAGACAGAAGGATTGTAAATTTGCCTGATGAACTCCTCGTACACCCACACACGGCTTACAAGAGATATCCGTCTAAAAATAAAATCTGAGGGTATAAGCAAAATGCTCTGCGTGAGCAGAATAAATGTGATTTGTAAGTACAAAGCCGATAAGGGAAGAAAGCCTCTCTGTTACATTCCTGCAATCAAGTGTTTTCCCCCTAACGAACTAACGGCTTCAAGGCTGAATCAAGACTGCTATTCCCAGTTGCCGTTTAATGAGAGAGCGCAAAGGTAAGCTGGAAATTAATCGCTGCATTGCCATAATGTCCTTCTGAATATTCTCAGTACTTTTTCCCAAGTGCATATGCACCCTTCAAGACATTTGAATAACACAAAGCAACCAATATCGGCCTGCAGTCAAATAATTAGATTGCAGGGAAATGGGAAAGTGGGAGGTGAAAAGAGGTCAGCCCTTTATGTCTTAATCTGCATCACTTCAAAGACACACATCTACAGGTTCTCACTCAAAGTTCTGCTTTCATCTAGCAAAGTGTCTATATCCGCTTCCCCTTGCAAATATTAAAATACACCTGCTAACTATTGTGTATCTCTAAAGCCACTTCTCAGGCATTTCTACGTTACCCTATTGCAAAAGAATTGTTGACACTGAACCGCTGCAAAACAGCAATCCTAGCCCAGCACAGTTTCAGCTGCTCGGTGTAGACTTTAATAGGGTAATTGCCTGTGTGCCTTGGGAGACAGAACTCCGCTCTCCGTAACCGCGAAATAGCTCAACGCTTATCAGATCCCCTTGTTCCAAAAACCCAATCTAAAGCCAGACTTATTATAGCCCCACTGATGCACTATCTTCTCTGCTTTAATTAAACTGCGAGCACAGATACAAAGCCCGATAACCACCATTTAGAGTGTCTGACACAATCTTCCCTCAATAAACTAAATCCTGATTATTCCCTCGTCACAATTAACCATTGAGGTGAGAACAAGTCAGAGTCTTGAGCAAACAAAAGTCTCATAAAGTGCAACTCTTTAGGAGTTCCACAAATCTAGCTTGCCGGGACTCACCGTGGCCGCTTCTGAGGAACGCCGGAAAGCGGTATATGGAGATGGGCGAAGCGTGGTGGCGGGGATTGTGTAACAGGTGTTCTGGATGGGTGTATGAGGTTGCCACCCCTGGGGGTCCTGCGGCGGCCACTGAACTATCCGAGCTGGGCGAGGAACTCCACACCGAACCGGCAATACATCCCAACGTCAGAGTCCACATCCAGGGGGTCCATCCGAGCCGGGATAGGGGCTGCCCCTCTCGGCCGCCATGAAACCACAACGCCGCCACTCTGCTGGGAAGCATGACGCACACCCGACTCACTGTTAGACACTAGGCGCAAAGAACCGAGAGAGGAGAGTTCTCTCATGATGCAGAAAACCCCATACTAGGTGTCCCAACCTCCTCGTCCAGCACCCGCTGCCGGCCCCTGTGAAAATGCACTCACTTAGGACGAGAGCCCCTTTACAGCTGCTGAGTGAACGATGGGAAGGAGCGTCTGCGATGGGGTCCGCTCCTCTCAGAGCTGCATCAGTCACTCACAAGACCTGAAGAGGCGACAATTACCCGGCGGAAAAGAGGGTCATGACCCGACCCTGCCACTCATTCACTGTCCATCCCACACAAAGGAAGCAGAGGAAGAAGACTTTTTTTCTTCTTGCTTTCTTCAAAAGGATAAACTCTGATATGAAACAGATTCCTCTTTTTTCCCAGCACTGTCCGCTCCTAGACTCCAAAGGTGTTGCAATACAAAGGCTTGGGCTTTCTCTCACACACAGAAACACACACACACTCTCTTCTGATTTTCTTCCTCCTGAGATTAGTGTTGCTCAGCCTGTCTGTATTTGGACAGAGCCTTGACGCACTTTCAGCAGCTCTGCTAAGCAATGAGAGTGTGAGAGGGAGGGAGAAAGAACGAAAGTGCACGAGAGAGAGAGAGAGAGAGAGAGAGAGACTGAGCTGGAGGGAGGAGGGAGAGAGAGAGATCGGTACAGGTGAAACAAAGCAAACAGAATGGGATGAAGAGGATGTGTGGTTTGCGTGCGTATGTGTGTGTCTGGGCGTTGAAGTGTGGAAAAATGGGGATGCCGATACAAATCCTCACAGAAAACACATAGCTGCTGTCTCAGATGGAGATGAAGTTCTACACATTATGGAATGAAGAGCAAATTAAGAGATACAGGGAGTGAAAGAAACAATGACAGACAGCTTTGGGAATTAAAGTAGAAAAACTAAAAAAGACTATTAAACATCTAAGGCAGTTTTGCGATAAGAAGGGAATGGAGGTATTGCTTCCTCCACACACACACACACACACACACACACACAAAATGACAGTACAAAAATAAATGAGAAATATTACATGAAACTCTGTTCTTGTAGAGCTGCTGAAGCAAAAAGTCAAGTCAAGTCATCTTCATTTATATAGCACTTTTAACAATGTATTGTTTCAAAGCAGCTTTACAGAGATAAACATATAATTTAAGGTAACAGAGATTGTTTTGGCTTTATAGCGGTTCTTGAATAATGTTATTTCCAGCTAAAGTTAATTTTGATTGATTCACCTCCGTCGAAATGATCAGACTTTAAACGCGAACCTGTGATTAACGCGGACGGCGTTCACATGCTCATTCAGAATTGATTCTATAGTTATGTGCTTTTGAAAATATGTGCGCAGGTTTGTAAATTCCATACAACCCATGCCTAAACAAACTACTTGTCTTGCCTATAAATTTTGATACAGAATTTTGTTTTATTTTATCACTTCGGGGTACGCGAACCGAAATTCACAACGCTTTATCTGTAGAGTGGGAAAGGGATCCTCCATAGGGAGAGGATAGTTGACACTTCAGCACTGCATTGTCATCGGGTCCAGGCGGATCTCCTAGGTCAGATCTGGATATGGCCTAGATCCGGCCAGCGCAGTCTCATCCCAAGACGTCAACCAACTGACACTTTTGACCATACGTCAACATCCGACATTTTAGGGTACCCTTTAACGTCAGTTAGATGACGCTATCTAATCCTAACCCTACCCCAGACCTAAACCTACCCGCGTCATCTAACTGATGTTAAAGGTAAAGCGTCAGTTGGATGACGCCCCAGGATCGTCATCTAACTGACGTTAAAGGGTACCCTAAAACGTCGTATGTTGACGTATGGTCAAAAGCGTCAGTTAGTTGACGTCTTGGGATGAGACTGTGTTAATCCGGTAGGCTGCTGGAAAACCTCGGGATAAACAAAGACACTAATATTAGCGTAGATGCCATTCTTCTTATGATGTAACGAGTACATCAAGATTTAAGGGAAGTGTTCCCAGTTCCGACTGACCTAATCTATGCAGCCTAACATTGAATTATAGAAGTTCATAATGTATTATGTGTATGCTAGGTCAAAGAGATGTGTTTTTAGTCTAGCTTTGAACTGACAGAGTGTGTCTGCTTCCCGGACAATGGTAAGAAGACCGTTCCAAAGTTTTGGTGCTAAATAGGAAAAGGATCTACCGCCAGCAGTCGATTTAGATATTCTAGGTATTATCAACTGGCCGGAATTTTGAGATCGCAATAGACGTGAAGGACTATAATGCGTTAAGAGCTCGCTCAAGTACTGCGGAGCTAAACCATTTAGTGTTTTGTAAGTAATCAACAATATTAAAAAATGTATACGATGTTTAATAGGGAGCCAATGCAGTGTTGACAGAACCGGGCTAATATGGTCATATTTCCTGGTTCTGGTAAGAACTCGAGCTGCAGCGTTTTGAACTAGCTGTAGTTTATTTATTAAGCGTGCAGGGCAACCACCCAGTAGAGCATTACAATAGTCTAGCCTTGAGGTCATGAATGCATGAACTAATTGTTCCGCATTTCCCAATGAGAGCATATGGCGTATTTTAGATACATTTTTAAGATGGAAAAATGCAGTTTTACAGATACTAGACACGTGGCTTTCAAAAGAAAGGTTGGTATCAAAGAGCACACCCAGGTTCCTAACCGACGACGAGAAGGCTTGACAGAGCAGCCATCAAGTGTTAGACAGTATTCTAGGTTATTACGTGTGGAAGTTTTTTGTCCAATAATTAGAATCTCTGTCTTTTCAGAATTTAGTAGTAGGAAATTACTAGTCATCCAATTTTTTATATCAGCTATGCATTCCGTTAATTTTGTGAATTGGTAAGTTTCGTTGGGTTTTGAAGAAATATACAGCTGAGTATCATCGGCATAACAGTGAAAGCTAACTCCATGTTTCCTAATGATATCTCCTAACGGTAGCATGTACAGAGTGAACAGCAACGGTCCTAGTACTGTGCCTTGTGGTACGCCATACTGAACTTGTGATCGATAAGACATCTCTTCATTTACTGCTACAAACGGTCAGTTAAGTATGATTTAAACCATGCTAGTGCAATTCCACTAATGCCAACATAGTTTTCAAGTCTATTTAAAAGAATGTTGTGGTCAATGGTGTCAAATGCAGCAATAAGATCGAGTAATACTAATAGAGAGATACAACCACGATCGGATGATAAGAGCAAATCATTTGTGACTAATGAGAGCAGTCTCAGTACTATGGTACGGTCTAAATCCGGACTGAAAATCCTCGCAGAAATCATTTCTTTCTAGAAAGGAACATAGTTGTGAAGATACTGCTTTTTCTAATATCTTTGACAGAAAAGGCAGATTCGAGATCGGCCTGTAATTGACTAATTCTGTAGGATCAAGTTGTGTTTTTTTAACAAGCGGTTTTATCATAGCCAGTTTAAAGGTTTTTGCTATGTATCCTAGAGACAAAGATGAATTGATGATATTAAGAAGTGGATATATGACCTCTGGAAACATCTCTTTCAGTAGCTTAGTAGGTATAGGATCTAACATACAAGTTGTCGATTTAGATGAATTAACGAGTTTACAGAATTCTTCCTCTCCTATAGCAACAACTGAATCAAATTTTTCCTTAGGGAGACTACAATGCACTCCCTGATGAGATACTGTGGTAGACGGTTGCATAGTTATAATTTTGTCCCTGATGTTATCAATCTTATAAGTGAAGAAGTTCATAAAGTCATCACTGCTGTGTTGCTTGGACACTTCTGAGCTTGAAGCTTTCTTTTTGCGTTAGTTTAGCCACTGTTTCAAATAAATACCTTGGATTATGTTTATTTTCTTCTAATAGGGTTGAAAAATAAGCAGATCTAGCAGCTTTTAAAGCCTCTCTGTAAGCAATCGAGCTCTCTTTCCACGAAATCTGAAATACCCCTAGTTTAGTTGCCAGCAGCCATATCACCCTGTAGCCCAAGACTGGTTGCCCACTGAAGCTAAGCATGGCTGAGCCTGGTTAGTATCTGGATGGGAGACCTCCTGAGAAAACCAGGTCGCTGCTGGAAGAGGTGTTAGTGAGGCCAGCAGGGGGCACTCACCCTGTGGTCTGTGTGGGTCCTAACGCCCCAGTATAGTGACGGGGACACTATACTGTTAAAGAGCACCGTCCTTCGAATGAGACGTTAACCGAGTTCCTGACTCTCTGTGGTCATTAAAAATCCCAGTGGCCTCTGTCCATCATGGCCTCCTAATCATCCCCATATATATATATATATATATATATATATATATATATATATATATATATATATATATATATATATATATATATATATATATATACACTGATTGGCTTCATCACTCTGTCTCCTCTCCACCAGTAAGCTGGTGTGTGGTGGGCGTTCTGGCGCACTATGGCTGCCTCGCATCATCCAAGTGGATGCTGCACATTGGTGGTGGTTGAGGAGATTCCCCCTTCCATGTGAAGCGTTTTGAGTGCCTAGAAAAGCATAATATAAATGTAATAAATTATTATTATTAATTAGTTTTCTTCCAGTTGCGCTCCATTTTTCTGGCTGCTCTCTTAAGGGCCTGAGTATACTCGCTGTACCACGGCGTTGGACTATTTTCTTTAATCTTCTTTAAGCGCAACGGAGCAACTGCGTCTAAAGTGCTGGAAAAGAGAGAGTTAAACGTTTCTGTTGCAATATCAAGTTCTTCTAAGCTATCCGGGATGCTGAGATGATGAAACTGATTAGGAAGATTATTGATAAAGCAATCTTTAGTGGCAGAAGTTATAGGTCTAACATATTTATAACACGGAGTCGGCTTTGCAGCCTTGGCTAAATGTAATTTACATGAGACTAGATAATAGACATGTGCCGGTATTCGGTAATGCGATAAATCGCGGTAATGAATATGCACGATATTGTTATCGCGGCCACTTCAAAATACCGTGAAAAATAATAGATTTGAATTTAGACTTTTAGAACACGCATTAGCTAATTTTCTATCAACCGCTTAAACACTGCGTATATGCTCCGCAAAACACGTGCGCACTCTGATGTAAACAATCCCCACATGTATAAGCACTGTGTGCACGCGGCGCAGAGCGCACTGTAGTCTAATGTAAACAATCATCACATGGAGTAGAAGCATGGCGGAAGGAGGAACGCTGCCGACGATTTACCCCCCGCAGGGCTGCCAACTCTCACGCATTCAAGAGACTCAAGCGCCTTTCAGACAGGACGCAGAATACTCGCGGGGACGTTTTGTTGCTGCGTCGACCAAAGCACGCCGGGGTCAAAGTTAAAAATAGTTCAACTTTTTATTTGCAAAATAGCAAATCGCGTTCTGTCTGAAAGCCGCTTTACGGAATTGACACTTTTCACACGCTCTCACGCAGAGAAAAATCGCGGAGCAAAGAGGACACTGACACCGACAGACTAGACAGAGCAGGTTACTTTTGATATGAAAAAAAAAGGTTCTGTCCATTGTGACAGATCGCTGCGCCTCAGTTCAAGTAAACCGATCATCTGTTACTTTTTATTTAAAGATACAGTACAACTTACCTTAAGGTTTATGCCTCATACAAAATGTCGATCAATCAGTGTTTTTCACGGAAAGAGGTCAATAAAACTGCAGGAGAACAGTTATGTCACAGAACGTTACATTTACCTCAGGAAAGCCATTTAATGACCAGCACTTTAGTTGACTAGAAAAAATGGTCATTTTGCTAAATATGTGCACTTTATTACATATTAATTATATGTTTACTTGTCATTACATAATTGCTATTATAATGAAAACCGCATTATATTTAATTTCTCTCTGTTTACAGCATTATGTGAGATATATTTTTTTCTTGAGAAAAATTAACATGCAGACTGTAGCCTACCTAATATTTATCCAAATGAGTCAATATTGAATTAAGATTAAAATCAAATACAAGAATTTATTTGAATAATACAAACAGTAACCTACCAGTCATTGTACCATGTAAACATTGTAACACGTTGTCACTAAACTTAATAAAATTCTGTTTAGTTACCATGTTTTGAAAATCACAATTACACATTGTGATGCAAGTTGTTTTTTTAGATGCCCGCAATCCATCTGTTTCTCTTGAGCAATTAAAATATCGTGATAATACCGTATACCGTGATAAAAGCTCATTCAATTAATCGCAGCACGAAAATTTGATACCGGCACATGCCTACTAGATAATGATCTGAGATGTTATCGCTCTGAAAAAGTCATGTGAGATGAAGCAGTGCCTCTCTGTCACTGTGATTGGCTGATCAGACTGTCACTGTGATCACGCATCACTCACATGTTCCAACTGGTTTGCAAATCAGCCTGAAGTTGGAAATGGACAGACTAATTTTACAAAGTAAACAGATCACTCACTATGACATCATCACTTCCAAATCAAAACTTGAAATTAAACAAAATAATCTGTAGCTGTCCAAATTAAAGATAATTAAAGCATGTGTCATTGCACATGCTGTGTTTATTGACTACTGGTCATAAAAAGGTAAACATTTGTACATTTTTTTATTTAAAGGTACACTGTGTAGTTTTTTAAGTATTTTATTAGCTAAACTCAATGTCTTGGTTCATAAATATGTCCTCATTGGTGTAAAATTACCTCTGCCAATGATCTGACTTATCCTCGTAAGCGAATAATTTTTTATCTTTAATTACTTGGGATGGGTAAGTTCATGGAGGCTTCCATGTTGTTCCGCCATCTTGAAAAACTATAATAGCAGAGAGGGACAAAAAGCACTAGCCTACCTAAGTGCGTTTCCACAACGCGTTTTCATCAGAGCCAGCGTCATATGACTGAAACCAGCTGAGAGGCGCTTGTCACTGCCCCGGCAAACTTGAAAGGCTGCACTGCACGGTACTTCATACTTATGCCGAGCCACTGGAGAAGGAATCCTCGTCGCAAAAAATTAAATTTAAAAGGAAACGTGACGAGGGTAACGAGGGTAACGAGGGTAAATATCGGGATAGCTTTTCCCAGGTGGAAAGAGCTAATGAAGGAGAAAGACTTTGAAAGGGACGCTGAAGTTGCCTTCTTTCTTCTCGACAGGTAAGTCAATGTTACGGTCTAAATTACAAGCTTTTTTCATTGCTTGGTTGTGTAATTCATTATATAGGCAGCATAACAGTAGAACATGTATAGTTAAACTGGATGAAGTGCTATTGGAAGACATGTTTTCATTGTCATAGCTTCTTGGTATAAAGGCTACCGTAGTTGCAACACACATTTGAAAAAGCTAGGAGCAAAAGAGCACTATTCGTTTGAATGCTAAATACAATTCCACGCTAGATGGGAGAAATTCCTACACAATGTACCTTTAAATAATGATATTTATATTAATATCACTAACTATTGTTCAGTTGTTAATGTTATACATTTTATATTATTATTTAAATATTTTATATTTATATAAATCATATTAATATTTTGATGAGAGTATTTAATTTCAAATATTATATAGTTAGTGGAAAAAAAATATATAGTATTGAAATTAATATTAATATCATTAAAGATTTAACAGTCATTTTTAAATACCAATACCAAATATTTAATATTAATAACCGAACAACAGCTAGAGGTAACTAATAAAAGCTTTACACATTTTTCCCAAAATGATTGCACTGATTATTATATTATCTTTGAAGCAATACAAAACAAATTGAAATTGCATAAACTTGAAGTGACTTAAAAGAGATTTGATTTAAATATAAATAGCATTTTAATATGAAGATTAAAAATATAAATATATTTACACTGGTTACTTGTGGATAATGATAAGGTAAATACTGATTCATAACATCTTAACTGGTTAAAACAACAAATTGAACATGAATTTACAAAAAAAATTAAACCCAGAGAGGGAACTTTGCTTCCTCATTTCAGAAGTCTACCACACACACACCGCTCTCATACCGTAAACACAATGAGTATTATACAATCGATTGTATACGATGTATACAATCTCATACAGTAAAGCCTATCCCACAAGAGAATCAAAATGATGGACAATGTTTTGGAACAACATCTACTCTTTCCTCCTGCCTGATTTTTTCTGGGATATCCTTCCATCTGAAACAGAGCAGCCCAGAAGGCACGGCTGACTGACTGGATCTGTCCCTGCCTCCTAAAATAGAGCTTCAGACCTCTGATTCGCTTAGTGAACCCAGCTTATGTAAGGGGAGAGGAAAACAAGAAAATGTGATAATTGAATGATGAAAATGTGCATCTTTCTGCCAAAATTGAACCTGTTAAAACAAGTTGTTAATGGGTTTCGAAGAATACTGTCACTACAAGAATTTCATTTAAAAACTATTTCCGTACATCACAACATATAAAAATTAAGTCTCAGATGAGGAAATAACATCAACCTAATTCTCTGGTTTCACTGATGGTTTCATCCATCTCTTTGGATGCCTGGTGTTTGTGAACACACTTATTTAAGACACTTCCTGGGAGGGAATTAAACCAAATCATTTTGATGACCGACGTTGGCTCAGGTATTTCAGAATGATAAAACCAACATTTGAGATGCTGTGCAATGAAATTGGTCTGCTGGTTAGTCCAGTGATCCAATTACACCCGTCTTCTTATCGTACAAAAAATGTATCCGCCTCAATTGCGTGCATACGTTTTTAAGCACATTTTTAGAATTTATGTGCATCTTGCCGTTTCCATTCCATCCCAAAATGCACATAAAAATAGGTGGATAGAAACATAAGCCATGTTTCCATCCAAAGTTGCGAATTTAACTTGTGCGCAAAATTGCAATATCGCATAAAACGTTTGTGAAAAAAGCACCATTTTCATCCAATGAGTTTCATCCAGCTGTTTACTTGTACTGAACCAATTTAACGACAGATTTTGCTCAGGCATTTCGGAATGACCAAAACAGAATTTCAGATCCTGTGCAACGAGATGTTGTTTGGTCCAGTCACATGACTTTTTTGATGCGAATCGATTATTCATTCGGTAAATGTGTTTCCATCGTAGTTTATGTGCATTTTTTTATGCACATTTTTAGAATTGCATATGTGCATAAAAATAGGCGGATATTGTCATTCATCAGGGCGTCGATATGTAAATGGAAATGGTAATATGTCAAAATGTTCATGGTTGTGACATCAATCCCATGACAACTTCTGAACGACCTGTTTTCCCAGCGTAAGCGTTAGCTAAGTCTAAATAGTATATATCGCCTTAAAAAGAGCAGTGCAATATCCCTTTAACAGGCAATCAAATCCGAGAACATTGCTTTCTAGAATGGATTATTTTGAAAGCTCTAAATGTGTTGAATCTTTAACCACCACTGCAATTCACAGACAGTAAAAAGTGCCATTGGAATTACAAACCACAGCAGCAAATCAGCTTTCCATTGATATTACTTTGGTGAAAGACTCTCTTAACATTTGGGGCTTTGTAAATGAAGAACCGTTCAGTTTAAATTCTCCATGACGATAATCAGTTCATATTCATTCCACAGATGGGTGCAGGGAAACGATAGATGAAGGCAAAAGCCCTCGGTGCTGGAAAGGTACTCATTTATCAAAAGGACTGCTTTTCTTCATCTGCTGTGTCTTTTGCGTTTCATTAAATTCCAAACTCAGTCCTCAGAGCGAGTTCTGCCTTGCCTGAGGCATCTCTCGGGTGAGTGACCTCCATGCTTCTGATGAGAGAGCAAAATATCTGCCATTTTGCACAAGAAATTTCTCATCAACAAACCTGAGCCCGCACAATCATCGGCCGCCCTCAGATTAATAATCCGAGACGTGTTTGAAGCGGTTGGTGCATTTCTAAACGATGTGTATGATACAAAACTTTTTCTTAACAAACAAAGGTGCTGCTGCTGGATTTCATAATGGCATGCGTAAAAGTCTCTCACCAACTAAAATGAGATGCATGTAAGCGAGCGGTCCCACTCTGGAGCCACCTGGAGGACATGCACCATCTTGGTCGACAGCTTTGGGATCAGCAGTCACAATCGGGCACAGATGAGTGTGTTTAGCTCTCTGTGGCATCTGCTAAGCTGCCTGGAGCTGTATTAGGAGACCTGGATCATGAGCTTGGCTGAAACATCATTATAGGAGGATCTGCTAAAATGAAGTGCTCATTTGACAATATTAGCCTACATTTTACAATCATTTTACAACAAATTCAGCGTCAAGGCTATGCTCATGATTTAAGATGGCACGGCTGGCTTGAGCTTGATTTTAATCAGAGGAAATGACTACTTATTTAACAGAAGTTACACAACCAGACCCAGGACATAAAACAACGTGACCCAAATACGTATATGTGCTTCAACATCAATGTAGATAGCATGACTGGAATAAATAATATTATTGATGGTGAAAGTAATCAAGGTCTCTCTCCAATACTTTTCTCTTTATTTATGCTTTTTTTTTCTGCTGAAATATGTTTCTAGACAATTAAAATGGGTTTGGTGAACCAGTCTTCAGGGGGTTATTAGAATCTAATTCAGGGGGTTATTAGATTTTAAAAAATATTACCGTAATAATAATAATTTGCACTACCCAAGGTTTTGGGATTGGTAAGATTGTTTAAATTTTTCTTATGCTCAACAAGCCTGCATTTATTTAAGATACAGTAAAAACAGTAATATTGAGAAATATTACAATTTAAAATAATTGTTTTCTATTTTAATATATTAAAATGTAAATTATTTATGTGATTCAGCAAAGCTGAATTTTTTGCTGCCATGACTTCAGTCTTCAGTGACACATGATCCTTCAGAAATCACTCTAATATGCTGATTTGGTGGAAACCATGATACGTTGTTGTTGTTGTTTTTTTGTAAAGATTATTTGATGATTATAAAGTTCAAAAGAACAGCATTTATTTGAAACAGAAATGTTTTGTAACAATGTTAAACTCTTTACTGTCACGTGTGATCAGTTTAATGTGTCCTTGCTGAATAAAAGTAGTACTTTATTTTAAATATCTTAATCTTAAAATCTTTCTGACCCCAAAGCCTTGAATGGTAGTCTAGATTTTCTTATAAAACATTTTTACTCATTTTTTACGCATTTTTACTCATATTAAATATTAAAGTCATATTAAAGGAATAGTTCACCCAAAAAAATGGAAATTCTGTCATAATTTAGGCTATTCTGCACCCTCAAGTCCTTCCAAACCTGTATACAATTCTTTGTTCCCCTGAATACAAAGGAAGATATAAAAAAAATGTTTTGTAACCAAACAGTTGTGGAGCACCCATTGACTTCCATAGTATGGGAAAAAAAATACTATGGAAGTCAATGGGGCCCATTACCATGTGACAGAATTTTAATTTTTGGGTGAACTATCCCTTTAAAGCAGTAAATACTGTATATAATGAGTTTACAAATACTATTTTTATGTTGGATAGAGGTGCATGTAAATAAAAAAAAACATTTAGTCGCCTCTTTGCAACCTTAAAAGGTCTTGTGAGATATTTAGTGGACATTTCTTCAGTAAAAACACTTTAAATTAGCATATTTAAGCTATAAACTGGCTCATAATGCCAGCTTTGATTCTGAGTACTACATAAATTTGTGGAAGGTATCTTTTTCCTCTTAATTTTAAACAAAATAAAGCAGTAATAAAAAATGCATTTCATTCTTAAACTAAGCTAATTATCTGAATGAGACAGCATTGGCAAATTAAACAGATGTAAATAAAAAAATGTTGATAAATTCAATCTGTCCATTTATTGCTCAATTCACACCGAACCCACAGCCGCCCATAAACCAGGCCCTTCCTTAAAAGCACCTTTTCTCCGCACACCCGCTTAATCTGTCCAGTAACATGTCGAAACCTTCCAGCTCACCCCAAGGAGCCCTGTTTCCCCATCACTCTGCCTCAGGGTCCTCATGTGCTCATACTGCCTCTCTGCACATCACACACAAACAAAAAATAAATCATAGAATTGCATCAGAAAGAGAAAAAACACCACTAGCCACATACTTTCTTGCTTTCTTGCTTTCTACCCATGTTTTCCAAGGTTTTTAGAAACAGTTCTCAGTGTGTCTCACAGCAGCACTACCAGAGCGCTTTGTTAGGAACTAAATAAAGTAAAGTTTGTGATGACTGTAATGACTGCTTGGTATTCCTATGCATGTTCTTGCTTCAGCTGGCTAGTCTTTGGTGTTTTTTTTTTTGTGTTTTTTTTGCCTCAGGGTACCGTCCTCATCGAACGCAGAGTGAATTCAGTATGACCGAGAGAAGAGCCGTGTCCTTCCCTCGGTGAGTTCCTCATCCTGAAAAGGCAGACAGCATTGGAAAGCTGAAAATGAGGGAATCTAAAACCCGCTCTGGAAATAGCTGTGGTTGGTAAATGTCGCAAATGAAACTGATATTTTTGATTATGCGATGAGGATGTTTAGGTAAATAAAATCGTTTCGTGATGTGTTACATCACCGGGTTCTGACACATTATCAAAATCATTTTGTGGATGCAGACATGCTGAGACTTCAGCAAACCCTGGCTGACGTGACTTGGGGCTAAATTTATAAAGCATAGGCTGATATGTTTTTAGATCTTTGTTTCTTGTATTAGGAATAGTAACCTTTGTGTATAAAATCATACATTTTAAAAACTACATAGTACATCAATAATAGTAAAGTGGGAAAGATTCATTGTTTTTTGTTATTCATTGTTTTTTAAAAACAAATAATTAAATAAGTCTATTATGTTCACAAAGGTTGCACTTATTTGATGATGGATGGATGGATGGATGGATGGATCGAGTAAGAGCTGTTTAAACCTTACTTCACTGATCTCTAGAGGCTAACACTAGAGGCTGTGGTCTTTAGCCTTGTTAGAGCGCACGCCGAGACTCCGGTTCGAATCCCACGCGGAGCGGCTCAGTAGGACCGGTTACACATAAGGAGCTGTGTATTAAACGAATTTAATGTATGACTATCATGTTTTGTCCAGATGATGATGATGATGAAAGAGTTCCAACAGGTCTAAATAAACAAAGGATTTATTAATAAAACAAACTAAAGTAATCCACAAGTTGAAAGACTACGAAACAGCGTGTAGACGCGTCGACACACGAGCAATACCAGACAACGAACTGAATGAAATGAGGAACTTAAATACACAGGGTGAATGAACTCAATGACGAACAGGTGACAACTAATTAATGGGAACAAAGGAAACCAGGTAACTGAAAAAAACAAACTAAAAGTCCATGAAAATTAAAACAAAACAGGGAGTCCGTGACAATGACGCGGAGGCAAAGAACCACTCAGAAGAGTACATTAAGATTGTTTATTGCACAGCTAGCTGTGGATTATCCCAGCATTGACAACTTCAAACTTAGAGATGTGCGTGTAAATTTTTACCAGTGTCTCTCTTCTAGCAATGAAGCTGTGTTGAATTACTTTTAAAAACAAAAAGCGAAGTCACCACCTCCTTTAATGTAGCGAGTACTATAATGTAGAGATTCAGTAGCGAAGCTAATTTTTCAATAAATGTTGTGGGGCAGCGTTGAAAACAAGTTTCTGTGCTCTGTGTGTGTGCAGCGCTATCTCTAATCTCTCTGTGTGAGTGATATGTGTGTGTGCTTCAATAAAAAGCAGTTCATTAATATAATATATGATTAAAATAACTTGGAACTACCTGTGCAATAAACAGTTTTAATGCACACCTTCCAGCCAATCAGAATTGAGTATTCAGACAGACCATGGTATCTATACATATATAAATACACTATATATATATATATATATATATATACATATATATATATACATATATATATATATATATATATATATATATATATATATATATATATATATATATATATATATATATATATAATTTTCTTTGCTGTACGACTTAAACATCACATTCTTAAAACAAGATGCAAAAAGTATTTTAAGCATAAAACAATAAGATCTACACGTCAAACAAAAACAGCTTTCCAATGGGGGGAAAAATTTATATTTTGTTTGAGAATGTTAAGGGCATTTTTATTGGAAATCAAGACAAAAAATAAAAACTCCTTAAAAACATCAATGCATTTTAACATGCTCCACTAAGAGGCATTATGGGTAAAAGGCACTTTGCATTCCAAGCTTATGGTATAATCAAGGTGAGAAAGGACTTTTTTTTTTTTTATGCTGCCGATCTGTTAGATTCTAATAAGTGTTTAGTGTCCTGGTGTGAAAGAAATGACGATCCCAGTCGGTGGAAAATCTTATTATGGGGAGTGTCATTACACCTTTACTTGACTTCCAAGATCACACAAACAGTTTGATTTCTATGCTTTAAAATGTTATGCATCTCTAATTAGATGAAAACGACATGTAAATGAAAATCAGAAGAGAACCATCCAAAGAATCACTATCATGTGAACACCAGTTGATCGAGGTTCAAACCCGGGTGCAGCTACAGCGAACGAGCGCAGATTTGTCGCTTCTCTGATGTTCGGTTGTTTAAAGCCAAGAAATTCCCTATGGTACTGCCGTGTCTTTCTAAACCGCAGCTGAAGAACAGAGCTGCCACGTCATGCTCTGAGATCTTTAGATCATAAGAGGGTTTGGACAGCGCGAGAGCGTGTGCTACCCATCTGCTCTCCTCCATGAATACCAACCTGAGTGTTGGAGAAGGAGAAGGAAGATGAGAGCTCAAACTTTTGTCAAACTGGAGACAAGACACAGCGAGGACGGAGCCGGCAGCATCCAGCGCTCAGCAGGCTAGTCTGATCATTATACATCTCTGCAGTCTCTCACCCAGACACCAGTGACAGCACAGTTACCGTCACGCACAGCACTGGCCTGACAGACTATCCTAATCTGCAATCAACCACAAATTATACCCGAACCGCCATAGAGAGTAGAGACACATGCACAACTCACAGGCATGATTGTTACTGCCTCAACATAAACATGTTCCCATATGCCCAACTACAGTGACTACTACATGTCTTTTTTAAATGTATTTCACACAAAGAAAACAAAAATAAGTTAAAAAAAATTTCATTCTGCATAAGGACATTCACTCATTATCATCACACAAGTGCAGAGACTTTTAATGCAGTGTTTTTTTTTTCTATCTCTGACTTTGATATAATATTCACATATTTGTCTGCTACTTAAAGTAATAAAGAGATGTTAGATTGTGTAAATGAACGTCAAGAACATAGAATGCTGTTATTTTAACATACCCCATTAACGGCTGCAACACTAATTTACTTATTTTCTGCATGAATGCATCGAATTTTCTTGTTTAAAATAAATAATCTCCAAATACTTTAATTCACACAAACTTATACTTTGGGAAATGCTTTGATGCAAAACAGCTAATAAAAACATAATAGAATTACAAAATAACATACAACAGCTTTAAAAGGTACATTTAAAAAAGTTACCAAATTTAGGACATTTTTGAGTAGATATTACACTACTTTTCAAAAGTTGTAATTTTTGAAATAAAAATAGTTTTATTCAGCAGGGATGCAATCCAAAGTGACAATTAAAGAGATGTTACAAAAGATTTATATTTTAAAGAAATGCTGTTCTTTTTAAAGCAAGACTAAGTAACTTTTCAACCTTCATAATATATTTCCAAGACCCTTGTGATTGTACATCGACTTACAATAGGTTGAATGACACGTCTGCCATAGCCTGATGTGGTCTGTATCGCTTTTGCACTAAGTAACTTCGGGTTTCGGGTAGGAACCGGAGCACAAAAAGAACTACAAAATTCGACTGCTTTACGGCATAAGTCACTTCCCCCACCACTTCCTTAAAATGTGTGTGGCCATTGCAGACATCCCAAGTCTCCCGCATATTGATAGCGTCTCACCGATGCCTGCAAATTACTTCAAATCTCCCTGAATCTAGAGCGCGCATGCGAGACAGAATATACTGCGCGCATCATTGACATGTATCGACATCATTGACATGTATCGATACAAATAATTAGATATATAAAAGTTATTTAACGGCTTATGTTTGTTAATGGCTTGTGTTTGTTGAAGACTATTAAAAAGCAAAGGAATTTCACTTACTACAAAAAAAAACTTAACCGGCAAGCATTCTCACATCTGATGAGAAAATGATGTCAGATTTCATCTTCTTTCAGCATCTCTGTAAGTGCCTAAGACAGCCATGTTTTCTCCTTCATGCACCATAGGAGAATGATGATGCATTTTCTTCTCTTTTTCATTCTTTATTCTTTCAGTTTCCCCCCTCTCAGAAATGTCATAAAAATCATTGGGTGGAACTTTATAAGTTGTGTGCTTTGTTCAATCAGTAAACTAAGAAAAAGGCCGAGAGGATGCAGGGGAAAACTTTAGGTAATATCCAAAAGTTTTTCAGAGGCACTTTCTAACTTACTGGCATGATAGTCAAAGCAGAAAAGTATTCAGTATTCGATGGTGATTGATGAGATAAAGTGAAAGAAATGTGCACATCACTTTCAGTTCTGTGGACAGGTAGATAATTGATAATCATACATCAGCTTTCCAGTCATATCACCCAGGCATTAATGTTTGGAGATATAGCGGGACGCATCTGAAAGGTAATTTCATTCTAGAATTATGTCAACTTTTGCCACAGAGCAATGAGAATAAACTGGTTTGAACTATAGCAGCCCATAAAAAAAAAGAAAATAACCTGTAAACTGCTATTATCCATTTCACTTTTCCAAGTACACAAGATGTAAGCCGACATCTCCCTCACACTCCTGTTGATATCACATTGTTGACAGTAGGAAGAATCAAAGGGTCTGATACAATTATGGGCTCTAAACATGCTAAGAGGCCCCTGACTGCATGATGCCTCATTAGCATGCTATTTATGAGCTTCATTTGGCTTCCGCACAGTTTGTAATTGACACACTAAATGATCATTATTAATTTGGGTCTAATTAGAGGTTTAACGTATTGATTTTTTTATAATATCTCAATAATGGATGACATCCGCGCGGCTCGTTGGAGTGAGTGCCAGATGCCTGGTGTATTCAGGGCACACAGACATCATTCTGTCATGAGCAACTGTTGATTCTAATAGGAGGCACCGCTGTGATGATGTTGCCTGCTATGTTTTCATGTTGTTTATGGATGTTTCAGTGTATTCGGCAAGAGAACATACTGAACATACTGTTCCCTTTCAGACGTGACCGACTGAAAGGGAACGAGGGTTACATACGTAACCGAGACGTTCTTTAATGGACTATTTTGACTAAATTAATGTGCATATACCAGAGTACAAAACAGTTCAAAAGTTGTTTTTTTTTTATAATAAATTAATACTTTTATTCAGCAAATATGCATTTAATGGATACAAAAAAATATTAAAAAATGTTACAAAAGATTTCTATTTTAAATAATTGTTAGTTTTTGAACTTTGTATTCATTAAAGAATCCTGAAAAAAAGGCATCATGTTTTCCACAAAAATATCAAGCAGTGCAACTTTTAAAATATTTTTAATGATACAGCTTGAGCAGCAAATCAGCATATTAGAATGATTGGGGAAGACTGGAGTAATGATGCTGAAAATTCAGCTTTGCATCACAGGAATAAATTACACTTTAAAATATATGAAAATAGAAAACAGTTATTTTAAATTGTTATAATATTTTTAAAAATTACTGTTTTATTGCATTTGTGATCAAATAAATGCAACATTGGCGAGCATTAGAGACTTATTTCATAAACAAACAAAAAAAATTTTTTAACAGCATATACTGTCATCTAATGCATTGTATAGAAAATGGGAAGAGCTGGTTAAAAATCAACAGTAAAAATCAGATTTTTCTGGCTCTATGAAACATCCGGGAGTCTGATATTTTACAGTTTTGTAAAATTATACAACTGTTTTTAGAGGAAACTAATCACTGATTTACCAAATGTGCATAGCATCAAATCTGTCAAAGAAACTCACACTAAGTAGCAAGTGAATTAAATATGCATGAGTAGAAGTGTGTTTTGAGCTGTGTCTGGAAAATAATGAGTACTTCTGGGTGGACAGATATTTTGATTACACACACGCACACACACACACACGCATACACACACACACACACACACACACACACGCACACACACACTTCAGAACATTTCTTTATTTTTGTTTTCTGTATATCCGGTCAACAGTGCAGTGCAATTAATTTTTTCATTACAGTCTATTGTTCTGGTACCAAGTATATTCTGTTTAGATGTTGTCAGACAAATTTTGAAAGGCAGAAAAATGAAATAAACCGATTCTGCGCAAGAAAGTTGGATGGTGTGGAGAAAATCTTTAATTATGAGGATATATACACTCACCTAAAGGATTATTAGGAACACCTGTTCAAGTTCTCATTAATGCAATTATCTAATAAACCAATCACATGGCAGTTGCTTCAATGCATTTAGGGGTGTGGTCCTGGTCAAGACAATCTCCTGAACTCCAAACTGAATGTCAGAATGGGAAAGAAAGGTGATTTAAGCAATTTTGAGCGTGGCATGGTTGTTGGTGCCAGACGGGCCGGTCTGAGTATTTCACAATCTGCTCAGTTACTGGGATTTTCACGCACAACCATTTCTAGGGTTTACAAAGAATGGTGTGAAAAGGGAAAAACATCCAGTATGCGGCAGTCCTGTGGGCGAAAATGCCTTATTGATGCTAGAGGTCAGAGGAGAATGGGCCGACTGATTCAAGCTGATAGAAGAGCAACTTTGACTGAAATAACCACTCGTTACAACCGAGGTATGCAGCAAAGCATTTGTGAAGCCACAACACGCACAACCTTGAGGCGGATGGGCTACAACAGCAAAAGACCCCACCGGGTACCAATCATCTCCACTACAAATAGGAAAAAGAGGCTACAATTTGCAAGAGCTCACCAAATTTGGACAGTTGAAGACTGGAAAAATGTTGCCTGGTCTGATGAGTCTCGATTTCTGTTGAGACATTCAGATGGTAGAGTCAGAATTTGGCGTAAACAAAATGAGAACATGGATCCATCATGCCTTGTTACCACTGTGCAGGCTGGTGGTGATGGTGTAATGGTGTGGGGATGTTTTCTTGGCACACTTTAGGCCCCTTAGTGCCAATTGGGCATCGTTTAAACGCCACGGCCTACCTGAGCATTGTTTCTGACCATGTCCATCCCTTTATGGCCACCATGTACCCATCCTCTGATGGCTACTTCCAGCAGGATAATGCACCATGTCACAAAGCTTGAATCATTTCAAATTGGTTTCTTGAACAACTTGCCAATGAGTTCACTGTCCTAAAATGGCCCCCACAGTCACCAGATCTCAACCCAATAGAGCATCTTTGGGATGTGGTGGAACGGGAGCTTCGTGCTCTGGATATGCATCCCACAAATCTCCATCAACTGCAACATGCTATCCTATCAATATGGGCCAACATAAAGAATGCTTTCAGCATCTTGTTGAATCAATGCCACGTAGAATTAAGGCAGTTCTGAAGGCGAAAGGGGGTCAAAGGCAGTATTAGTATGGTGTTCCTAATAATCCTTTAGATGAGTGTATATCCTCATCAAGACACTAAAGCAACACGCTGAAGTAACAAGGAATCCAAATTTGTATGCTGTGTATTGTAATGTGGTGGGCTAAAAGAAACATACCAAAATAAAACCTGGGTTTGTTAAGTATATTCAAACTGAGAAATTACTTATGTATTGGAATAATTATTACCCACATTTCTTGAAACTGCAGCTGTGCCATGGGCGCAATAGATTGTACATAATGTGTGTGATTTAGTTGTATTAAAAATATTTAAAAAAACAACAACAAAATAATAATATTACTGTAAAAGCTGTGCATATTTTTAGCTGTATCTGCTAAATTCTAATAATAATTTGCATTTTTATATGAACTGTAATACACAGCTGTTTATTTCACTTTGGATGCTGCTCCAACAGATTAATTATCACTCATTTGCGTTGGTTATCGTGCCTCTTTTAAATTGACCAAAATCACTGTTACATGGCTGCATGACAAAGACTATTTTCATCTCTATAGTGCATTGATTTTGATTGTATTACTGCTTCAGGCTCTCATTGGGCAAGCTGATTTACTTATGAAATAGAACATGCTGGTTTTCCACAATAAATATTAAGAGCAGACAGAGAGAAAAAGCTCAGCAGGAACAGAAAAAAAGACATATTTTTGTAAAAACATTTTTTTAAACACACACACATTTAAAAATGCAAAACTGTTCAAGGATTGTTCCTGCATTGTTCGATTACTGTGCCGAAATGATCTCATTCCATTTATTAGGCTTTATAGCATGCTGAATTTCACGCTATGAATACATATGTATCTCTGCAATATCTCATGAATTATTATTATAGTTGTCAGGGAGGCATTTACCACCCAGAGTCTAAAATGCTGGGAGGAAAACAACTCAACAAATGATCCAAATGTGAATCTACTCTATTTTTACTGAATATGTATACATTATGAATGAGGCATGACAAATGTTTTGTATTTGCTATGTATTAAAACCTTAAGCTTCATCCAAACAAGCACTAAAGTGGACAGTCATTTCTGATATCCATAAATATTACAAAAACAAGCATATCCAAAAGACTGATTTACAATGTCATTGATATACAGTATCAATAGTATCTTTCATTATTTTAAAGCCCTGTTGTAAACACCAACACATTTTGACTTGCTGTTTTTTTCTTTAGCTATGGATTTTTGGCCCTTTTTAGACCAAATAAATTATTTTTAAAATGTCAATACCATTGCATTCTTTGAAGTATCTAAATATTATAAAAAATATTCGGTCTCGCATTAGTTTAGGGCCCAATTCGTACTATTAACTAAATATTAACTACAACTTTTGCCTCTATAAACTCCTAATTACTTCTAATTAATATTTAGAAATGTAGTTGTTAAATTTAGGTGTTGGATTAAAAGGGATGTAGAATTTGGTCATGCAGAATAAGGCATTAATATGTGCTTTATAATACCAATTAACTGCCAATAATATCCTAGTAATATGCATGCTAATAAACAACTAGTTAATAGTGAGAATTGGACCCTAAAATAAAGTGTTAGCAAATATTGAATTAAATATCCAAAAGTATCATCAAAAGTGTAAATAAATGGAGAGTTTATGCTCATAACAACAGGTACTAGATAGACATTTCAATTTAACTGTATTGCATTGCCATTGCATCATCTTATGTAATTCAGTAAATGTGAAATGTTTTACTTTTACATGTACATGAAAGTGTCATGACACCAATATATCCTCATTTACACAGTCTCGACAACTTCACAAGACTTCTTTACAAGTCAAGTAAAAGATGTGAAACAGAGAGTTGCGATGGCCGATTTACATGCCCATTTACAAATTCATTAGTGTCGACACTGTTTGAATAAGACACTGCACTTCAGTGGATATTTTAGAGTATCTGCACAACCTCGGCACACCTCTGAAGCAGGGCTGAATAATTGATATTTCAGAGGGATGAAAAGAGTGAAGTTTGGTAGGCAGAGAAGTGACAGCTATAACTCAAACAGGCTGATTCAAAATGCCTCTCTGTGTCTTTGACAATTCATCTGAGTGTGTTGGACAGGATCCAGTAGACTGCACTGGGAATTAAGGAAGATGGATGCTTGTGATAGCGGGCTATCAGTCGGTCGGCCCATTACGTTCCCCCTCGCATTCATCATCCTCCTGGCCTGTTTGTTCAGTGCCACATTAGGCCTTCACATTTGAATCTGCTTGATCTAAATAGAAATTGATTTATAGTCGTGGGGTGGCAGGTTTCTTTGCTTGTGTCTGACTTTGGAAATTTAGTCTGTTGCCTCTTTCACCGGCCTGGGACTCTAAGTTCCAGCATCTATAGTTGGTCAGTAAGATTTCTTTGTTTGTTGAATTTTGAAAGAAGTTTCTAGTGTTCATCAAGATTGTGTTTCCTTAATCAAAAGTACTGTAAAAATAGCAAAATTCAGAAATATTCTTACAATTTAAAATGATTTATACAGTCGAGCCAAAAATGTATTCAGACACCTTCAACATTTCTCACATTATCACAGTTTATTCACTATAGTTTAGAAAATGGTAATAAAATATGACAATAACTTTTTGGCCATCCTTCTGTTAGACTGTCTCACAAATGAATTAGGTTGAATAGCTGTCAGCTTTCAGCTGTTAAATTTAAGTACAGAATTAGGTAATACCAGTTTAGGTCAACCAATTACCAAGCAATGCTTCATTTTGTTCAGTCGGTGGTGCAAAAAGGTCACATTAGCAATTAAAGAAAAATCACTTCAGCAAAACATGGTCAGGTCAAAGTGTCTGAATAATTTTGGTCCCAAATTTTAATAAATTTTACTGGTAGTCTATCGTACAAAGAATTTTGGGGTATAATATGTCACAGATTACTTTATTTTGCTATCCTCACTTACATAAATGAACTATAGTGTCCTGCAACCACTAGTAAAACAATATAAAAAATTATATCTGGTGTCTGAATAATTTTTGGTTTGACTGTATATAATATTTTTTTTGTGTGGAGACTATGACCGCTTTTTGATTAACTTAACTTTGATTTTACTGGGCATACTGTAGTGCAAATGGCACAGCAGAATCTCTACCGATCTATTTCTATAAGTGCACAGCATATATCATCAGCCTTTTTTGTTATTGCAATACAGAGCCAGCCATGTTTTCATTTTTTATATTTTTGCTCCAGGACACTGGAATTATTGTCCTCAGTCCTCTAAGTGCTAATTGCCTCTGACAAGGCTCACAAACACGACTCGATCACTGAGAAGTGCTCATTTTTACAAAACAGTTTAAAAGGTTAATTCTCCCGCTATATCTCTCTATAAATCTTAGTATGGCTGTGAGTATAAAAACAGGAATAGTATGAGAGTCACACAGCTCCACTGACTTCATTGAAAGTGCTCTCGGTGCCCAATGAATCATTCAGTATGAAGTAAACACTTCACTTAGCATTGATGTGTTCCATTTTCAATGACACTTCTATTTACAGTCTGTTCAATGGCTTTGACTTAACATGCTTATCACCTGTGACTGCTAGTATTCAAATGGCCTTGTAAAACACAACCGAGCGTGTATTGTTTTGGAGATGACATCAGTCACATTGATCATTTTAAAATGTGACAACAAAACAATTATATTACTCCTACTGATCTGGGGCCGCATTCACAAAGCATTTTATCTTACCACTAGGAGTACTCCTAAATCGCACTAAAATATTTTAGCTAGGAGTTTTCTCTTAAAAGTTATTCACAACGCCTTTCAGACCTACTCTTAGTAAAGAAAAATGACAACTCCTAAACTAAGAGTGAGTCTTCGTTGCTATGGATGACGTCATTACTCATGTACGAGCTTGACTGAAGTGACCACCTTGATTCTTCGTTGCTATGGATGACGTCATTACTCATGCACGAGCTTGACTGAAGTGACCACCATGATTGGCTGATGATTGTAACGCGGGAATGATTCCAAACACCTCCCCCTACGATGATGAGTGACAGGTGACAGGTCTGAGAATGCGTGCGCTACACAAGTAGTGCGAAGGACGGAAGATGATGAATAACTGAATTAATAGCCTAAATGAATAAAGAGTAAGGAAAAACAAATAGCCTAGCAGCCTAATGAAACATATGGATTGATGCAATATCTTTGCAACATTATTGAATTAATCTGTCACTATATGCCTCTGCCTACGTTTGCAAAGAGAAGAACATTTTAATTTGATTCACAATGAAACGTTACAATTAGTTTACATGCAGTGAGTAGTTTTGGTTGTTGTTGGTGGCGTTGTTGCATCCCTAGTCATGCCTACAATGCAAAATTGTTCCTTCGCGATTGGAAGCTCCTAGCCGCCGCATTCGCATTTCAAAACATCGCAACGTGAAATGCCACAAAAAGCGGTATGTGAATAGGTCTTAGTGAGTTAGGAGTCCTCTCGACTTCTTTTAAGCTGTCCCAGGCTTAGGTACTACTTTTAGGGCTAAAATGCTTCGTGAATTACTCTTAGTTAAAAAAATTAGGAGTCCTAAAGTTACGAGTGACACGGACATTATTTTTAGGAGTTGCTCCTAAATTCGCCAGTTAGGAGCTACTTTTAGCCTTAAAATTCGTTGTGAATACGGCCCCTGACCTTTAAAAGGAGGTTAACTAGAATATTCCATGAATGGAGACAAACATTAGGAATATGCATTCAGTGTTGCAAATGCTTCAAAAGCAGGATCTGAGTACAATCTAACCAAGAGGTTCAAATCCCAGATGGAATGAAAAGCCACTGCCCTTGTGCAAGACACTTAACCTGTGGTTTCTCCAGTGGTTTGATCCCTGTAGTAATTTTTATATTTTAATGCAAGGGTGATAAATCACAAAGTGGCAGCGAGAAAACATATTGGATAGCTCTGCCTGTCCTGTAGATGTCACTGTGTTTTGCTTAACTAACTTAACTGTATTGTGAGTTACAGTATAATGCTGCACTGCAGCTGAACCTTCAGCACCATAGTGAAAGTAATCATAAGTTGTAAAATCACAAAGTTTGTGATGAAATAAAACTAATAACGCAAAATAATGGCAGTTGTAATCACGGATTGTAGGCTATGCAAAAACAAGCATAACCAGTTTAGTCCGATTAACTAACAAATAACGTTTTAGTGAATCAAAGATACAGCATGACCAGTGAAGCCCGAATACCATTACGAATGAATCTTATGAATTGGTTTTGTTATAGTGAAACAAATACTATGTAATAGTAGCATGTTAGCTACTATATAAAGATATTGAATAAAGAGAAGTATGGTAAAACGCCTTTCTGAATTCAGCCATACAGACTGTTTTGTACAATTACAATAACTGGAAGCACATGACATCGAAAGTCTTGCACATTCAAGTTAGCAATGGCTTCACCCGCTCTTACGTTAAAATAAGATGGAAAATTTACAACATTAGCAAAGAGAGCGTTTCTTTCATATGTAAGCAAAATGGGCTTTAAAACCGAACTAAACATCAATGTACTTATATGTGCATAATTACAGGAGTATAAGGACATTACATTTACATTCATTACATTACATATATATAATGCTCAGTGCTCCAAGAGGCTGTTGCACAAAAGACAATAACGCGTTTTGGTGAGATAAAATGTCTAAGTGTCACAAAATGCAATGCATACATTTTAAGGGGCGTTCCACAAAGCCTATTTACCTTGCTTTAGCTCTACAATGAAAGAAGGAGGTGGAACATTTTTTCCCCAAAAGCTTTTTCAATTAGAGTGAAATGAGTGGGGCTATTATCACAATGCGACAGGCCTTGCCACTTTCCAATAGGTCCTTTGATTGCCATGGAAACCAGCTATCATTGTCATGACCACCTCTGGTGCTACATGTAATTTTCGGTGTGTGAGGGGCTCTGATAATGCACAATCAACAGCAAGGAGAGGAAGGCATCATGGCCAATCCGGGAGTGTCTGGCACCAGCACTGCCAGTGAGAAAGTCTCAATGGGGGACAGATTGGACTGCCGCAGAATGAGGCCACTCTTCTCAATGCAGGCTATGAACTTGCTTCCGAGTGCAATTTTCCTGCTGGAACCGAGATTTTCTTTACCTTGCGAGTTTAAATGATGGAATGGATCACGGCAGGCAGGAGGAGACCAAGGCTATAAGAGCCACTTGCCAAAATTAAATGCGTATTTCTCCCAAAAGAGCCACAAACTGGGAATCCGCCGCTTGTGTTGTACAGTATCGCTCGTTCTTGCTTGCTTTATCTTCATTCGTTCTCGTGTCCATGTCTATACCGACCTGTCTGTCACAGATTTACCTATTGTGTTCTTCTTCTTTTAGATCCCCCTCAGACACGCTCTTCCCATCTCTTCCGCAGCGAGCTTCTGTCTCTATCTGCTTTCTTCTGCAAACCTGAAGAACATCCAATTCTCAGTCGCTCCATGTCATATTCTATTCTCATCTTCTATTATGTCTGTGTATATCCTCATTTCCATACATGTGCGAGAGATAAATACCTCTAAACTGAAACTGACACTTCAGCATCAAAACTTTCAGCTATTTAGGGGAATTTGAACGTGTTCAGACGTTCGTGTTTGTTTGTGAAAGTTTTGTTAGTTTGTATGACAGGTGTTATCAGCCCGCTTCACCAAATAAAACAAAAAAACAAAGGTGACAGTTTAGGTTCACACTTCCCCTAGTTTACCATTATAAATATAAATAATTCCTTCTTGTTAACTTTTTCTCTCTTTCAATGCTTATTTCCTTCGATTTGGGCTACTTCATCATTCTTTCCTTATTTTCTTGTTTTTCCTCTCCTTTCTTCCTCCTCCCTTCTTTTCTTCTCTTTCAAGCAGCGACTAACACCTGCGATTCCTAAAGTAGTCTTCGGCCACATGAAAACATTGTTTTTGCTTAATTTCATGGCTTTTAGGGAAGATGAGAGGGCAGCCCATGGAAACAGCTAAATTGTTTCCTGAACACTGGTGTAAAAAAGCTTCGAACAGACCACATGAATATGTGAGCCACTGGTAATTATGCGTTTTATCTGTTCAAATCTTGGCTTCTCCAGTGAGAAAGACAAATAACCCACTGGAACAAACAATGGGATAAGACAAAAGCTGAGGTTGGAGCAAGAACAGATGCAATTCATTATGCACAAAAACTCAAAATGGTGGCCGCATGACGAACTATGCAGATGGAAAGACTACTTTAGTAAAAACAGGGGACAGGAGGCAATTGTAATGGAAAAAACTACTACAAAGATATCTGATACATTTGCAATATGTTGGTCAGTAACAGTGCCATATTAAAAATATGTACATTGAGAAAGATTTGATCATAATACATTTTTTAAAAGTATTCAGTGTTTCAATTGCCCCCACTGTTACGGGGTGTGTAGGCAGGAAGCACGAGGAGATCAGGATTTCCAAAAACAATATACTTTACTAATAAATCAAACTGGTACAGGTAGGAAAACAGACAGAGGATACACACATCTTACATAAACGAGAACCGACCAGGAGTGAGGGAGAACACAGGGTTTATATACACAGAGAACGGATCATGGGAACAAGACACAGCTGGGGCAAATTAACTAGACACAGGTGAAGGAACTGAACACAAACGAGGAGCGGGAAAACTAACACAGGACTAAACCAAATCACAATGACGGGGGAAAACACAGGAATACAGACACAAGACAGACATAACTGTAACATTACGCCCCTCCTCGAAAAGGCGTGTCCCCACGCCGTATAAACATCAAATAGGGGCGGGAGGGTGGGCGCCCTGGAGGCTGACGAGGGCGTGGCTTTCCCGGAACAGGAAGCCTCCAGGGCGGAGCAGGCCGTGCTGATAGCCCGGGTGAAGACGCCTCTTCAGGTGGCCAGGGTGGAGACGCCCCTTCAGGTGGCCAGGGCGGAGAGACCCCCTCGGGTGGCCAAGGCGGAGCAAGCTGGTCAGGGGGCCATGGCGGAGACGCCCCTTCAGGTGGCCAGGGTGGAGACGCCTCTTCCGGTGGCCAGGGCGGAGCAAGCTGGTCAGGGGGCCATGGCGGAGACGCACCATCAGGTGGCCTATATCCCCCCCCCCCCCCCCAAAATTTTCTTGGGGAGAGTGCCAGGCTCAGGGACGTGCATCAGGTCAGGCTTGGGAGGGCTGGACGGGACCAGTAGAGAAGGCTCTGTAGGGCTGGCTTGAAGCTCAGGCTCTGGCGGGCGTGCAGGGAAGCTCAGGCTCGGCAGGCGTGCAGGGAAGCTCAGGCTCGGCAGGCGTGCAGGGAAGCTCAGGCTCGGCAGGCGTGCAGGGAAGCTCAGGCTCGGCAGGCGTGCAGGGAAGCTCAGGGCTGGGTTCATGGGCTGAAATGAATGTGTGTGCTGCCCACACACACACAACAGCCATGGATCCCACAAGTAGCACTGTGTCTTCCAGAGCTGGCTGGACGGTCTCTGGCTGGACGGTCTCTGGCTGGACGGTCTCTGGGACTATGGCCTTCCTGGCAGCACGTGCTGATATAAGTGGGGGATCGGCGATGCAGGAAACCAGTCCTGGACGTCCATATACCGATCCGGTGGCTGGTTTGATGGTGGGCGTGATGCCAATGGTGAAGGTTGAGCCACACAACCACAGCACATGATCTAGGTACCGGGCAAACGAACCTGGGTTTGCCGTTGCTGGAGCTTGCTGGTACAAAGGTTCATCCAGACCACACCAGAATACGGTCTTCAGCGCATCGTCAGTCCAGTCCACGAGGTAGGATATTTCAAGGAATTTTGCCACATATTCCTCATTTGGGCTACCGTCTTGAAAACAATGGACCAGACGATCGGCTGGGGTGAATGGAGAGTGAGCTGGGTTAACCGGGGTGAGAAGAATTCCCATGCTGACTCTTTACTTGGTCGGTTCTTTTGTTACGGGGTGTGTAGGCAGGAAGCACGAGGAGATCAGGATTTCCAAAAACAATATACTTTACTAATAAATCAAACTGGTACAGGTAGGAAAACAGACAGAGGATACACACATCTTACATAAACGAGAACCGACCAGGAGTGAGGGAGAACACACGGTTTATATACACAGAGAACGGATCATGGGAACAAGGCACAGCTGGGGCAAATTAACTAGACACAGGTGAAGGAACTGAACACAAACAAGGAGCGGGAAAACTAACACAGGACTAAACCAAATCACAATGACGGGGGAAAACACAGGAATACAGACACAAGACAGACATAACTGAAACACCCACTGCATGTAATTGTTTTAAAGCCGATTCATATTACTCTTTTTGCATTAAGGTTTAAAAAATATAAAACTGTTTTCAACAACGATAATACAAATAAATGACCAAATCAGGATATTATGATGATTTCTGAAGGATCATGTGACACCACTGAAGATTGGAGATTCTGCTTAGCATAAACAGCCTGAGCCTTGGGGAGCATAAGAGACAAAAAGCTGCAATCCGTAAATGTTTTTGATTAAAGTACATAACCAATCAGTGTTCAAAACTATCTTCTTGTAATAATGTTTTCTAACTTGATAGGATTTTTTTTAATGAAACAGATTAGACATAAGAGACTAGAGGTCATCCGTTGTTGAGACCGTCTGTTGCCAATTTCAGAAGTGACCTTAGAACTTTCCCAACTTCATTTTCCAAATGGACGTTTTTACTTTTGGCTCAAATAGAATCATCTCTAAGTGCAATTCCTAGTTAAGCTTCTCTGCACAATCAAGCCTAGAACTCAAGCATCTGCACAGCTTTCTAAATTTCATGAGCAGAAGACAAGTTTAGGCTTTTAAGAACGGTAATCCACTTATGCTCTGCACACGTTTCCTCACACCGGCTCCTCTGAGGGGAAATGCTTGCCTCAAAAGATTCTATTGTTAAAGATGAGAGAAGTACTACAAATATGTGTGTTAAATAAAGCATAATGCAACTAATAATTCAATATTTATGCAACTTCCTATGGATTCCATATAGGACTATGATTACCCAAGAGGAACATGTTGCTACATTGTTGTTAGTTCGCTCTTCCATAGCTTAGATTTGTCTCATATAAAGATACACTATGTAATGTTTACCCTCTAATAAAAAATATGAACTACTATGAGCATAAAGAATATGTTGTTTTTTTAAATCACTTTAAATCATTTTATAAATCGCCAAGCTATTTTGCAATGCCTCCTTTGTGTAATTTAAATTAAATATGTCCTTCTGAGTTAATGGTTTTGTTGATATCACTAAAATCTGTTAGATGTAGTACATCATGTTTACAACCTATATCTGAAATACACACACATATGAACACAGCATATACATGTGCATGTAAACCCAGGGGGAAATCTCAGGGATCCCCAATAATAGTGAAGGAGTGGGAACATTTGTTTAAATTTGGTATATAGTGGAAAGAGGCATTCCCGTGTTCACAAGCCACTTGGCATACAGATAAAACTTGACAAAATCCACACGTGTTTTGACAGTTTTGAGAAGCTCCACTGCACTCTAACCGTTCACCGAGATGAGCTTTCGGAACGACTGCCCCATGCTTCATTTCCAACCCTATAGTAACCCTTTAGTCTAAATTTAACAGGATAGATTTTCTGTCGCTCTTTTTTATTATTATTTACTTTCAATTTCATACAGCATTTAGCTCTTACCAGCTCACAACCATTTTTTATCCTGTTAGTCAACTCTAATGTGACGCTCCATATTTTGTATGGGTTATGGCGGCCAAATTATCACCCAATAATTCTTAATAATTTCAATAATAATATGTAACCATTTGAATTGCCAGACTAGAGTCATAAAATAACACTCCAGGACTCTAGCTCCAATTCATTTTCTCCCTCCATGTGGTTGACAATGATTCATTATTGGGCTTAATGCAGTGAGAGAGGAAATGGAAGGCACACGCTCTAGTTAATTGGAACCTTTGTTGCAACGATAAGGACTGCATGAAAGGCGCTTAATATCAAAATCTGGTATCTGTAAACAACTGCTGCGCAACCATGGCACTAAAAGATAATGAATCAATGCAAATTTGTGTTTATTATGATCTAGAACACATAGCATTAGGGGTATGAAGAGAATGAGAAGGGTTTGGGGTCACATCAGTAATTAAGAGTCCTTTAAGCTGCCATAAAGTATCTAGCTATCTAGTAACAATCTTAGAAATGCTTCTTATAGCAACCATCCAGTTCTTGGCTAACTTTTCTATTTTATTTTGACTGATGAAAGTGGTAGCAATCACCACAATTTATTATTGTTTTAAAGAGGTCATATCATTAAATGGGCAATTTTGTTTCAAGCTGTTTATGTAAGACTATTATGTAAACACTTTGCACCTGAAACAAAACAAAATTAAACAAATAAAATGAAACAAAAAACAAGTAATAAAATAAAAATAAAATAAAATAAAATAAAATAATAAAAGTCACCTTGGACCTAATAATGCTGGGAATTACATGGTAATGAAAAAACTTTTGTTTAAGTTTCTTAAGGGAACGCAAAACTTTTGTGAGAGAACGGAAAAGTATTGATTTATTCCTCCCATCTCATATTTTTTTCCCACCACCACGTCCCTTGAGGCTCCGTGAATCAACAGAACAATATTTGAAAATCTTTTGCAAAATATTATTCTTATCCTTAAAAATGTGAAATGATCGTTCTTCTTTAAAATTACTTCACTGAGATTCAGAACACTGAATCATGAATTTATGCATTCGGTATCACTTTATAAGAATGGTCTGTCATTAATAGGTAACCATACAGGAAGTAATGCAGGACAACTGAGTAATACATTAACACTTCAGCTACTACTATTAACTAATATGAAAAAAAAGCTTAACTAATCAGTAAGTAATATCAAATTTAGGACTAAGATAGTTCCTTAGTAGTTAATAATTACTGAATGAGATTAGCCTCATTAATAACTATCAACTAACTATGACAAATTATAAAGAATTAACAATTAATTACTAATCAGAACTTTATTGTGTGTCTGAGATGTAATCAATAATCTTGTTTACTCTGAATATGGTCATAAAATGCATTACTAATTACTGAAGTGTTACCTAGTCACTCTTCAGGAACTACTAGTGATCCGGACCATTATTTTCAAGTGAAAAAGACGAATTGGGATCTCGCCTGAGAGCCCAATTCATCAGTCGTTCTGACGTAACGTCTCGGTTCCCTCCTTCAGGGAACGGGGGTTACATTAGAAACCTAGACGTTTTTAACTTTAAACTAATGGTCCTGATCTAGTAGTTCTTGAAGAGTGACTTGTGATGCCCAGATTCCCCAGAATTTGTTTAATGTATATTAAATTCTTATTTCATGAATTCGATTTTTAATGATATGACCCCCTTAAAATCATGTGAATCAGCAAGATGAAGGATGGCAGAAAGTGCAAGGTTGAGTTCCATGCAAGCGGCGCGAGCGGTATAAAACCGCACCCAGTCCCGGCCAGAGAAACAACACATCACCAAAGGTTTCTCAGGCAATCATATCTCCTATTGTCCCGGCTTCACAGAAGGCTTGGAGTCTGTGAGGTTGTGTTTCTCGAGAGGGAGGGAGGAAGAGAGACAGAGGAAGACAGGGCCTGATTCTAGCGCCCACTTAGGCTGGAAGGGTTGTGGACGTGGCCAGAGCCGAAGCTTGGTGACCTGTGAAGTCAGGGAGCACTGAAGCCAGATTAAAGCTAATCACCCCGAGCCTGACTGGATCCCTCACTCCGACTGTCAGCACCCGACCAGCGGACTCTCAAGGACAAACTGATATTCCAAGAGTTTTTTTGAGGAAAGCCAAACAGTGGACATCACCACATCAGTGAATGCAGTTAGCCACAGGCGTCACCCTCAGGCATATTTTTTGCATACAAGATGGTTTTTTGCAGTGAAGTGGCATCATTTTGAAAGATACAGGCTACACTGTATCTAGAAAATAAAGAAAAGTCAAATGTTAATTGCTTACCTGTAGCTTGCCTTACCATATAAGGTATAATATATATAAAATCCATATACAGCACAGCAGAATAATGTACCTTAAAACAATATAAAATGTAAAAAGTATGAATTAGATAATAAATTATGATGAAATATAAACGATAAAATCAGACCAATAGAAATAAATGGAAAACAGTTATTTTAAACTGTAATAATATTTTATATTATTGCTGTTTTTACATTACTTTTGATCAAAGAAATGCAGTCTTTGTGAGCCTTGAAAACACTTCTCTCAAAAACATTTGAAAAAATCTAACCAACCCCAAACTTTTGAACGGTAGTGTACAGTATATTCTTTATGGGACCACAGTTTTACAATAATAATAATAGCTGTAGTTGTGTTTTTCTAGGTGGGAATGTTATGGTTGCCTTGGCAGTGTTTAGTATGGTCTATCTGCTGTTGCATTAAAAAAAAAAACAATAAAAAGATATAGACTCTCCAACACAAAAACATGCACGTTTAGGAACTAGCTTGAATATTTCATACCTGCTGTCAATAATGAATAGCAGAACTGTAAATCATGAATCATCCATTCCATCCAGTCACACACACACACACACACACAAAAAATGCCACAATCGCTGAGCAACGTGTGTGATGAAATGAGCCATGTAACACTCTCTGTCCCACAGCAGCCCGTCCCAGAATGCCCAGCGGGTTCCTCGTTCTGAGCTGCCCTTTGCTCTCCATGAGGTTCACATAGATTAAAATGCACCGCTCTGGCCTATGAATATTACATTTCCTGTCTATAATTCCATGTATCAGTGCCAAACAGCTGGGAGAAGTGTGAGCCAATATGAGTGAACAGTCCCTCAGCAGTGGTGCAGCTTACAGTTATAAAGCCCAAAGAGCTGGAATTCTGAGAAGTACACGAACAAAGTGATGTGCCATACTGTATGCATTCAATAAACATTTGGTGCAGGAAAAAAAAGGTTTGTGCATCATCTTTCCTCAGCTTCCTTTGGTAGAGTTTCTCTGGCGGTTTGTGGACTAACCTCTGAACTAGCCTGTGGGCAAACCTTGAGCAATTCCTCAACACTCCTGCAACGACTAAAAGCTGCTCTAGCACAAAGCTCAAATATGCTGATCTGCTGCTCAAGAAACATGTCTTATTATTATCAATGTTAAAAACAGTTGTGCTGCTGAATATTTTTGGGGAAACATTTTTTTCAGGATTCTTTGATGAATGGAAAATTGGGATTTATTTGAAATAGAAATATTTTGTCACAATGTAAAAGTCTGTCACTTTTGATCAATTTGATGCATAAAAAAAAAGTTACAGACACAAAACTTTTGAACAGTAGTATATTATAAAGTTACAAAATGGCAGCATATCAGAATGCAATGATATGCACCATTAACTGTCTAATATTCTCTCACATTGCTGTTGCCACTATTTAAAAAAAACACAGACATGCCGTTCAAATGATTTTACCAAAGTTAAGAAAACAGCATGCCAAATAAGTCCCCATTGGCATGTAAAAGCAGCTGCACCGTGCTGCCTCTCCTGGGTTATTGCTTTAATACATCTCTGGCTGCGGTACATAAAGGAATCACTGGCAACATTCACACCATATCAGATAACTCTTCATCTTTCCAAGTAGCCTATTACATTGTAAATGCGTGAAGTGTGACGTGACACTTCTGCCTGTGTCTCGTAATGCGTTCACACCCTGCCGAATGATCAGTTACAAACACCTTGAGCTGCCAAACATGACCTCCTGAGCCCTCTGCTGCCTGTTTCATGGAGGAAATCTGCTTTTTGAGTTCTTCTGAGATCAGGGAACAGACTTGTTTAGGCCGTAGATGGCTACAAGGATTATGTTTATTTTCTCCATGAGCAACATCTTGTTTAAAACATTAGTTATGCATGGCGAAGAAGCTATTTAAAATGTACAACAACAATCAAGTAATTGAATGGGTAATGTATTGGCAAATATTTGGTAAGACTTTACTTAATTTGAGTGTCATAGCTGTGAAATTTAGGTAGTCTACTCACATAGAAAAAATCGAACCAAACAAAATAAGTGCAAATGATAGAATCTATAGGTTTGTGTCACATAAACATGTTTGCGCACATAAACATTTTACACGTTCTTTATCATTTATCAACATACACAACAAAACCTACACTCACATTGTTCTATTTGACACTTCAATAAGAATGCTGAAAAAAGGCTCAGTGTAAATTGCTCATAGAAGATGGGATGGATCCACATTTTAAGCATTTCTCAGGCATCCATGAACTGTGCAGCCTATCACTGATGGCCTGCTAAACTGCCATTTTGTGCTGCATGGGCAGAAGCTGCGCTGGAACGATAAAACCCTACTGCTATGAAAAAATTCTGAGCAATTTACATTATTATTTTCCTTTGCCCTCCAAAATTGTTTATTAAAATGTTCTGTTTAGTACTACCTTGTGCATTTAGTACATGCATTCTCTGATGGTTAATTTGCATGCGGATTTGAATTCAACCACATTAAGCAAACCCAGGGTGCATGTATAACGAGTTTCCATTTATTTAAATTAAACAGCTAAATTGGGTCCAGTAGCTAATGAAATGGTCATGGCGCGAGTGACCTTTATCAGCTTGCTTTTCTGAAAGGAAGTGGGTCGGAATATGCATGTGTGTTGTGGCGTGAGAGGTGGGCTACACGCCACTTTCAATAATTAATAATGAGAAAAAAGTTTACTTTTAATCAGCAAATAGTGCAAACAACTGCACAAAACTACAATTTATAAATTTTTACCACAAGGAAAGCCAGTTATTAAAGTGTCTGACAATAATAGGGTTAACAGCATAAATTGTGTTATCCTTGCCAAAAAAACAAACAAAAAAAAAACGTACTCGGTTACTAACCTCGGTTCTCTCTAGAGAGGGAACGAGTACTGCGTAATATCTTACGCTACGGGGAAAACCTCTTTTCCACGAGGTATTGAAGCCAAAAATTATCCTTAATTTTGAATTAATGTAAAACGCTGTGCAGCAGCATGCAGACATAGGCAGGACGGCTTGCGCGCCTATTGGCTGCCCTGCGGCAACAGCAGCAGCCTATCGAGAGAGGCGCTGCGTGACACCATATCCAATGGGGGCATTTCGCGCCCATTTCGTCACGTCCCGCCAGAAAGGGCATGGTCTCGCCCTATAAATATAGCTCGATAAGGCTGGTACACTGGTTGTCATCGCCGAAGCGAACCAGAGCTGTGCATGCACGGCGAGATACGCAGTACTCGTTCCCTCTCTAGAGAGAACCGAGGTTACGTTAGTAACCGAGTACATTCTCTTACGAGAGTATCTCTCGTACTGCGTAATATCTTACGCTATGGGGAACACAATGCAAAACGCCGTGGTTACTGGGATCCGACACCAAAGTCCCAAGGGCAGTAGCCCGGGGCTCATATAGTGCATAATCACCATAGACTCACAGAGAGTCGGAGAAGAGAGTATGGAAGTAAAATAATGTCAAATGTTTTTGAAACAAAAAGCATGTTGAATTGCACCATTTGAAAAAAAATATGCATTGCGTTAACCATGCTTGTATTTTAATCCATTGTATTTTTAAGGCTTGCATTTTTATGGGCTGAAATTCAACATGGTTGAATATTTAAGCTGTGAATATTTCAATTAAAAACATTTCAAACACATTTTCAATATTAAAAATGCAATAATCCATATTCACCTTTCATATTTCATTTCCAAAATTTTCAAACTGTTTAAAAATACAACCTATAATATTCAACAGGCAATTTTCTGTCCATTTTATTTCGCCTTGAAAATTCGCTTCCACAAATTCAGTGGTTCAAATTCGACAGTAAATTCAACGTCGACATCCAGGAACTGCAGGAAAAGCAGTAGATTACCGATCATAATCTCCATCTGCTGTAGTCAGCTTTACCAGCACCAGTACTCATCATTCTGTCCACTTCAGCAAATGACGTTTTGTGAAGTCCTCTCCTGGTGCTTTGGTGCTTGTCAACACGCGCGTGCACCCCCTGCTGGTAAAGCTGACTACAGCAGATGGAGATTATGATCGGTAATCTACTGCTTTTCCTGCAGTTCCTGGATGTCGACATTGAATTTACCTTCGAATTTGAACCACTGAATTTGTGGAAGCGAATTTTCAAGGCGAAATAAAATGGACCGAAATTTGCCTGTTGAATAATATAGGTTGTATTTTTAAACAGTTTGAAAATTTTGGAAGTGAAATATGAAAGGTGAATATGGATTATTGAATTTTTAATATTGAAAATGTGTTTGAAATGTTTTTAATTGAAATATTCATAGCTTAAATATTCAACCATGTTGAATTTCAGCCCATAAAAATGCAAGCCTTAAAAATACAATGGATTAAAATGCAAGCATGGTTAATGCAATGCATATTTTTTTTCAATTGGTGCAATTCAACATGCTTTTTGTTTCAAAAACATTTGACATTATTTTACTTCCATAAGAGAGGCTGCAAGCATCATTCCCAATGAAATAGCATCCCACAGGAGCTAGTTATGTAACAGTGTTTCACGCAGACAGGGTGAACGTGTTCAGCCTGAACTGGGTAATAGTGCGGGTTATTCAACACCCATGGAGCTGTTATATCGCTCAGTGAGCGATGCACAAGCAAAACTCAGCATTTGGGCCGGCACAGCGGGGCAGATAGCACTGAATTCTATACCGACAGAAGCTTGCCTTGTAAGGCGGGAACCTCTAGGTTATAAAACCTTATAAATGTAGACGGCGAGGCCCAGCCCGCGGCCGTACAGATATCTTGCAAGGTAACCCCACTATACCACGCCCACGATGAGGCCACGCCTCTCGTGGAGTGTGTTCTGACACCCAAAGGACACTGCAGGCCCTTAGAAGTGTAAGCCAGTGCTTCGACTATCCATCTGGATAAGCTCTGTTTTGATGCGGCCAGTCCCTTGGAGCGTCCGCCAAACAAAACGAAGAGCTGCTCGGTCTGTCTGAAGACAGACGAGCGGGACACATAAGCTCTCAGTGCCCTGACAGGGCAAAGGAGACTCGCATCCTCCTCCTCAGCATGAACCGGGAGGGCGCACAGGGAAATAACCTGGGCCCTGAACGGTGTGTTTAGGGATTTGGGCACGTACCCGTGTCTTGGTTTGAGTATGACTTTTGAGTCATTAGGCCCAAACTTCATACATGACGCGCTTACTGAAAGCGCTTGTAAGTCCCCTATGCGCTTCACTGAAGCGAGAGCCAAAAGAAACACCGTCTTGAAAGACAGATGCTTCATGTCTGACAAATGGAATGGCTCGAACGGGGCACCTTTCATGGCTTCCAAAACCGTAGAAAGGTCCCACACCGGGACTGAAGGAGGTCTGGGAGGGTTCAGCCTCCGAGCTCCCTTGAGGAATCTCACGACCAGGTCGTTTTTCCCCAGTGACTGGTCAGACACAGGTTTTGCAAACGCTGCTATGGCCGCCACGTACACTTTGAGTGTGGATGGGGTCCTGCCCTTATCCAGCAGCTCTTGAAGGAAGGAGAGTACTTCCGTAACCCCGCAGTCTACGGTTGAAAAGCCCTGGGCTTGACTCCAGGCAGAGATTTGAAGGAATAGAGCCGTCTAGTAGATCTGCGTGATCGTGTTTAACACTCCCTCCGGGAGGTTAGCGGGTTGATGGCCCATGCATGTAGGGACCATAGTTGCGGGCGAGGATGCCAAATCGAGCCCTTGGCCTGAGAGAGGAGGTCTTTCCTCAATGGTATTGGCCAAGGGGCAGTGCTGGTCAGCCGCATCAGGACAGGGAAACAAGTCCAGATTTGTCCAGAGCGGAGCCACAAGCAGCACTGGGCATCCGTTTTCCCTGATTCGTTCCAGCACTTGAGGCAGGAGCGAGACGGGGGGAAAGCATAGAGAGGACAGCGGGGCCAGACGTGGGCCAGCGCGTCCTTGCTCTTGGAAAAATATTTCGGACAGTGAGCGTTCTCGTGGGACACGAACAGGTCCACCGGCGCTCTTCCGAATGTCTCCCACAGCAGTTGGATCGTCTGCGGGTGCAGCGACCATTCCCCTGCTGGGACATTGTTTCTGGACAGTCTGTCTGGACCCAGATTCAGGTGACCAGGCACATGCGCCGCTCTCAGTGAAAGCAGGTTGTGCTGAGCCCAGACCAGGAGGCATTCCGTTAGCCTGTAAAGGTTTCGGGACTTGATGCCGCCCTGGTGATTTATGTATGCCACCACTGACATGTTGTCGAACGGACCAAGACGTGGTGACCTTTTATCTGGGGACAGAAGCGCCGTAGCGCGTTGTCGACTGCCATCATTTCCAGACAGGTTATATGTCGGAACTTTTCCCGTTCTGACCACTGGCCAAAGAACAGTCTGCCCTCGAGCAGCGCTCCCCATCCCGAGGTGGAGGCATCCGTAGACACCACCTTCACACTCGAGGGAGTCCCCAGACTCACACCTGACTGATACCAGTCGGTTACTTTCCAAGGTTCCAGAGCCGGAATGCATTTTAGATCGACCCGGAGGCGAAACCGGCCAGCGGTCCATGCCCGGGGCAGAACTCGCGCTTTCAGCCACAGCTGCAGTGGGCGCATGCGAAGCAGACCCAGCTGGAGTACTGAAGCTGCTGAGGCCACGAGGCTCAGCATTTTCTGAAACCTTTTGAGCTGGACTATCGAGCCGCGGCGGAAGGATTTCACAGCGCGCTGAATGTCCAGCTCGTGCTCTGGCGACAGACGCGCTGTCATGGATAGCGAGTCCAGCACTGTTCCCAGAAAATAAATTTTCTGGCTGGGAGACAGCCAACTTTTCACCCAATTGACTGTGAGACCCAGATTCTCGAGATGCTCGAGTAATGTGGTCCTGTGTTCTATGAGCTCTGATCGTGATCGAGCTAGAATCAGCCAATCGTCCAAGTAGTTAAAAATTCGCATGCCCTGTTGTCTCAGGGGTGCAAGAGCCGCGTCCATGCACTTTGTAAATGTACGGGGTGCCAGGGACAGGCCGAACGGCAGGACTTTGTATTGGTATGCCTGGCCCTCGAAGGCGAATCTCAAGAATCGCCTGTGACGTGACGCTATTTGTATTTGAAAATAGGCATCTTTCAGATCTATTGACATAAACCAGTCCTCCTGGCAAACTTGCGCGATGATTTTCCTGGTTGTAATCATTCTGAACTGGCGCTTCGTGAGCGCTTTGTTCAGCTGTCGCAGATCTAGAATGGGTCTGAGACCCCCGTCTTTTTTCGGTACCAGAAAATACCTGCTGTAAATACCCCCTTTGCTCTGAGCCTGAGACAAAGGTTCTATAGCCCCTTTGCTCAGTAGTTTCGCTATCTCGGCTCGAAGTAGATGAGATACTTCGTTTTTTACCGTCGTTTTGACTCGCGCCACGCAACGGCGGGGGCATCGAGCGAACTGCAGCGAATAGCCTATTTTTATAGTCTTCAGCACCCATTCTGATACCCCGGGAAGCTTTGCCCACGCATCTGCGTGAATAGCTAGAGGTAGAATGAAATCTGGGCTCTGGCCGTGGCATAACGGCGGCCGGAGAGCTCCGGTGTGCTGGGAAATAAACACTGTGTTTGCAGTGTGTGAGGCGGGGGGTGCGCTGATCACAGCGGGCAGCCCGGCCGCGCTCAGCTTCTCTCTGACAGGTTGTGGAGAGAATGCGAGCGGGACGAGCCCCGTAGGGTTCGGCATGTCTGTGAGGGAATGTGGGCGCGGGATAGTGGGCACACTCACTGCACTGGGAACACTGTCGGCTCGCGCCGACTGAGAATGTGTTGGTTTCGTTTTTACAGAAACCTTGGGACATGCTTCGTGTAGTGTTTGTGGGCACTGTGTTGTGGGTACGTACACTACATTTATTGCACAATCAACATGAGCCGATTTTATTTGTGCTAGCCCTGTATTGTGGCGGGCTGTGTCTGTGTGTGGGAATAGGCACTGAGACGTGGGCATTCTTACAACACTCATAACGCCATCGGCCGTGGCCGGAACACCAGAAAATACACTCTTTATTGGATTGATCTGGGTAGCCGTAAAAACGGCTTTTGTGTGCAGGCAAGGAGGTTGTGGAACGGACTTGTTTACTGCGAAGTACGCTGGAACAGTCGCATTGTCTGGAACTGAGCGAGCGAGAAGTTTTGGTGAAAATCCAGCCGCAGTGGGATTTGAACACCGACGCTTTCCTGAACCAGGCTTTTGAGGGTAGCACCGTCAAAGCACGCCGTCCAGCGGAGGGCGGACAAAGATGGGACGCTACCGCTGCTTCCACTGGAGGAAGAGAGAGGTATCCTCTATCTTTCGCACCGTCCACAGAGGAGAATGCTGCAGAGACAGAGGTATGCATTCTGGCCGAGAAGGGGGCGTTCCAAGACTTCGCGACTTCTTCGCGAAGCTCAGGAAAAAAAGGCATGGGTCTCGACTGTGATGGGGCGAAGTCCTTCCGGAGGAAGCATCCATCCAGCCGGTTGCGGGCGCCTTCCAGTCGAGGCAGAGGTTGTCGACAGGCTTGAGAGAGCAGACGCATCAGCTCAGTTTCAATGCCGGCTCGTCTCCCAGACGGCTGGCGGGCAGCGGGGGGGAGGTCCACAGAGCTCGCCCAGTCCTCGCTGTCTGATGCCAGGATAGAACAGGCCTCGGCTGGTTCATCAAACTCAATGGCGGAAGCGGTGGCAGACGGCGGCCGCTGTTCGTCGGTAAGCGACTCGAGCGATGCCGGCGAAGCTGGCGGGCGAACCGGCGAGCTTTGGCGGGCAGGAGAGAGCTCGGGGGCGCGCTGAGCACGGCGCTGCAGCGGTACTGCAGCGGGCAGAAGTGCGGGCTCCGAGAAGGATGCCAGGCGAGTCCTCAGACTCACCATATGCATCAGCTCGCAATAAGGGCATCTGCCGTCAGCGAGCACGAGAGCCGTGTGATCCTCACCCAGGCAGGAAACGTATATCACGTGGCGGTCCTCGTCGCTGAGTTGGGCTCGGCACGAGCCACAGGAAGAAGGCATCTTGAAAAAGACGCTAGCTCTTTTAGAGTTATATAGAGAAGTTTAAGTTGCAGCGGCGAACGAACACTCTCAGCAGAGGTAAAAAGGATATATACGCCAGAAAGCGTAGCCAGTACAGCGACTGAAGGCGGCGAGGTGAAGGCCAGCGGCTTCAGGTTCAAGGCTCGTCCAGCAGAAGGCTTATGTCAGCGGCGCGGCTTCTCACTCTGGATCCAGCGATGCGTGCGCTTCGCTGAAGAGATGAAAATCAGTGGGTAACGCTTCCTTTTACAGTACAGTACTTACAGTGTACTTACAGTGTACTTACCTAGAAAGTACTGGCTAATATAAAGTAAGTACATGGAACAGGGGTAGGTTTAGGGGTAGGTTCAGGGTTAGTTCTAGTTATTACCCAGTAATTGTAGTTACTAAAATAAGTACATAGTATTTACATGGGTAACTGGACTGTAAAAGGAAGCGTTACCAATCAGTGTACCAGCCTTATCGAGCTATATTTATAGGGCGAGACCACGCCTGGTGGGACGTGACGAAATGGGCGCGAAATGCCCCCATTGGATATGGTGTCACGCAGCGCCTCTCTCGATAGGCTGCTGCTGTTGCCGCAGGGCAGCCAATAGGCGTCCTGCCTATGTCTGCATGCTGCTGCACAGCGTTTTACATTAATTCAAAATTAAGGATAATTTTTGGCTTCGATATCTCGTGGAAAAGATGTTTTCCCCGTAGCGTAAGATATTACGCAGTATGAGAGATACTCTCGTAAGAGAACTTTGTTTTAGTTGTAAACTTTAGTTAAAAACTTTGTTTTAGTTTAGCAATGTTTGAAAAAGACACTACCAATGAAGCTTGGTTAGATGGATAAAGATAAACTACATTATTTAATGACCATTTAGCGTAATGAGTGTATACTGTGTATTATTGATAAATTATTAATACTACGTTCATGAATGATTCAAACAGGGTTTTAGATCATCACTAATGAATTTTATCTAAGAAAAATGAAAACGATATGAACTTGGACAGCCAAGATGAAGCACTTTGAATAGCAGTAAAGTGGAAGTGGAAAGTGAAATTATGAATTGATTAAGTTCTGATATAATGAATTGATATAGTTAGCTATAGGCTATAGATATAAATGGGGAAAAAAACACAAATCTCCGTATTTTGGGGAATTTGGGAGTTCTTGTTTTTCTTAAAATAAAATGCTCTGAGTGTTTGGGAATAATCTAGTATAAAATATGATAGGATATCATAGAGAAAAAAAGAAAAAAAAAGACTGTCTGGAAGATAACTAAATGTTAAATGAAACAGATAGACCATTGTGTTATATCAAAACAATAATAATATATAATAATAATATATACATACATTTTTGTGTAATATTCTCATCTCATCATTTATAATAAATACAATATTGAATACTGAAACAGAGCAGACTGATACATTAAAAATATTTGTATCACACAAAGCACAATTCTGTGAATTATTAATTATTAATTGGTGTATCCATTAATGTACCTATCAATCCTGCTGGACTCCTGGAATCATCCGCAACTTTCACCTACATAGCTATGGTTCTACACTGGTTACAAAAATATAGCAATCCTATATTTCCAATCCAATCCTTTTCCTTTTTTACTTGTTTGGTTTTGGGTGTCCTTCCCGATGTCCGGAGACATGAGATAAATCACAGGACGTCCTCTGCAATAAAGCCAGTTAATTCCAAGGGGTTTAAATCTCAGGGTCTGCTGCAGATACTAACACAACAGTTCCATTAAAGCAAAATTAAGCGCCACAAAGGCACCGTCTCAGCAGAAATATACAGCGTGGCCTGCCACATTAACATAAAGCATGGCCCTCAAAAATTATTAGCCTCTCTAATCTTGAAACTCTCAGACGCTGCATTGCACTGTTCCAATGACCTGTCCATGGTGATGCATGGCTGTTTTTTTTGTTGTTGTTTTTTTTCTTTGCTCCCAGCTCTGGATTTATGCTCACTGAAATAGAAATGCACAGACTCATTGGAGTCTGGAAACACATCCTTGCACATTCATCCAAACAAGGTACTTCATCCATTTCTTATCAACAACACATTAAGAGCAGAGATGTCCCTTATATCAGGTATTGTGATGCACAAACATCAAAGGGGAAAGACAAGGGGACTCAATTCCTAAAATATCGTTTTAAAAATATTTTTAATAATTTAAATGTTTAAATAAAAGTACGAACACTGCAGAACATTCAAATTAGCCAAGCAATTTGACACTTCAAATTAAGATTAAAGATTTGTATCAATTACATTGTTACAGCAGTAGGTCTTTGTGAGTCATTGAATCATTAATTCAAACTGATTTAATAATAACAATAATACTAATACTGATTAATTCAAATTAATGATTTAAATATATATATATATACTTCAGTATGGAAGAAAATTAATTCCAAATGTTTTGAAACAAAAAAGCTTATTGAATTGCACTAATTGAAAAAAAGGTTCTTGCATTTTAATACATGTGTATTTTTAGGGCTTGCATTATATGGGCTGAAATTCAACATGGTTGTATAATTAAGCTGTGAATACTTCAAATCCAAACATTTCACACACATTATTAAAAAATCGTATATCTATATTCACCTTTAAGTTTTCACTTCCAAAATAGTCATTCTGTTACAACCTATAAAAATAGAACCTATAATATTCGACAGGCAATTTTCGGTTCTTTTTATTTCGCTTTACAAATTCGCTTCCATAAATTCAGTGGTTCAAATTCGACCGTAAATTTAACATTTCACATCCGGGAACTGCAGGAATAGCAGTAGAGTACCGATTCATAATCTCCATCTGCTGTTAGTCTACCTCACCAGCAGGGGGTGCAAGTGCGTGTTGATGAAGACCAACAATGACGAAGAGTCATTCATTTGAATAAAAATAAAAAACGGATTTACAGAAATAGAGCAAACGGTAAGTGTATGTGTGATGATGATCAGGGCCAGTATATGTGCGAAAAACCTGATAGACACAAAATCTGCATTTATATTTAATTCATTGTCTTCACTGTTACTCTCCCTGTGTACACGTAAGCAGCTTTCTCTACCATGAACGAGATTATAATGTTATTCCCCGATGCTGATGTACAGATCAAACGTTAAATCTGAGGTAGACATATATTCCTGTCGTTTGTATAGCTGCAGTACTAGGGTTTCTCTCAATACAGTACGTCATTGTCCAGGATTCCCCTGCTGTCAGGACATATAAAATGCTTAACGTAGCTCAGTGGACTAATACAGTGATATAAAAGACCAAACTCATACCTTATTGGAAATGTAGGCTATACTACATAGGCTACAGGCAAGCAGATGGACTCAGAATTTGAACATAACACACAAAGTTTGACGCTAACCGTTTCCCAGTGAAATACTGGCATAAAGTTGGCTTGATATTGGACGTTCAATATTTGCAAATTTAGGGGCCGTCTCTAAAGTTACATACGACATTAGTATACACGTTTATAACTTCAATAGCATTTGAAGAGAAAACCAAATGTAAAGTGTTCATGTAGGAGATTAACATTTTGTCAGAACTAAATGACACTTTGTTTAGTTGTCTACTCAGAATCGTAGGAGAACCGCAATCTCTATTTTAAACCAAAAATCTTGATTGATAATTTGATCCAGAATCGTGCTGCTCTAATAAATATACATATAAAAATGTATTTCGTTTTCTTTGTAATATGCAAAGACTATAGATATACAAAGACAGTGCACTACTATTACTTATGAATGGGAGAAAGTGCAACACGCAATATGGCAGAATACTTCCCGCCTTCTAGATAAAAGAGCCAATCCCTGATTGACCCCCAAGGGTCCAGAGTTTGAAAACCCCTGATTTATACTACACCTCAGTCAGACTCTGATGACCAGCCATCTCAATACCCCAATGTCCAGGTCTGGCCCGAAACCAAATGCAGTTTATACTAGGACGATTCCATGCCCACCTATCCCCACCAGAAATAATGGATTAAGACACTTAGCTCTGATTAAAGATTGGATGCTGTGCATAATCGCAGCGCTTTATGGCAGAGGAGAAAAATCAATCACTGTGATCTCGCTCACGGCAGGGTTGAAATAAAGCCCAGTCATGTAGAAAATAGACTCTCTGTCACCCCACCGGTAGCCAGCCGGGCTCCATCACCACACACAATAACCTGCAAGCGTCCCCTTCGTATTCAAAAGGCATCCGAGCTCCTGGGAGCTCTTTGATGGACAGGGCTTCTTGTCTGCCACTGTTGTGTACTGACATTGCTGTATGTGACACCATTTGATCAGGTTGAGGGGAAATTCGAATGAGGTGAGGGAGTGTGTCATCTCTGGGCATCAGATCATGACATGCCTGTTCACATGTCCTTCGTCTCATGAGTTTTTATTGTGACACTGGGTTCATATTGCAAAACTTGCATTATTTCAGCCAAAAGCCAGAGGCTAGAATTTATGCTCAGCTGCGGGATTTCACTTTATTGAGGGCCTCGCAGAATTATTAAATTTTTTGTTGTTGTCGTTGCTGTGGATCATTGCTGTTATGCAATACCTTTTTTATCTTTTAAAAGACTATAATGTAATGGAATACTTGGTAACGCTTTAGATTACAGCCCGGAAAGTACTGCGTAATTAAAGCGATTTTACAGCGTAACCTTCAGTAATTATAGTGTACCTATAACGTACTTACAATATAAGTATAAGGGAACAATATTTTAAGTTTGGGGAATAAAGGAGTAACAACCAGGAGAATTAAACAATTATTTATACTGTAAGTAAAAAAAAAAACTAAAGGATGCTTATTCTACTATTATGATATAACAATCTTACATTTGGGAGCAATTTAGCAAGAACATACCTTTTTGAAATAATGGTGAACCAGTACATACTGTAAAATTACAGGCTTTTAACAAATTACAGGGTACACATCTATACATTTATAAAGTAATCTTTTTAACAAAAGTGCACTGAAAACAAAAACTATTGCAACTTTTGCTTAAATATTGGGGAAAGATACTCATGTTCCATGTAGTTACAGGGTAAGTACAATAAAAATGCATACACACAATCTTATATCACTGACTCGGAAACCTTTATTTATTATACAAGCACCACTTACCCTGTAACCACATGAAACAAGATTTATTTCCCAGTATATTTAAAAAAAATGCAATAGTCCTACCTTGAAACATGTTAGCCCAAACTTAAACATCTGCACTTTTGCTATCTTTTTTTTATAAATGCATAAATATGTACCCTGTCATTTTTAAAAAGCCTATACAGTATGTATTACATTGGCACACAATTATTACAAAAAGATACGCAGTGTATGTTCTCGCTAAATTGTTCCCAAATGTAAGATTGTTGTATCATAACAGTAGAATAAGAACCCCTTTAGTTCTATAATACTTACCGTATAAATATTTTTTTAATTCTCCTGGTTGTTACCCCTTTATTCCCCAAACTTTACATATTGTTCCCTTATACTTACATGTAAGTACTTTATAGGTACACAATAATTACAGAAAGTTACATTGTAAATTCCTCTTAATTACACAGTACATTCCAGGCTGTAATCTAAAGCGTTACCGAATACTTTTTTATAAATGGTTATCTGAAGCTCAAAAAATGAAAAGCTCAGGAATGATTGTCTACACAAAAAGAAAACTGGTGCCAAACAGGATGCGTAACATCAAGCAAAGTATACATTTCTCACAGAGCATATCCTGTGCAATGAAGCCTGCGATTGCCCTTGCAATTTGAAACATATAGAAGATTATTTTATGAAAACGTCAAGAGTTTTTGTGTGCATATGTGGAATTAGAAATTATGGCTAGAGCACATATAGTGCCACAGGGCATCAGCGGTTAAAAAGAAAGAGAATTCAGAATCGTTGAAGAGAAAATCGCGATGCATCAGAGAATCGAATTTTTCTTCCACCAATATGATTTTAAAATTATATTATAACACTTCAGCTAATATATTAACACACGTTAGAACTGCACGATTCTGGATAAATTGAGAATCACAAATGTGTTTGTTTAAAATAGAGATCACGGTTGTCCCACGATTCTGAATAGACAACAAAACAAACAAAAAATTGTAATTTACAATAGGTTGTGAAAAAAAAATCTAGAATTATATTTAAAAAATATTGAATTAATTTGAATTTGTGTCATTTTTTAATCTGTTTGAAGGAGTGATTCAATGATTCACTCATAAAGACTTCACTTGTTTCATTAATGAATCTCTTGAATGAATGATTCAATGACTCATTATAGGAGTGTTTGACTTGACGCAGTGCTGTGCAGACCGATCAGTGTATGACATCAAAGTATCGCGAAAGAGATTAGACAGCAGATGGCCCGTATCACTTTCAAATCACTTCATGTGATGGGGGAGACAAAAAAGTAGTGTATAGTAATAGTGACCTGGATCAGTAAAGAGGGTGAGCCACATTAGTTGTGTTGAAATATTCAGCCACCAGTTGCAACTCAGAGAAATGTTAAGAAGATAGTCTAATAATAGTAGGCAGGCAGTGAAATGAACACTGTCTGTGACTGCAGCAGCAGAGGCCACATGTTTGCCTGTGATATGATGAAAAATAAAGCAGGAGTCAACTTGGAGAAAATCATATATTCAGATAGCCACTCACAAAAGGCAGAGGTCAAACGTGATCTCACCTGCACTTGTACACGAGTGGCTAACATCTCCCCAGATTGCAGTGATTCAATATTACTAAACCTTAAAACCGGGTACTATTTATTATCCCAGATTCCAATGGGACACTAACATCCTCATGCATAATGTATCATCTTACCCACATTAGAGTATATTGCCCATCATTGGCAGTGCGCCTATAAGCATTAAAAAGCATAAATGGCTCAAGTTAAGCAACATTTCTTTATAGTTAAATCTCAAGTGCCACTTGAAGATGTATATATGCTATATATATATATATATATATATATATATATATATATATATATATATATATATATTTACACACACACACAGTATACTACCAGTCTTGTGTGTCTGTCCAGAATTATATATATATATATATATATATATATATATATATATATATATATATATATATATATATATATATATATATATATATATATTACTCACACTTGTTAGCTTATTGGGAGAATAAATCTGACACAATGGATTGACTCAGTACGGAACATATTTCCTATTCAAGGAAAATGCTTCTTTAAATGAAAACTTTCATTATCAGCAGGCAAGTATCCGATTTTAAAATGACCCTGGTGAATCTCTGTCTAAATACAGGAAAGCATACGACTCCTGCATGTTACATATTGTATTGACGCATGTTCGAAAGCACGCACATGGACATAGCTGCCTGTGGAAGGGCAGCGAAGCTTAACAAACCTTCCACAAAAGAATAATTAATCACGCAAAACATGTCTAACACACTGAATAATTATGCAGCCCAGCTGATAAGAAAGTTCAACAAGTAGCTCACACAAGGTCCTTGTAATCTCACTTTTTCCATAATCACAGAATCAGATAAAACTGAAGAAAGCCCAAGAGAAGCCAAATACAGAGCCTGATGCACTTCCCTCTTTAAATTCAACCAGTTGTCTCTGCATTTGAAGTACAAGAGAGAAATGGGATGCAGAGAGTTTTGCAAACACATACTCTGAATTCATAATGATTGCAGCTGTTATTAAATACATTCAGATATGCGTTTTGATGGCGATAAAAAAAAGTGTCCAGGTCAATGCATTGGAAAGTGGTGAGCTAAAGATCAGGACTTCCTAACAAATGGTTCTAGGTGCAATTCCAGGTGTTTGAGGGGCGAAAAATGTGCCAGCATGTGTAGATCTGAGGTCACAAACCTGCTCTACACCGTTCCGCAAATTTGGTCTGAGCTGCTGTCTCTTTTCATTCAATTGGTCGTCAGTTATTTGTGACGCAGAAGAAAAACTCTTAAAGGGACACTCCACCCATTTGCATTAAGCTTTCCATTGTTAGAAACCTAGTCATACTATTGAATGGTCGTGCAACACTCTCTCATTTTCCCCTGAGACGAGAGAAATACGCTATTTACCTTTTTCACTTCCTCCTACAATGACGCAAAAATCGTCATTTTACGTCATTGTAGGAGGAAGTGTAAGAAGGGGGGATTTCTCTAAAGACTACAAGCACTAGATCCCACCCTTTCAAACCCGCCCATAGGTTGGACCTAATGCGCTAACAGAGCTATCACAGATCAGTGGGTGGGACTTCACTTGTAGATACTGAAATCAATATCAGCCATCTTGTTTATAAGCTAAGCTAACAAGCGCTGTGGAGATAGGAAGTTATGACAATGACGGAAGAAACTAAACACGATATGGAAGAAACTAAACATGATATGGAAGTAGAGGATTTTGAAATTCTGCTGCTCGAATCCGCTGTTCGTGGCTATCTTTACGAGCCGCAATATAGTGAAGAGCAGCTGAGGCTGCTGGAGGAACAGGAGGCGGCTGCCTGTCGCGGACGAGGAGCCCGGACTGGCTCGAGCTGGGCGGACTGCTGGTGCCTGTGCTCTCGCTGTGCGCTACGGACACAGATAGAGTCCGTCTGCTGCAGATAATTTCAACGATAGCAATTTTTCCTGGCCGAATTTCTCCTGGACGAAATCTCTGAATCAGACGAGCACACGGACGTTTGTGTTGTGATGTGAACCATCCTAGTGTCGCACCGCATATGTTCTGATTGAACATCCAGGTATCATGCAATAATTCACCATATAGAAAGAAATACAAACGAGGAGTAATTCGCTAATGAGTTTGCCAATGTAACGGGGTTCGTTGTTGTGGGAAGAAGGAGGCGGGAACCGGCGAACATTTAAACATTTTAATAGTAAAATAAACAAATACAAAACAAAAGTATAAGCCAGCTGGCCACACACAACAGAAACAAAACATAAAATCAGGCCTGTTCCTTTTGTGCTTCCGGTCCTCCGTGAGAGATATGAGACCGCTGCGTCTCACGGGTGTCATTCATTATCACTCGCGCCGTCCTCTCACGTCCCTCGTCCTGCTCGCCACAGCCAACTAATAGACATTTTGTGTGAAATGAATTTCAAACTCTTTTGGCAGCTAGCCTTGTAGACGGAAGAGTGATTTCTCTGATGTTTGCGCGCTGTTCTGGATTAGTGGGAGTGGCTTGCGGAGCTGTGCAATGTGGTGCATTGTGGGAGTTGTTGTCTTACATACAAATGCGCCCTAAAGTTATTCTCTGTCTTTTCTCGGTCAAGAGGGCGCCAAATTCTAAATTTCTTTTACATTTCGACTACATATATAACCCGCTTTCAATAAAGATTAATGTTGAAATGGGTGGAGTGACCCTTTAAGCATGATTCGCTGAAGTGGTTATCAATTCATTTCTTCCTCCTCTCCTTTCTCAGAGCTTTCATCCACTGCATGTACTAGAAACTTGAGAGCCCAAGCCCAGATTTGATGAAGATTAATGGTTGTAATTTAATTAGCAGCTGCATGGAAGTAGACGTCTGTTTGTTCACGCCGGAGCAGGTGTGGAAGAGATGAGCCAGCAGACACCACAAGATCAAGACGACGGGTGAGCGTATACATGTACCCTTCTGCTACTCTGAGAGCCTTCAACAGTAGAAACTTAATCCTCAATCCATGCACTGTGGGAACGTAGACGCAAACTACAATGAGTGATATTGATTGGCATTTGCTGGCCATCATAAAATGGATTAAGCCAGGGAGAGGGTGAAACATTTGGAGTGAGAGAGGAGGCAAACATGTCGTAACACGACCCCAAATCAAGTAATATCACCACGGTTGAAATGAATTTAACAGCTCACTTATTCTAATGGAACATTGATCTTTTGTTGCAGGGAGCATAAAACGCTCTACTGGAATATTGGTCCTCTGAGCAAAATAGGTAGCTAGTGCAACCTAGGCTAATTTCAACAATGGAAAAGTCCTCAGGCGTTTTTCAGAAATGCCCATGGCGTACATTTACAAGTATTTCTTTGTAATATTGTTGGAAAGAATTTTAAGAGAACGTATTATTACCTCGTATTATAAAAGAAAAGTTCCAGTCCTCACATCTGATTAGAAAATCAATCATTTAAATTGTAACAAACAATTTTGCCTGGTTTCACAGACAAGGCTTAAAGCCTAGTCCCAGACTAAAATGCATGTCTGAGCTGTCTGAACTGAAAGCAATTTGCACTGAAATATCTTAAAATATGTCACTGCCATTGTTTTGTCTCAAGATGCACCTTTTTCTAAGGCATGTTTACAAAAGCTCCTTAAATGTCCTAATTTACATTTCAACTGTAATAGTATATATTTATTCCATAAATGTATTATTTTTATTAAACTAATATTATATAAATCATTAGTAATATAAAAGGTCGATTTTTTATTTTTAAATAAGTAAATCTTGGCCAATTAGAAGGCTATAACTTTCGGTTTTATAAAAATAAGGTACTGGAAATTATGTTTATTTTTTAACCACATTATTTGGTTTATTTATTATATATAGTAGGGAGGAAAACGTCTAACCGAGAAGGCAGTTTCAAAAGCTCTAATTCTGTGAGGCGCTACTGTAACTTTCAACCACAGCAGCTAAAACGGTTTAATGTAATTTATTGATCAATGTCTGCAGGACACATAGTGCCATCAACTGGAGAGCTGCCATCTAATCAAATACCTGGGTCAGAAATACATCAGTGATCTGCTAAACATATGGCACAGAAAATCGTTATAATAGCTCACTTTAAGCGTAATTGAAACAAATGCTATTGATTGGTCAAGACATATTTGTCTCTTTGGCATGTAAATATACCAGGCTCTCAATAGCATGATGGGCCTTGGCGGCACGTTGTTAGCGAGCTGACGCCTTCTGAGACTAACTGCATGACATAATGAACTGAAAATGCTTAATACATGACTTTGACTTGACAACCTTTGTTGATTTAATTTCATGTATGCCTCGTAAATTATCACAGGCTAGTCAAACGGTAGCATTGACCCGGTAAACCCATGAATTACGTAATGGCGTGACTATAATCAGGACAGTGATTGTATAGTACAATTATATATTGGATAAGCAGGAAACTAGACATGCCGGATTCAAACCTGCATCACCCACTGTATAGCACCACAGCTCAACATGCACAATAAACACTTCTCCATGGCTCTGAGAAAAGAGGAAATTTTAAGTTTTAAAATGTGCAAAAGTGCAAAAACTGCAAAGTAAAAACATAAAAGCAGCCGTTGCTCCTCGCAGTAAATAATTTTCCAAGCCTGCTTATCTCCACATATCAGATGATACGTCTCGCTAATGATACCGAAAAGGAGTTCAGCTCCCCACAAATGTGGCAAGATTATGTCAAAGGATTTATTGCCTGCAGCAAACCACCTCCCAGCCTGATCTGTGTAACCCACAGGGAGCCTGGTGTCGGCCAGCCTAACGCTACTGGTGGGAGAAGATGAGTTATAACCCGACTAGACCAGAAAGAAGCATACTTGCCTTATTGCTTGGCTAAAGTCAACATGAAGCCACATTGACCCTATTTACTCTCCTAACACTTTCCTGAGCATGATTCCTCCATGCATGTTGATCCAAAGAGAGAAACAAGAATTTCCTTTTCGGCTAATGTCGCTCAACCATCAGTCATATAGAGGCCCTTTTCATAATCCAATCAATTCCCGATGGATCAAATCAAGTCTTGTCCTACATTTGTTACGATTAAGAAATGTGACATTACAGAAGCAAACTGGATAGCGAATGGGTGCATATAGAAAAGCAGTGAAAAAAAAAAAAAAAAAAAAAAAACATTGCCCTGTCCTCTGGACATCAAAGACAGCGCTATTTCAAAAGAGCAGCAGGGAACTTAAATCCTTTGCTAAACCAAATACCTCTTTCTTGGATAAACCCACAGAAAAACAGAGGAAAAAAAAAACAGACTGATACTGCTTTCATTTACACTGCTACAGTAAAGGCTTCACTCTCTGATAAGCTGCAAGTAAATAAGGACAGACAAAAAGGAGAGAAATAAATAAAACACGACTCTTCTGAAGTTTTTTTCACGTGGTAAGATTACTTGGTGGTCTCCGTCTGCCTGACTTTGGCAGTGTCATCACGGTATATTAACATTCTCCCAGAGGAATGTTTTAAATTGCTTGTTCATAGATCAGGAGACTAACTAATGAAGGGTTCACATGTCTCAGATGTTTCTCCCAAAGTTCCTAAGAGGAATGCATAAAAACAGACAAATTGCTAGCATACAGTAGAGCAAAGTAATTTCTGATTAGAAGTTTTTAAGTGTGCATTGAAATCTCTAATTCTGAATTGTTGTGTTGTCTTCTAAAATTCGACAGGAGACGTGAGATTACTAAAGCCTTTTCTCAAAAGAAAAAAACGAAATTCTCCATTTAAAGTCTCCAGAGAAGTAACCGAGTCTGATTTGTGGGAAATGTATCACTTTACAATAAGGTTCCATTAGTTAACACAGTGCAATAGGTAGATAGAATTTCATAATCTTAATTTATAAATTCAATTTTGTTTGTTAATTCATTAATAATGTCCATTCATGATACAATAATGTTCATGTAAACCAGGGGCGCAACTACCCAGTGTCAGAGGGGTATGCAGCAACAATCTTTGCGCCCACCCCACCCCAAAAAAAGAAAAATAAATAAATAAGTGTGCCATGTAATAAGTGAGTAGGAACGAGTGAGAGCTAACAGATAAAATAAGTGCAACATTGTCAATTATTAATACAATTAAACTATAGCTACTCCACCGTGATGAACCCCCCTAAAAAAACGATAAGCTCCATTGGAACAGCAATACCAGTGTTTCTCACAGGATTTTAGGTAAAACTGTGGTAGGTGGACCTCAGTTTTTCTAGGGAGGTTCGGGGGTTCAGGGGCATGCAACGTAAGAAAAATTTGTGTTCTTTAATGTTAAATTCAGCAGTCTGGTGCACTTTTAGAGTTCAAAATTAAAAGCTCCAACCCATATTCAGGGTGCAAATTAAACAAAGAAAAATTCAAACCTCTTTTAGTTAGTGTCTACATTACACTACTACATAATAATTGTTATAATATTAATCCCATGATATAATAGCCATATATTGTAAAACAAATGCACTGAAAAAAATAAAGGAAACTTTCATAGTATTGTACTAATTTCTATAAAGATACAAGGACATGATGACATGTTTCATGGGCCGGTGTGTCAGAAAAAAAACTAATGCTGACTTTTTTTTACCAATGGCCACCGATGTACGAGTTTTATGGGCCGTTAAGACAAAAAAAAAAAAAAGGATGAGATGTATCGGCCGAAAAAGCACGTCGGTCCACCGGGAATCTCCCGGTAGTTCCGATGGCCACAGATATATAGATAGCATACATGCCTGGATGTCACACTTTAAATCCTACCTGTTGGCTTTCAGCATGCACTTATTTGGCTGCTGTCGCATCAATTGACATGCCATCTCCTTTTCCCTCTTTCTTTTTCTATTTTTAGCCCCCCAGCATTTTGTATATCCATCTTTTTCGACGACAACTCACTCAATACTCGTACCTGCTCGCTCAGTGCTCACGGCGCCCCCGCCCGCTCGCGATATTACCCCGCCCCCAGGGTTCTCAAGTTTTATCAAAAGCTTGGAGTGAGATCACATGTGGTTAGGGGAGGAGCCCTAGTGGAGCCCCGCCCCCGCCCAGCCCCGCCCCCCAATTTTACCCATTGTTCATAATTAACCAGCACAAATTGAAATTATAACAATTGGTAAATCTGATAAATGACAGAGCAATTCATCACATCAAATATACTCTTTAATGTTACATTTCAAAATTACAAATATACAAAAATATAACAAATTGCTCTAAACAGTTTGGAAAAACAAATCTTTTTGCATTTTGAATGTGTCTAGTTGAAATGGTATAATGATTTATTGTATGCTGGGACATTGTGAACAAATGGACATATTAAAGTATTAGGGTGTGAGTGTTTGTGTGTGTACACGAGTACACACTCCAGCTTATGAAATGTGTTTTGTGTTGTCTGCTTTAATACATGTAGCCTTAATGTAACTAGAAAGACTATTAATACAGTATAATATATAATTTAAAATAAAATGAAGAAATACATCTTCATTCATTCCCATACCCACTAACATTTCCCTTAGCCAAAGCTTCTGGCCTGGTTGCAAAGTAGTTGTAGAGTTTTTGACTGCATCAATAATAATGTATACAAATACAATGGGCTATATATTAAATGTTCTAGCCTAAAAATGTTAGACCAACTTACATTCTCCATCACGACCATAGAGATCACGACGTGTGTTCGCGCGATGCTGTTGGTTACCTAGTAACGAACGTACGGTGGCCGAGAATGTTCCGTCAACTTCCGTGTGTTCGCGCATCTATGTTGCCTAGTAACGAACGCAATCTGGTCGAGATACGCATAGGAGATACGTGCTGGCGGCAGGAAACTTCACTTTGTGTGCCTGCGCCTCGTATACAACGTGATATATAAAGCTTGCAGGACAACTTGGTTGGCATTGCCTTTTCAGCGTGAGAAACACACGGTGTGGCGTGTGAGCGTGTGAACTAGTTGAATTGCGTGTGTCTCACGGCCAATGCGTGAGACTTGAGAACCCTGCCCGCCCCCCTTCTCCATGAGGTCGCCTACTCTAGCCTTTTAGTCCTCTAAAATTTTATATAACATTTAAGAAATGCAGAAATGATTTAAAAACGCACAATAGCAGCTACATATAGAAAATACAATATATATTTTGTTTTTATTAAATTAATTTTTTTTTTTTTTACCATCGCTTTGGCGCCCCCCATGGTGCTGCGCCCCTATGCGCCGCATATAGCGCATACCCACTTTTTGCGCCACTGATGTAAACTAATACATTTGAAGTTATTTTTAGAATAAAACATTACCTCAGATAACGAATGCTGTAAAAGTATTTTTCATTGTTAGTTCATGAGACCTAAGGCATTAACTAATGTTAATGAAATTAACCTTATTGTAGTGTTACTGATTTGTGGATAATTTTTGATGAATCAGTTTACTAAACCAAATAAATCTCATAACTGATGCAGGTCTTGAATGCAATTCACGCAATGATCCAGTTGCAACTGTAAAAAAAGTTGCTACCTTACATTTTTTAAGTACAATTAACTTAATTGCTTAAAAGCTTAAGTAATTGAAACTTAAATTGCATTAAACTGACTTTAAAAATGTGACGAATCTTGTATAACTTAAAAAAGTTGAAAATTACCTAATTTATTTTGATGAGTTAAAACATAATTAAAAACATTTGTCATAACTTATTGATCATATCATTTTTTACCAGCACATATTGAATTCAAATTCATCCTAATTCATTACGAAAAGATATTGTATAACTTCAGAAGACCCAGCATACTGTATATTGCGCACAGTGGCGCAAAAAGTGGGTATGCGCTATATGCGGCGCATAGGGGCGCAGCACCATGGGGGGCGCCAAAGCGATGGTAAAAAAAAAAAAAAAAATTTAATAAAAAATATATATATATTGTATTTTCTATATGTAGCTGCTATTGTGCGTTTCTAAATCATTTCTGCATTTCGTAAATGTTATATAAAATTTTAGAGGACTAAAAGGCTAGAGTAGGCGACCTCATGGAGAAGGGGGGCGGGGTAATATCGCGAGCGGGCGGGGGCGCCGTGAGCGCTGAGCGAGCAGGTACGAGTATTGAGTGAGTTGTCGTCGAAAAAGATGGATATACAAAATGCTGGGGGGCTAAAAATAGAAAAAGAAAGAGGGAAAAGGAGATGGCATGTCAATTGATGCGACAGCAGCCAAATAAGTGCATGCTGAAAGCCAACAGGTAGGATTTAAAGTGTGACATCCAGGCATGTATGCTATATATCTGTGGCCATCGGGACTACCAGGAGATTCCCGGTGGACCGACGTGCTTTTTCGGCCGATACATCTCAGACTTTTTTTTTTTTTTGTCTTAACGGCCCATAAAACTCGTACATCGGTGGCCATTGGTAAAAAAAAGTCAGCATTAGTTTTTTTTCTGACACACCGGCCCATGAAACATGTCATCATGTGCTTGTATCTTTATAGAAATTAGTACAATACTATGAAAGTTTCCTTTATTTTTTTCAGTGCATTTGTTTTACAATATATGGCTATTACTATCATGGGATTAATATTATAACAATTATTATGTAGTAGTGTAATGTAGACACTAACTAAAAGAGGTTTGAATTTTTCTTTGTTTAATTTGCACCCTGAATATGGGTTGGAGCTTTTAATTTTGAACTCTAAAAGTGCACCAGACTGCTGAATTTAACATTAAAGAACACAACATTTTCTTACGGGGGGCATGCCCCCGAACCCCCCTAGAAAAACAGAGGTCCACCTACCACAGTTTTACCTAAAATCCTGTGAGAAACACTGGTATTGCTGTTCCAATGGAGCTTATAGTTTTTTTAGGGGGGTTCATCACGGTGGAGTAGCTATAGTTTAATTGTATTAATAAATGACAATGTTGCACTTATTTTATCTGTTAGCTCTCACTCGTTCCTACTCACTTATTACATGGCACACTTATTTATTTATTTTTCTTTTTTTGGGGTGGGGTGGGCGCAAAAATTGTTGCTGCATACCCCTCTGACACTGGGTAGTTGCGCCCCTGATTGCGCACAAACCATATAATCTTAATATGGATTTTCTTTCAAAATAAATTAATCAGATCACCTTTTGTGTTTTACGGAATAAATACAGATTAAATATAAGCAATTTGAACCACATAAGGATGAGTAAATCATTTATGGGTGAACTATTCCTTTCAAAGATATATTTCATTTGTGATTTGTGTGTGTGTGTGGGTCCCCGGTACCATCTCAAAAGGCTCAAAGCTCTCCCGACAAAGCCCACACTCTACATTACCCACAAGTCATGACCAAAAGTTTGCATCCTGCCAAGTCAAGTGTGTGAAAGTGAGTATGCAGTTGGGATGTGATGCTAAAACATTTTCAGCTCAGTGGCGTGACATGTGCACACTTGGCTTGCTCTGAATGTGTTGTGTAATATCATTTCTTGTCAAAGATTTGTGTTTGTCCTGGTTGGGCACACAAATGTAATTGCTCTCTCAGACAACAGTTCATTATCTCATGCCATGTAAGGAGCGATCAAAATGAACTCTTTCTCTCTCTCTCTCTCTCTCTCTCTCTCTCTCTCTCTCTCTCTCTCTCTCTCTCTCTCTCTCTCTCTCTCTGTGTGTGTGTGTGTGTGTGATAGTAATCTATTGTTTCCTCTGAGGGTGCTAGATACTGAGGAGCTGCTCTCCAAGGCATTACTCGCTGTCTGTCTTAATAGCCTGGTGTAACGATACATCATATGATGAGTGTGTTGTTTCTAGATATTATGGCTGAGTGCTCTCCCAGCAGACCGTGAGAGAATTAACACCATCAAGCTGACTTAAGTAGGAATAATATGCACGAGCTTACCCATTGTAAGATGTGGAAACACTGTTGCTCGATATAAACCACTAAAGCATACAACGAGGAACCCTCTGACATTTACAGAAAGAGAGAGGAAAGCGACAGAGCAATGAAGAAAGATCGGCAAAAATGAGAACAAGAAATTAATTACGACACAACGTGCTCAAGCACTTCTGCGCGGAGGGGCCCCGGGGCACGGGACGCCAAAAAGTGCTCAACGAGGACATGTGCTCTTTTTAATGGGGTTGCAGTAGGATCCCGCACCTCACCGACGGACCATCTGGAACGGCTCTGTTTTGCTTGCCCCGGACTCTAAATATGAATCACTCACTAAAGTTGCTGGCACTATCAGAGTCTTTTATGTGAATAGCTCTCTGGATGCTTGGCCAACTGAGAAAACATTCAGTAGGAGGCCGTATAACAGTGTCTGCAATTGAAGAGAAATGAAGTCGGGCGTCTCTTTTATGCCTTGCGCTTTTACCGAAGTCATCACTCAGCGGAGACATTACGCACAGCACCTTTAACAGTGTGAAGGAGAACATATTTACAGTAGGGAAACATTCCCGGCATCTTGTGACAAACGTTTGTCCTCGGCCCGTCCTCCCTGCTGATTCTGTGTGGGACGGCTGGGCGAGAATAACCAGCTGGTCTTGGCTGGCTCCGCGACTTTGATGTGCGGAAAGCTGGGGATCTTCAGTCTGAGTATCAGAATTGATTATGTATGCGGCTCGCTCTGCCAGTGAATCGACACAATTAGGCTAAAACGAAGAGGCAGAAAAGAGGGAATGAGACGTTCCAGGCGGCTTTGGGAATGAGTGCGTGCGTGTGTGTGTGTGTGTGATGGACGCACATGAGAAGGGTGAGGCGCTTTGAGCTCCTGCTGCTCCTTTTCTGATAACATTGACAGATCTGCTGAGTATGCAGGGGAACCGAGAAACACGTGAGGGATCTTTCTCTGCGCTCTCCAAGTGAGATTCAAGGATAGACGGGAGTTACTTCAACTAGGCACTGTTATGTCCTGGGGTTGATGTTCAGTAAAAACTAACTGATTTTTATATTTAACTTTTTCAAATGTTTTGTTTTTTGCTCTTTTCCCATACTGTCTCCTGCAGCTGACATTCAGTCTCAAAATATGCCAATCCATCATAAAAATAGCAATACAAATGACACATTTAAAAAAAATACAATAATTAAATAGGAGTGAAACCATCATAAAACGTATTGTGTGAAATTTTGACTGTCCACGGGTGTCACTTCCACCAAAAACAACAAATCTTGCCCCAAAGACTAACAAAAAGATTAATATAATTGCAAAAACTGTAAATTAGAATGCTATTTTTTTTATGTAAATAAAAAGTATCTTAAAAAAAGTGAACTTTTTTTTTCAAGGAGACAAAAAAGCAACAAAAAAGAGGCAAAATAACTGTTGTGAATAATTTTCAAACAAGGTATTGTTTGCCAAATAGTCCAAAAAGTCATTATTTAATTTAATGTTTAATTGAGTGCATTTCAGATACTCAAATACTAGCTATGAAATGAATCTTAGCTAGATGAAGGAATCCCCCCAAAAATCACATGCTATTAAATAATACAGTACATAGTTGAGTTGTGGTAGAAATGACATTGTGATGGAATTGGAAATTTGGGTGACATTTCAGGGGGGAAAAATACACACACACACACACACACACACACACGCAACGGGACATTGTTATAGTGTAAAATTTACTGAAAATATCATGCTTTAAAAAGCTGCTTTTCCAACACTTCATGAAGGTGCACAGAGTTAAAGAAATGCCCAGATACTGAGAGAAAACGAGGTGTTCTTTCATCTCATCTCTGAAATCATTCTTCCAGAGTAACACCATCAACCTTTTCCGAGATATAAATACACATTCAATGAGGAACATTAATAACCCATAATTTACACCAGTCACACCTCCTTGTAGATGGGACCATTTGTCTACAGCAATGGCTGGAGTTCAGCGCATCAATGCTGTAAGCTCTGGAAGAAGATTCACCTTGTTTCGCCAAAAGGAACAGACGCACGTAGAGGACTTTGTGTCCCCACTCTGGCAGAAGCCATCTTTCTCAATTACACTGGTCTCTCTACAGGAAGGGGGCCAGAGGAAGCTCTCGACATGTATGCATTTATCTTTCAGATACAGTCTCTGATAGCCAGCTGTCCGCCACACCTTCTCCCTTTGATGTGTTCCGCCAAGGGAACTTGCAGACTTAACAAATGTACGTCAGCCTCGGCGACCAGAGGACGGCATACGGTTCCCTGCCTTACCGAGCATGAGTAACCCAACTCGACTTCCAGTTCCTGCAGGTCAGAGGTTGATATCTGATGCCGCTGTCATCATTAAGTCAATAAAAAGTCAGAAATACACGAGTCCTTCGTTCTAGATAAAAAATAGATACAACATACAACAGCTACCCGCGGATTCGGTGTTTGGCGACGGCTGTTGTTGCACTAAAACTGATGGTTAATTCTATAACAGAGCATTATGGTTGCTTATTTCACGTCTGCGTTGTAAAAGAACAGTACAAAGCAAGGAAAACTGACAGCATCAGATGCTCCACAACATATACAGTAGTGTGTGCATGAGCGGTTTCAAGGAGTTTGATGCCTAATTGCCTTAATTTGCAGATGCACAGATGGGAACATCAGAGATTTAGCTTAAAGAATTGTGAATCATCTCCCTAAAGACATAAACTGCAAATTTACAGTATATGAACATGTATTTAAGGCTCCATGAGTTTTAATGTAAAACTACACTTTAAGTGCTACATTAAAAATGATAGATCCCTTAATACAAGTCCATCTGTCAATCCAAATATGTCGTAAATGCTTAAGACCTATTTTCAGGGTTTGTTCAAATATAAATCCAATGCAGTGACTTAATATTCACAACTCTTCGGGTGTTTACAAAGAGGTGTGGAAATGCTTATTGGGGGATATTTATAAAAAAAGAAGCTTCGCTCAGGCACACATCCGTTATGGCATCACACCTGCAAACCTGAAGATCATGACACCTTGAGAAAAGCTGAAATAAAATTTTATGGGGTTTTAGGCAAGTGAAAATGGCACAGCTGCTCGTGTAATAGAACAGCAGGAGAGGGGGAAAAAAGCGTGCGTCTTTAACCTTCTGTGGAAAACTGCTGAATCCTGCTCACCGACGGCATGGCCATAAAGCCCCTCAGAGAGATTAAGATAATCAAAATCTGATGACCGCTCAGACGGACCCCCATAGCCGACATTCTCTTGTTTATAGTGCAGACAAATCACACACAAGGTCAAATCTTAACTATAGGGTCATTATTGAACGGCAGAGGTAATTGTTTTTCATTGGTTATACCTGCATAGCTGGGCTCGGTGTGAAATACGACAATGACAATGAGCGATCTTAATGGGGCATCGCGGTTGAGTGAGACAGCAAAGCGATGAAGCAATAACCATGTGACAATGGGAATGGAAAAGAGCTGAATCATGCGAAGGGTTAATGCCGTCTTGATGGAATATTGAGAATTGGGGCATGAAGAAAGTGCATGTCTTATAGCGTTTTGCTGACAATCAATGAACGAATTCCTAAGCATTTCAAATACGGCTCACAGTGCTTCCCAAGCACAGGTGCTGAGGTCAACACATTTTAAAATGCGTTGATGAAGAGAACAGAGTTGACATGTATAAGAAACAATGCATTGCAATGTTTGTGTTGCATGTATTATATTATATACAGGATGTTATTTTGAGGTTTTAGTATATGCCTTATAGATAAACAGAGACATGGCCACAAATTTGTTTATGTATAACTTTTAATAAAAAAATGTTGATATCAGATAAAACTGATACCAACGTTCAAATTCACTTACTATCTATTCATATTTGGCGCCATTATGTTTGGAGTAACAATAATGGATTGATCAATTGTATAATAAAACATTTTACTTTTCAGTTTGAATAACCATTAAAACAATATGTGGAGAATTTCGAGAAACATAGACAATATTTATAAGCAATGCTTGAAATGTCACCTATTGAAATAATTGTATAGCTGTTTGTGTACATAAAAATTAGGGCTGCAAGATATTGAAGAAAAAAGCGATAATATGTTAAATAATACAATATTTGATATGTGATACGATACTGCTTTAAAGGTGCACTGCGTAATATTTAGGAGGATCTGTAGACAGAAATGCATTATCTTATACATTACTATGTTTTAGTGGTGTATAAAGACATTACATAATGAACCGTTATGTTTTTATTACCTTAGAATGAGCAGTTTCTATCTACATATATCGCGGGTCCCCTTGTTAAGTCGGCATTTTGCGCCGTCATGTTTCTACAGTAGCCGTAAATGGACAAATGCGACAACGGACAAATGCAAAAACGGACAAACTATGTTGTTCTTCGTGCAAAGAAACTAGCAAAAGTCAGCGAATTAAACATTGACACAATGATGAACAAGTAACAATAATATTCCCAATAACATTTCTTTTTACTGAATAATTAAGTAAACATAATGTCTTACTTTATCTTTGTAAAGAAACCTCATTGCTTAACTGGCTACGCTCTGCTGTCTCAGACAACAACATCTTTTCCTGTCGGCCACCGTAACTTCTTTCAGTTGCAATTCGCAACTTCACCACTAGATGTCGCTAACAATTACACACTGCACCTTTAAAGTCTGTATAAATTTAAATTATAATATAATGAAATCATATTATAACTGATCCAAACACATTTTCTTTCTCAACTGTTATGATTATCTGTAACTAATTCCTACTAATATATATATATATATACAGTAATTAAGAGAAAAATACAGAGAAAAATTAAGTGTTTATAGGAATGTTTTATATATACTGTATATATAAAACATTCCTATAAACACTTAATTTTTCTCTGATTATTACTATTCTTCATCCGGCTTGCTACTTCAATTGAATTCAATTTGAAAATTACTTTTAGGAACGAAAATATAAAAGAAATCAAAGAATAAACTCTGGTTTAAACACAGCTGCAACAACACATTAAAATATCTGCACAGGAAGGTGACGACTAACTGGTGAGATTTTTCAAAACTGTGTTCGTTATGACAGCACAATAAAAAGCAAACAAACAAAAGAGAGGTGTAGAAAAAAGAAAAAACTGTCACCGCATGGGAACAACTTTCTTTAGTGACATTAAAAGGGACAAAATACATTTGTCAGTGGGAAACTGTCACGAAAAAGAAGCCGCGGCAGAATTTGTGCAACAAGATCCAGTTGCCAACCTCAATGAAATTCACTCCTCACAAGCACCTTTCAGTGGAAGAGATAAAAAACACAAGAGATAATAAAGGATCGAGAACGTTTTGTCGGAGAAAATGACAGAGCAGAGAAAACGTCTCGGTTACGGATGTAACCCTCGTTCCCTGAGTAGGGAACGGAGACGTTCCGTCGGATGACGACGAATGGGGTTTCGCTTAGAAAGCCTATCCGCTTCGAGTAATACAAAACGAGCCAATGGCAAAGAAATGCCATGGGTCTGCAGAATTTGCATGGAGCAGCTCCGCCCCACCTCGTGGGTATAAAGGGCGGAAATTCCAGCAAAGCAGTATGTTTCCTCGCTGAGGAGCCAAGACTGAGCTCAGGCGATCCCCGCGGTACAGCGGAAAGTGGCAGGAAGACGGAACGTCTCCGTTCCCTACTCAGGGAACGAGGGTTACATCCGTAACCCAGACGTTCCCTTTCGTTGTCACTCCGAGTTCCGTCGGATGACGACGAATGGGGATACCAGTCTAATCACGCCACCTTCTCGGCTGTCTTCCAGTGCCCTGCGTAATCTGAGATCCCTGTCGTGAGACAGCACGGACGAAGGACTCCTATTAGCACAGGAATACCAAGGTACACTGGGGAACATATCCCAAGGTTTTTAAGGGAATACGCAATTACTGCCAACCCAGAGGGGGGGGGGGGGGGGGGGGGGGGACTTAGAGAATACACATATGACCCGAGGGATGCATATGGGGAATCACTGGGGTGTCCAGCCGCAGGTGGAATATTTCAACCCCAGGGGTGGCAAGGTGGCTTGCCAAGGGAAAGACACATGCTCAAAGAGGCTTACAGTGGAAATACACATGTGGGGGTAGCTCAGAGGAGGTACCATGCACACGGGAGGCACCTAGCCGACGCGCAGGCAAAAGACACTGGCGCCAGCATCATGAGTGCTGGAGGAACTCAGGGCTTTCGGGGAAGCTCACCTGAGGAGAATATCGCACGTATCCAGTCCGTGGAGTGGAATGGCGAGCAAGCGAAGACACCTAACGGGTCTCATGTTAGCTTGAAAAAGACAGTACATGGGAGGAGACTGGCTCCACTCGGAGATTGTAAAATCTGGCGAACGTGTTAGGTGTCACCCAGCCTGCAGCTCTGCAGATGTCTGTTAGCGAGGCGCCATGCACTAGAGCCCAAGAGGACGCCACACTCCGGGTGGAGTGGGCAGTCACACCAAGGGGGCACGGTCGACCTTGCTGTTGGTAAGCCAAAGCAATGGCGTCCACTATCCAGTTAGACAACCTTTGCTTGGAGAGAGCCTTTCCCTTCAGTCTCCCACCATAACAGACAAAGAGCTGGTCTGAGGTCCTGAAACACTGCATTCTGTCTACATAGATGCAGAGAGCACGTACTGGACAGAGCAGTGCCAAGGCTGGGTCTGCCTCCTCCGGGGGCAGCGCTTGCAGGTTCACCACCTGGTCCCGAAAGGGAGTGGTAGGAACCTTGGGCACATATCCAGGCCGGGGTCTCAGGATCACGTGAGAGTAAGCCGGCCCGAACTCCAGGCACGCTTCGTCAACGGAGAATGCGTGCAGGTCCCCTACCCTCTTGATGGAGGCCAATGCAGTCAGAAGCGCTGTCTTCATTGACAGGAAGTTAAGCTCAACCGACTGCAAAGGCTCGAAGGGAGCACTCCGCAGGGCAGGTAGCACCACTGCGAGGTCCCAAGAGGGTACGAGAGGAGAGCGAGGAGGATTCAGTCTCCTCGCTCCTCTCAGGAACATGACGATCAGGTCGTGCTTCCCTACGGACTTACCTTCTATAAGGTCGTGCTGTGCGGCAATAGCGGCGACATAGACCTTGAGGGTGGAGGGAGACAGCCTTCGCTCCAATCATCTTGAAGAAAGGAAAGCACAACACCAATCGAACATCTCCGCGGGTCTTCTCGGTGAGAAGAACACCAGGTGACGAAGAGGTTCCACTTCAACGCGTAGAGGTGTCTCGTGGACGAAGCTCTAGCGGAAGTGATGGTAGCCACCACCGCTGGTCTGCCTCCTCCGGGGGCAGCGCTTGCAGGTTCACCACCTGGTCCCGAAAGGGAGTGGTAGGAACCTTGGGCACATATCCAGGCCGGGGTCTCAGGATCACGTGAGAGTAAGCCGGCCCGAACTCCAGGCACGCTTCGTCAACGGAGAATGCGTGCAGGTCCCCTACCCTCTTGATGGAGGCCAATGCAGTCAGAAGCGCTGTCTTCATTGACAGGAAGTTAAGCTCAACCGACTGCAAAGGCTCGAAGGGAGCACTCCGCAGGGCAGGTAGCACCACTGCGAGGTCCCAAGAGGGTACGAGAGGAGAGCGAGGAGGATTCAGTCTCCTCGCTCCTCTCAGGAACATGACGATCAGGTCGTGCTTCCCTACGGACTTACCTTCTATAAGGTCGTGCTGTGCGGCAATAGCGGCGACATAGACCTTGAGGGTGGAGGGAGACAGCCTTCGCTCCAATCATCTTGAAGAAAGGAAAGCACAACACCAATCGAACATCTCCGCGGGTCTTCTCGGTGAGAAGAACACCAGGTGACGAAGAGGTTCCACTTCAACGCGTAGAGGTGTCTCGTGGACGAAGCTCTAGCGGAAGTGATGGTAGCCACCACCGCTGGTGGTAGGGTACTCAAACTTACCTCGTCCCGTCCAGGAGCCACACGTGGAGGTTCCAAAGATCGGGACGAGGGTGCCATAGGGTGCCCCGTCCATGAGAAAGGAGGTCCTTCCTCAGAGGAATCGGCCAAGGAGGTGCTGTCGCGAGGAGTACAAGTTCGGGGAACCAGGTCCTGGCGAGCCAGTACGGCGCGACCAAAATGACCTGCTCCTCGTCCTCCCTGACCTTGCGCAGGGTCTGCGCTCGAGAAGGCTCACTGGGGAAAACGCATATTTGCGGCCCCGCGGCCAGCTGTGCGCCAGAGCATCCGTACCGAGCGTGCCCTCGGTCAGGGAATAAAACTGGGTGCAATGGGTCGAGTCGTGAGAGGCAAACAGATCTATCTGTGCGTCCCCGAACTGGTCCCAAATCAGCTGAACCGACTGGGGATGGAGTCGCCATTCTCCAGGGAGGGGCTGAAGCCGTGAGAGCTCGTCGGCTGCACAGTTCAGAGCTCCGGGGATATAAATGGCACGAAGCGACCTCAGATGCTTCTGACTCCATAGGAGGAGGTGGCGGGCGAGTTGCGACATACGGCGGGAGCGCAGACCACCCTGATGGTTGATGTACGCTACAGTCGCGGTATTGTCTGAACGGACTAGTACATGCTGGTCCCTGAGCACGGCTCGGAAGCGGCGCAGGGCGAGCTGTACAGCCAGCAACTCGAGGCAATTGACGTGCCATTAGCGGTGGGGTCCTGTCCAGGAGCCCACGGCAGCACGTCCGTTGCACATGGCGCCCCAGCCCGTGGCAGAGGCATCTGTCGTTACAACAACATGCCGCGAAGCTCGTTCCAGAGGCACTCCGGCCCGTAGAAAACTGAGGTTCGACCACGGGGTGAAGGTCTGACGGCAGGTCAGAGTAACTGGTACTCGGAAGGTGCCGTGATGCCATGCCCACCTCGGGACTCGGTCGCGAAGCCACAGCTGAAGCGGTCTCATATGAAGCAATCCGAGCGGCATTGCCACGGCTGCAGATGCCATATGCCCCAGGAGCCTCTGAAAAAGTTTCAGGGGAACCGCACTCTTGCCCTCGAACTGTCTCAGGCAAGTCAGCAGTGATTGTGCACGCTCGCTCGTAAGCTGCGCGGACATGGCGACCGAGTCGATCTCCATACCGAGAAAAGAGATCCTCTGCACGGGGCAAAGTTTGCTCTTCTCCCAGTTGACCCGAAGGCCCAGACGGGCTACATGGCGGAGCACCAAGTCCCTGTGTTCGCAGAGCTGATCTCGAGAGTGAGCTAGAATCAGCCAGTCGTCGATATAGTTCAGGATGCGAACCCCATGTTCCCGGAGGGGAACAAGGGCTGCCTCGACGACCTTCGTGAAGACGCGAGGAGACAGGGCTAGCCCGAAAGGGAGAACTGCGTACTGATATGCCTGCCCCTCAAAAGCAAACCGAAGAATCTGTCTGTGTCGAGGGAGAATGGAGACATGAAAGTAGGCGTCCTTCAGGTCGATCGCTGCAAACCAATCCTGGTGCCGCACACATTCGAAAACGCGTTTGGCGGTGAGCATCTTGAACGGCAGCCTGTGAAGGGAGCGGTTCAGCACGCGCAGATCCAGGATTGGCCGTAACCCACCAGTTTTCTTGGGGACAATGAAGTACGGGCTGTAGAAGCCGGACCTCATTTCGGCTGGAGGGACAGTCTCGATCGCACCAGTCCCAGGGGCGGCGCACCGTGTCGTCCGAGAACTCTGTGTGCTCAGAAACGGGAGAGTCAGTTCTTTCTGAATAAGGATTCTTCCCCGGCCCTCCACCAGGGAAAGGAGTGGCCCTGCTACCAGCTCCTGGAAAGAACTGAGTCCCATCTCTGTAGAGCCCATCTCAAGAGTGCCGCTTAACCCAGCGTATAGCGGGGGGCGGGGCTGGAGAGGGCTGTGGCGTCCCCCTGCGGCTTCCAGAGCCAGCCCGGGTGAACGGGCGGGGTGGGAGCCGCAGGAGGGCGCCTTCGGCGGTGGGCAGACTGAGGGATCAGCTCGGACGGCGGGGCCGTCGGGGCAGAATAAGCCTCAGTCTGCTCGTGGGCGGTTGAGAACTGTTGGGCAAAGCCCTCAACCGCACCGCCGAAGAGGCCGACCTGGGATATGGGGGTGTCAAGCAGATGGGTCCGCCCGACATCCTGCACATCGGACAGGTTCAGCCACAGAATGGTGTACATCACCTGACCCAGGGAACGTACGGCCACTTTCGTTGCTCGGAGAGCAAGGTCAGTGGCGGCGCGCAGCTCATTGAAGAGCCCTGGGTCAGTCCCGCCCTCGTGCATGTCCGTGAGCATCTGGGTCTGGTAGACCAGCAGAATGGCCATGGCATGCAGTGAGGCGGCTGCCTGTCCTGTAGCGCTATAGGAATTCGCCACAAGTGTAGACGAAAAACTACAGGCTTAGGACGGGTGCTTAGGATCGCGCCGAGAGGAAGCACTCTGAGGACACAGTAGCATCGCAACAGAGCGTTCAACCGGGGGACCCCAGTGTACCCATGGGCAGCGGCCCCGTCGAGGGAAGGAAGGGCGAAGGAGTTCAACGAGGGATCGCTGGAAGACATGGGGGTCTTCGAGGATTTCGAGATCTCCTGATGCACATCCGGGAAAAAAGGTATTGGAGTGGACGCTGACAGGAGTCAGCGGCCACACCCAAAAACCAATCGCCCGGGAAAGCATGGCCGTCATCTCAGGATCTGACTCGACAAATGCCATATGCACACCCGAAAGTGGCAGCACTGTCAAATCTTCACTTCCTGAAAATTCTAGCCCACCCTGTGATGCTGCGATGGACAACAGATCCGATTCTGGAGCGTCAAGGGAAACCCGCGGGGCATCCGAAAATAGACCCGGGGAATCCCCTGAACACTCGCGGGTTGCGTCACTGAAGAGGGGGGCGTGGTCCACGGACAAACAGTCGGCGGATTTGTTCCACACACACACCCTCAGGTCACCCTGGCCACCAGCCGAAGTAGCACCTCACGTGGAGAGTGTTAGATCGGGGTGTGGATGAGGGGACTCTCTCTCTAACGAGATCATTGAGTCTCGACCGTAATGACGCAATGATCACGTTCCCGCGGGGAGAACGTGAGTCATCCACAAACGCTGCTCTAGCGTGATGAAGCCCAAGCACGCAGAGCAGAGAATGTGCCCATCAAAATCGGAAATGAGTCGACCGCAACCAGAAATGCACGGGCGAGCCGTCTTTAAAAAGACGTGCCGCGTGCGAGCTCTTTTGTGAGAGGAGGAAGAAACTCCGCGATGTTGAAGCGAGCAGGGAGAAACACACTCATTGGCAGATCACTGCACAGATCAGTAGGCAATGTGAACTCGCTGCAGATCGCCGTCACACCAACACCGGAGAGAGTGGCTCGTCTCGTAGAGTGAAGTCAGAAATGGCTGTGGAGTGAAGAGATACTCTTGGCTCCTCAGCGAGGAAACATACTGCTTTGCTGGAATTTCCGCCCTTTATACCCACGAGGTGGGGCGGAGCTGCTCCATGCAAATTCTGCAGACCCATGGCATTTCTTTGCCATTGGCTCGTTTTGTATTACTCAAAGCGGATAGGCTTTCTAAGCGAAACCCCATTCGTCGTCATCCGACGGAACTCGGAGTGACAACGAAAGGGAACTGCAATTCAGGTCATGCTGGCTGACCTTCCCTCATAGCCTCCTATGTTCCCTGCTGTTTGCTACAAAATGCAGTAATTGCCGGCAATTTTTTACATGTTCTGTGAATGCACATCTGTACATCCATGCGACTCTGTGTGCGCCAGTAACGATGGCACAAAGGTATAGGGTACAAACCATTCTGAATATGGGCAGGAACAAAAACGCAGTCTTTTGTCTGTCCTGCTCAACTTATTCTTGGGAATGTTTAACCTGAAGGAATAAAACCTCCAGCAAACTCATCTCAAATCAGCTCATCATAAATTAATTCTGCGTACCATACTGTCACAGTCTCGTCCTCCAAAAGACACCCTGTCTGAGATGCCCGGGTTGAACAATTGAGATGACAGCACGGATGAACTTGTCGGTTACATAGATGTGCCATGGACAACATGTCACATTGAGTCTCACACATTCGGCAGGAGTTCTAACGATACAAGGATTAGAAACGATAATACGTCGGCCCTTTTTGTTTGCTTTCCAGGCTTGTCCTCCCTGAGTCGGTCCGTGTTGGTTTTATTGATCTGACAAGGATGCCATATTCTATAAACACATTACACTAGGGGGGATGGAACATCACATGGATTCAGATTACACTCCACGTGATAACTAATGTGTTTCAGGAAGATGAGGTCTGGAGTTCACAAGCAAAAAAAAAAAAATACTGCAAAGCCTCTTAAGAGGCAAGGGAAAATGGCGGTGTATGCCTGGGCTGATTCTCCGAGTGGCGGAGGTAAACAGGTCTTATTACTGAACAGAGCAGGTGGAAGGTGATCTCAGAGAGACATTAGGAGTAAATTTAGCCTGGCTCTCTCTCTACGGTCACACTGAACTCATGGAAAGGGTAAAGCTTTGGCCTGCATCCATATAGAACCCTTTTCAAAGCCCACCGCTTCTGCTTCTTATTACACCTGCAGGAGAAACAGACCCACCGCCTCAGACCAAACACGGCTATGGGATGAATTATTCACGAGCAAAGGAAGAAATGGAACGCAGCTGAAGATACGTCCGGCTTTGGCCGGGGCAAAAACTCCCCATGAACCGTCCAGGCATCGAGGAGAGGTTCTGAGGGAGCAGTCAAGCGCCATATAGGCAAACTCTCTCTGGGAGATACATGACAAGCCATTTGCTCTGAGGAAACGAAAATACCAGGAACAATGAGCGAATTACTGAGGGCTGCTGTTTACCTCCAGTCCTTCAGAACCCCGGTGATGCCGTGCCAAAAGTAGCTCCAAAGGCTTCAAAGGCACCGGGGCCGCTACATAAACCAAAGGCAGTGTGATTTATGAAATGACCATGGGAGAGGACACAAAAAGGTCATTTGGAAACTAGAGACTTTTGAGGAACTACTTTTTGTAAACAATGGAACATCTGCCAGTCTGATCTGTCCAAGCGGTGGATAATTCTGAGATATATAAATGACTTAAATAATTGAGGATAGAAAGGGAAAATCAAGACTTAGAAAAAGATAAACCTACAAATTCAAGAGCGTTGTTCCCACAGCTACAGTGACTGTTCTAAAGCTATTTGGAAACAAGCAGCACTGCGGTTGTGAATGTGATGTTGATGTTTGCGTCAACCTCCAATGCTGACCTTGAGTGAATGCTTAATAAATAAAATAAAACAAAAGGTGAACAAGTCAGCCAAACCTCTCCCTTTACTGGGAGGAAAGCCAAGGCACGGAAATTGGTCCCGGTTGACCTTTTTATGTCCGTACATATCGCCCTCAATTTTCTCCCAAAAAAATGTTTGTTGCTCTTTTGTGCACCCGCTCTTATCAATTTTATCTTTTCCCCCTTATCAAGTAGTCTTTGGAAAATGTTTCCCCTGTCCTAGAAATAGTGTTTTAGTACCCAGACACTTTTTCCCTCCCATGCATCTGCACCTGCAGCAGCTTGAGCCTTCAAACCATAAAAATGCTGGCCTGTGTCTCACCTTTTCTATCACAATCTATTTATCACAGCACTCTCTGTAAGAAGCCATCTGTCAGCGAAGCGATTTGAAAATTCATCTAACGACTGTGAAAGAACTTTATTATCTTGGGAGGAGTAAAAAAAAAAGGTTCTTGAGCATCAAAGTGATCACCTTCAACAATGACAATGAGGAGAGGACGTCACTACTTAAAGTCCAGGTTTTATAGGAAGCTATCTATACTATGGATTATGTTTTTATGATCTGGGAATGGGAAACAACATGAGTTGGACTCAATTTAATTCATGTGAGCTCAACATACTGAAGCGTGTGTGCCAACCTCTATACCAACTTTGACAACGAACTACATTTTAAGTTAAGTACAAGCTATCCAAAACATAAAAAATGTATCTCATTTATTCACCCACAAAATATTCCAAACCTGTATGACATTCTAATGTTTATGTAACAAAAGAGATTAGATAGGCAAAAATGTTTATGCTTACGATGACAGCAAAAACACCATATAAGCAGCCCAATGAGATTTGAGAGCTATGACAGATGATTTTTTTTTAAAGTCTTGAAATTATCTTCAGGCGGCTTAGATTTGAATGAGATGTGAGAGCCGTCTGAAGATAATTTCAAGAAATTTTACACAAATGTATAAATTGTCATCTGTCATAGCTCTCAAATCTCATTCACAGTATATTTATGCATTATATATTATTTATATACCCATAAATAAAGATATATAACATATAACTAATACGGATCATTTTAATGGTACTTATATTGTGCTTTTGTTTCATTTTTGGAGCAAGACCGTGGAAAAGAACAGCATAAACATTAATCAAAATATGTTTGTTTTTTTGTGTGTTTGGAACAACATAAGGATGAATAAATGGTATAATGTTAGGCATTTCTTTTTAAATGAACTTGTCCTTTTTTGTGACAAGCAAATGCATGCTCCCATTGTTTTCAGCTCAAAAGGATTCCCCAGTGGTCATTTTAACAGTGCCAGTTTGTCCAGGTCAAAAATAAAGCATAAATATTCAAGGCTTCTTTGGTTTTCTATACCTCCGCCCAAGCAGAAAAACTCCAGCCTTGTACGAGTCATCCGTCAGAGTCTGCATGCATTCTGGAGATGACGTCCCTAAAATGACTCCACCGAATTTCCATTTTCAGTTGTGGCTGACTGGGGAGGATATTAGTAAACATGACAGCCATCTAAAAACAATAAATAACTTACAAGGTTAACGGAATTGAGCTTTCTTTTTCCGCTCTAAATTATTCACTGTACATAATCCTGCAGGGGAACTACCTCTTTCATCTTAAGCTGTTCCTCACTCTAAAAAAGTGACTTCAAAAAATGAATACCTGCGCAAGAGGTACCCAAAGCCAAATTGACAGCTCGGATGTGAGACCTTAAAAATATGTAGCGGTATATTTAGCACATCTGTGCGTTATTTAAATTTTTTTGCTGAAGACATGAAAATAGCACATTAGCAGAAACAATAATGTGGGAATGATTGCTTTTTTGGTTTCCAAATGTCACCCTGCCTCTCACTGAGAGCTAAGCATTGGCAGAGGGTCTTCGCTCTCTTGTTCTTGTGTAAGTAAGGCCTTGAACACCTTTGTAATTAGTCACACCACCTGGACTTTTACTGGCGCTGCTCAACGTACCTCAACTAATTATTGTGGACTCATTAGCCGGTGTTGGCTGCAAAGTGAATGGCCAAAATGCTGACGGTAAATCAGTTCTCTGCAGGAGAATATCTGTGGGATGGAGACAAGAGTTCGGACAGGCGGACATACGTGTGCACAGGTGCTTCAAAGATGGATTGAATCTGCAAACGTCCTTCTAGGGGGGGGGGGGGGGGGGGGGGGGGGGGGGAGAAATGACACCATAATGACATCAGAAGTGAGCAAGAGCTTTGTAAATCAGGGGAAAAAATTCTAGCGAGATTGTGAAATCACTCAGAAATTCCACCCAGCTAGCGCATACTAACAGAGCCAAGCTGAAACTGCTTGAGAAAAGGCCTTGAAGAAGTTAAAATAAGCCATATCCATTTTATCCTAGCAGAGAGGTTTCCGATAATTAGAGGCAGAGATGTGATGCAACATTAAACAGAGTATTTAAAGCGGCTGATGCGAGAGATCGATGCGATTTGCCAAATTCCTTTTGAATGCATGCTGCAGTAATGCTAAAGAACAACAAAGCATCTGCTTTATTTATCTCTGAAAACATTAGGCTAAGCAAAAAAAATACATTCTGGCAGAGGGAAGCTTTATTCAGCTTATTGCAACAATGAAAAAAAAAAAAAGGTGCTTGGATTCCAGTTATAGATAAATTCATAAGAACAGGCGATCCAGAGCTGAAAGAAATCATTCAGAGTAAAAAGACGGCTTAAAATGGCCAGTGGTTTCACTTAAGGTTAGCACATTGGTGGTTTGTGAAGATAAACGTTTAGCCAGAAGGAACTGCACCAATATGAGTCTTTAATATGAATATGTCGGTCCTCTGCAATAATTGGCAGAAGGTAGATGGAGAAAGACCATTCATGAGGTTAGTGAATTCTATGTAGCATTTACTCTGCCAAAATCACTGCTAACAGGTCAAGTTCAGGCAAAATGGGAGCCTTAAGGTCATCTATATGTATATGCTAGTGTTCTCCCAAAAGTTGACAAAATTGTCTTAGAGCAGATACACACATTTACAACCTTACACTTCATATATATCCACATATCCAGGTGTTCATCCAAACAAAATAATCCTTTTGTGAGTTTATCCATTTGGCAAATGCTTTTATCCAAAGCGACATTGCATTCAAGATACATATTTTATCAGTTCTTGCTCCACAGTTTGAGCTACATGAAGCCACCCGACTACAAAAGCAAATATTAAATTATGATTTACGGCTACTGGTGAGACTAGTCCTTTGATATATCCCGCCCTGCAGTCCTGCATAGCTTTATAGTGGTGCAGTGTAGTCCGATTCACAAACAAATTACTCTTATAAGTTATTCCATTTAGAGAATCAAAAACACACAGTGTGACCCTGTGTAGTCCGATAAGTGAACAAATGACTCTTATAAGTCATTCTATTTAGAGAATCAAAAACATACAGTGCGACCTGTGTAGTCCGATTAGTGAACAAATGACTCTTATAAGCCGCTTATTTTTAGTGAATCAAAAACAGTGTGACTAGTGTATAGTCTGATGTGTGAGCAAATTACTTTTTAGTGAATTAATAAAACAGTAACTTTGAAGCCTAAACACAAGCAACAGAAGTAAAAGGCTAAAGTTTATAGGCTATAAACGAACTCCACCACGGTCGCTCGACTTAACGTCATGTCCAGCTTCCAACAACTCTTTCAGTTTTTTATCTAAGGAAAGATTTTCCCTCAAAGTTTGAGTTAGAATAGTTTGTAAGAGCGCGATTATTAGCACAACAAGGCTGTAAAAGCCGACTGAGTTCACCTGTTCGGCGTGATGACATTTAATGTCCCCGACAGCCTCCGTAATCCCATTTAGCCACTTGTTAGCAACCTCCTTTTTCAAGACACGTTGTGGGGTAATACTGATGTATTTTATGTCGTAGAATAAAACGTGAAAGTGTCTTGAGCTTATGTTCAACACACAACTTCCAGTATTTCAACCATTTAACCAAAAATCCATTCGAAAAACCCATTGACCTGGGACGATGGAACTGTAAGTGCTAAAATGCTTACTCGTTTCCAGGTTTTAGCGTACAAAAATTCGCCGGATGTGGGAAAAATGTGGAGACTCCCAGAACTTCCAGGACAGGTGGGATGTCTGCGATTCCTTTAATGACATATGACACACTCATATATAATCATATACACACAATATAATTTTTGCCTGACAGTCCATACAATAAAAATACAAATTTTATTCTATGTATGTAGACCTGTTTAAAAACAGAGTTGGGAAACAACTCCGTCCCTTTTAATGGGTCGATATAAGAAAGAAAACTCCATTCATTAAAACATTCCATTGGGTCCTTAAGGTTGTTTGAATTGAATTAACTCAACTGGATCAAATGCATTAAGTTCATTACAAGTCTGTCTCCATTCGCACAATATTAACAAAATTAGCATGCACTCCTTGTTTAGCTGAATTAACTAAACAGTGGCAGCACTTGTGGCGTTGAAAAGGAAAAGGTGCCTGCAGTGATGCTGAACATTCAGATAGGAGGAAAATCCTTCTTTTTCTAGTTAATTATACCAAATAAACAAGTTTAATTGACATTCCTACTTTTATATATATATATATATATATATATACTCGTCATATTTTTGTCGATACCAGGCTTTAAAATATAGAGATACTGTGACCTCAGTATAGCTGATAGCTGTTTTCCAATGCATTTTGAATTTTTACATTTGCAATGATTCAAAAAGATGAAAAGGAAAGGCCAAAATGTAGTGGAATTTCAATAAGGTCCTCCTTGTCCCTAGCTGTCAACATGTATGAAATGGTAAGGTCCCCAAAGCAAATCTGTCTTCATTATGTCAATGTTCTAGTTTGGTTGCAGTCCTCCTGTGCACCAGAGTACTATGCATAAGAACACCTCCAGTCATTCAGCCCAGGAGCCGAGAGGAGAAGCCCTTTTCTGCTGCCTTCTGCTCTGTCTGGCATAGACAGCTCTGATTAATGGTCCCATTCTGTGGTAATTAATGCTTTCCAGAAGTGCTGCCCGTCTTCCCGGGAACAATCTTCCTCATTGCCATGACAGTGTGAGCAGCCAAAGGGACGAGTTTAAGAAATTGCATCACATAGCAACCAAATTCATCTCCGTGAATGCAGATATCCAGCCCAAACAAAATAAATATCATAATTCAAAAAAATTCATAAACCTGCTTGCTGGACTGTAGCATCTAATCTATCTGCTTTTCCTGCTTTCATTCATTACACGTAGGAGCGCGGAGACGATCAATGGTTAATTCTTCGACAAAAAAACGGACGTGCTGTGAAACAAAAAAGAGAAAATTAAAAAGAGAAGGGTGAATGGAGAAAGGTAAAGGCAGCTGATTGTATGGATAAGACGGAGCAGCCCTGTCTTTTTGTAATGCTGTTCTAATTGTGTTTTTGATTGAGAGCCCAAGCCGATCTGGAACTCTGCAGGATGAGGAAGATGAGACTCCATTCAGAGCAGTCTTAAGTGACACACGACCTGATCAAAGGCAGTTGAGAGTTACTGCTTCAATCAGAGCAGGATTGTGCAGATAAGAGAGGAGGAGAGAATAGCTTTGACCACGTCCCACATAACGATTCTCTGGCAACATGAAACAGATGACTTCTTGAAAAAGCCCATCTGAGTTGATTTTTTTTTTCAATCCTGGAGAAAAGGCACCAGTTTTGCCTCTAACCATACCATGGGCCTTTATCACATTTTTCTCTTGTTAAATCCCCTTTTCACATCTCCACGTTTATTTATTGATCTTGTAAAAGAGGGTTTAAACGTCTAATTTAGATGCTGTGGACTAAAGATGCTCACTTATGATATGCATAATGGTGTTCAGATGTAATCTGAAAAGAAATCTGAAATTTAAATAATAAAAAAAACTTATTTCATACCTACACTATTAAAAAAAGATTATGTTCTAGATAATTGTATATACTGTAAAAAAAAAAAAAGAAGAAAAAAGCTCTGCCCAGAGTGAAGGAGTGGTGGTATAAATAATAATATGTTCAATATGGCTCATAATATGCAAAGCAAAATAAAATAAATAAACAATAATAATGAACCTCAAAAAGGTTATTTATTATAAGCAGCATACAATTGATTCAAGCAACAAAACCGATTAGTTCAGAAGATGGAAGGTGATGTCACACATTTTAACAACCGCACATAACAAATAATAATAATAAAAGAAAAAAATTAATGGCTATGATACACTCCATTGAAGTGGCAGGGGTGGAAAGACAACAAGATGATTAGAAATGGTGTAAAATGTGTGGCATTTGAGGCAGGGCAGAAATATTGATTGGCCACGTTTATGTGCTGGTACAGGGCATAATTTGTTTTTCCTGGAAATGTGCAGTGATGGATGGCTCCACTTGAGTGACTCAGCCTTAAAGCACAGACCACTTCCCTTCCCACAAGGTCACCTTGCCTGACCAAAAAATGGATTTTTGCACACTACTATTTCTTTATGAGCCATATTGAATGAAGTCACTCGCTGGAAATCATGTTTGATGGTCGTGTCAGGCGCGTCTGTTGGTTGCACGCAATCCCAAGTAGCCCGCACAGAGATGGTCAAATAAAGGTATCAGACAACAGTATTGATTCGGGATTGATTTCGTACGCTCTAGCTGAGACGCAGAGGAGTTCAAAGAATATACTGAGGAGGTCCTGGAGAGAAAAAAAGAAAAGATAAATAAATAGATTATGCTGAGATGCTTTATTGTGTTTCGTGGTTTTCTCAGCGGAAGTGCGAGAGATCAAATAAACTTGCTTCAACTGAAGCCGTTCCTGTCCATTCCTCTAAATACAACCGTACGTCATTCCAGTTTTAAAGCTTATGGAGGCCTTGAAGGTGTCTGGTGCTAAACGCATAAAGCCTCAATCATTACAGTAATACCAACGTTATTTTTCAATGTTATCGGGAATGTTTGAGCACCGACCGGCCAGAAGATTAGATAAAGAATATCTCGGATTTTCTCCACACATAAACTGCTTCGAAACCAAGTGAGGTGCCTACATAGGATAGCATTTTCAGACATATGATAGCATTTTAAGGCATCAAAGGATATACATAATTCACCTCATATGGCTCAAATTTTAAGACATTCATCATCATTGTTGAGGGTAACTAATTACAACTATCGCAAGTTACATGATCAGATTTTTCAAGTAACTAAAGTAACACATTACTTTTAAATGTAAGTAAATCTTTCAAATAAGTAATGCAAATTACTTTGTTTTTGCAACTTGCACTGACATATCTTAAAATATTTCACCGCCATTGTTTTGTCTCAAGATAAACCCCAGTGATGTCTTCTTCTAAGGCACGTTTATAGAAATTGAACCAAGGCTTAATACTGGCTTAGTCTAAGCCCCGTTTGTGAAACGGGGCCTTTATGTATTTAATCTCACTTTATTAACCAGTGTCTTTGCAGCTGATCTCTGATGATCCAATTCAACCACAGGAATAAGCAAACATAACTTTCGTTTAGCATCACATTTGAGTTTCTTTTTGTTGTTGTTGTTTTTATTGCTGAAGTAAGAGTGTTGAGTGTTCTTCTGCAAATCCAGAATGGCAGCACAGCTGAAAGGTCTGCTACTGTACAGGTGTAAAATTACTTCCGACTGTGGCTTTTTCATTTCACTTTAGGAGTGAAAGGGCTCCTAAACTTTTTGTTGTTATAAGAAAAAACAAACAAGTAAGCCCAGTCCAGGAGAAAAAAAGTAACGCAAAAGTAATGCGTTACTTTCCCTAAAACTATTAGTTACTTTTTTAGGGACTAACACAATATTGTAATGCATTACTTTCAAAAGTAAGGTTCCACAACACTCTTCATTATTCAAAGCCAATTCAAGAATACATTGCAATAAGCTCAGTGAACAATAAATCTAAAATGCCAGACAAAACAAGATTATGTTTATTATAAATAAGCTCATTTCATTCAAAGCTAATAGTGCATTTAAAAGTATTGTCCTAGCTTAGCTTAGCAACATGTTATCATAGCACTATTGAAATCAATTTAAAGAGGCAGCTAGAGTTTGTAACAATGTGCTCTTCTGTACACAGACCAATGGATAGTCATTATAAACAAAAGCAATTAAAAGCAATGAAATCCGGCAAACAAAGCACACACTGCACTAACTCATACAGTATATAATTCTGTTGACAGAAAGAGGGCCGATTGGGTCGATTGAAAGAAATTAAGGACATTAAACCTTCGCTCGATCGATCCGGCTGTATTTTTTAGACGGCTCCTTCAGAGCGGCATCGTTTCGTGCTTCACCGTAAACTAAACTAAAATAATAAAGCGCTGCCAATTCAATCTGTGGGCCGAAGAGGGCAGAGCATATCGTACCACACATCATGAATGCAGCGTACGGTAATATTTCCTATGAACGCTCCAATCCATTTCCATTGTGCCGTTGGTTCTATTTGAGGCTGTCAGATGAGGTCATTTCCCCTGTCTCACAGCTCTTTATCTTGTGTCAGGGGCCATCGGAAGTGCGGGACACCTTGGTGATGAATATGGACTCACATGAGCAATTCATCTTCCCGCCACCTCAGGTTTTTCATCAACGACAGCATTTTTAACTCAGAGTCACAGAAACAGCCCCACCCAGATCACAGCATGAGCTACGGCTGCCCACACACCGGCCAAGAAATCTGATGCCCGATTCTTATGAACTGCACACAACAAACACCAAGGGTTTCTGGTGCTGAGTTCGACAGTTTAAAAGTCAATTAAAAAAAAAAAAAAAAAAGGATTTTTTACTCAATGTCAAAACCTTAAGAAAATATTTATATTAAAAACGGAAAGATAAATCAGACATTGCTGTTGTCTCTGTCCGTTTACTTTTTTATGGTATATGCTGATTTCTCCATAGTTCAAATATATATTCTTTATACTCTTAAAAATAAAGGCTCTTTATTGGCATCTGTGTTCCCATTGCACAAAAAGCTTTTTATGCTGGAAAAGGGGTCTTTAGATTCAGAACAGTTCATTTAAAACGTTTTCTTTCTCTTCTATGGCATTCCTGCAAAAACCTCCTTTCGGAACCTTAATTTTTTAAGAGTGTAAAATATGTACATGCATTCTATACAATTTCTCCTTTTTTTCCTTTTCTTTCTCTCTTTTTATTTTATTCTAATACATTATAGATTATCGTATGCACACTGATTTGTTAAGAATCACAGCAATATTTTATGCAGTCCTGATCCTGCTACTAAACACGGTAGGAAATGATGTGTTTAAGTCCTCCTGGGAAGCTTGTAATTGCAAGTTGGGATGTGGTAATTTTGGTTCGGAGCAAGACCGTTTACTCTACTTGTTCAAAATTATGAATAAAGACTGTGAATGAAGCAGGTGTGTTTTTGCTTTATCGTGTATTTATTAAAGAGTCTGCTGTACTATATTGTGTCGTCATTGTACAATATCATTGTATTTTGTACATGCAACTTAGATTGTTTTATTGTAAAAATGTTATTTAACTCATTAAAGGTATTGTAGGTAGGAATTGTATAAAAAAAACTTTTTTCCAAATTTGTTTAAACTTTCTGTATTTATCAATGCATAATTAAAATGTAAGTACTCTGAAAAAGAAAGTATAAAAATTGAGTGTCTGTAGACCTCTCATGACTGTTTTAAAGACAGCTCATTATTTCCATTCACTCCACCCCCTCCCTTCTGGGCTCCTCCCAAAGCCACGCCTCCAAAACACATGAACGCGCGACTCCGACCGCTGAGCTGAAGACGCATTATTTACCTGAGACGAGCGGAGAGGAAGGAGCGCAGTGCATGTAGTGACATCATGTCAGAATCACATGTAATAAAAAAATCCAACTTTATCATTATGAAGATAAACAAATAAGATGTATTTTAGTACTCACTATCAAGTAGCATATTGATATTGGTAAAGATTAAAATATATATTTATTGATTCGCTAACGAGCTAGTTATCTATAAGGCAAAGCTAAAAACAGGTTGCATGATACACGTTTTTCCATTGCCATCATTTACACTGTGATGAAGATGAATTTCGTGTAACATTCATAACATATATGGTGTTCTGCATGTAAGAGTTTCCATGATGAAAGCATTGTTGACTCTGATGATCTGGGATTTTTTGTTTAAAAACAAAACAAAGGCGAAAAAAACGTGCAGGTAAACTTCCAGGTGAACATGGTAAAAGAGTTAGACAGAGGGTAAATATAATTCTAAGAAAAGTTCCATCGGCCTACTATCTGTTAAACATGTATTTAGTTATCTAAAGCAAAATTATGCACAATTCAACACTATAGCTATCATCTTGAACTAGGCATATATATTATTTATCATCTCTACTACGGCTCGCTAAGTAATGTTATGTTAGCTATATTAGGCAGCTACGTGTGCTAATGACACATGCTTCATGAAAACATAAAGAAAAAAATATGTATGATCAAAATACAAAAAGAAAGATTTACCTGTCCAGCAGAAATATAGCCATCCAGGCGTCACTTTTCAGCCCCTTGAGGTCTCTCAGTTCTCGCCATCGCTGGAAAGCCACGCCGATATTGGCATGCGTTTTATTTTGTTGTTTATCCAAATACTTTTTGTTCATTACCTTTTCTAGTAACGTTACTGTCTTCCTTTTTTTGCCTGGTTTGCCTTCGCGAACTGCATATGTGAATTTTGATTGGTCTTTCTAATCTCTGCCATTGTTTTGCTATTCCTAGGTTCTGTGCCTCTTGAATTCCTCAAATCAAACGGATGCGCGCGCAAGTGGGCAGGTCCTGTGTGGCAAAAGGGTGGTTGCCATGGTTGCGAGAGAGTGACAGTCGCCTAAGCCAATCCCTTGTTTCGTCCCGAATGTAAATAATGAGCTGTGTTTAGTGCAGATTAAACGGTCTAGAGTCACTCGATTTTTATACTCTTTTTATCAGAGTACTTACATTTTAATCATGCATTGATATATACAGAAAGTTTAAACAAATTTGGAAAAAAGTTTTTATAAAATTCCTACCTACAATACCTTTAATACAGCCTTTTATGATCTTTTTTTCAAACAAATGCAACTTTTGCCATCTTTCATTTATCTATCATTTATTTTCATCAATTATTGATTGCAGTGAAAGTGACCTCAGATGACTTGAGAGATATAAAACATTTATAATAAATAGAGCAATATTTCATAAAAAACACAAGAATTATCATTTTTAAAGGGATTGAGTTCAAAAATGAAAATTCTGTCATCATCAACTGGTTGAGTAAATGATGTTTATTTATTATAATCCATATTATAAGCCTCATAATCTTTAAACAAAATAACTTCCCCTCCCTCTTGCAACGACAACATCTCTCTTCTGTGATGACATGTTTACTGGCACGAGGGAGGGAGGGAGGGCGGGACAACCTGTCACTCACATGAGATCGACCAATAGCAAACCACAACACAACCATCCAATCAATTCCAGATGTACAAAATCTAATCTCGCCCTACATTTTGTTCTTCTACGAGAAGCCGTTTCACTTGCATATACATCACAATAAAAAAAGAAAAGACTACCGCAACTTCAGTTTCATGCCGACTTTAATATTGTTGTGGTGTTTTTCTTGCTGCTAGGTTGACGGTCAAACGTTAAGTGAACTATTTAGAGGAAGCTTTAAGATAATATGTAGGTAAACTAAAATAAATATTTCATCCTCAAATATTTATATCTTTGGCAAGTAGCAGAGTACACTGTAAAAACATTTATTATCAATAAGTTATGACAACATATATTTTTACATGTGTATTTTTACATAAACTTTTTTTATAAGTTATACAAGATTCAACTCATTTTCTTTGAAGTCAGTTTAATATAATTTAAGTTGAAATAACTTAAACATCCAAGTTGATTGTACTTACAAATTTAAGGCAGCACATCAAGTGTGATAAGAGCAATCAGCTTTTTGGGTTGTGATAATAACCGTCTAACTGTACATTATCCCTATAGGCAAAGAAAAAAAAAGTCATTTGCAGTACAGGAAGTCATTTCATAATTCTGGTCAAAGCATTTACACATCAGTTAATGAAATTGCAAAACATTTCCTGATATTTAAGCCTGCACTTGGCCTTCTCTCCATCTCTAATGCATTTCTCCCTCTCCGCTGAGACACATCGTCTGAGTAACACTACATTGGACACGAGATAGCTGAAGGTGCGCCTTTGCTTTTGTTGCCATCTTAATTGATGGTGTGCCTCAGACGGGTTCTCCTGTTTCTAATGGAGTGAGGAGAACACAGCTTTGATGAAGTCTCACAACCAGCAGGGGCGTGAAGCATCCTCCTCCTCTTTCCTCTCCAGCAAAGACAGAGAAAAAGATGCTCCTTAATTACCGAGACTCTGTTCATGTCAGACACACATGAGGGAAAACAAATCCATCCCTCCAGCATGTTATTTGTCTATCTGTCGTTTAATTTATATATTTATGAAACAAATGTTGGACATGGGAGAAACAAAATGGAAGAATGCCGATGGGTATCATTTAAATTGTGCAAAGAAATGTTTCATGTTAACACTGATAATTAATGTTGCGGGAAAACGGAAACTAAAAGAATCGCTTTGTTGCTTAACTAGGCAATTTGTAAAACCGCTTCAGAAGTTTTAGCATGTAAAACAGGATCATCAAGAACCTTGACTTTTTTTTGAGTCCCCGCATCTAAAGCTCGACTAAAGTGTGAAGCTAAGTGGAGATACATCATGTGCTGGCCATCAAGAGCCCTCAGCCAAGAAAAAATGACAGGCACCTTCAGTAAAACCTGAGGGAATTCATTAGCAAGCGCGTAGAACAGCTCCTTCAAAAGCCATTTGTGAACGTCTCGTGGAATTTGAGCGCCGACTGATTTGCTTTCAGGAACTAAACCAAGTCTGCATGAAACGAGGCAGTTTAAACTTCTGAATAAACAGCTCCGTTCTCAGACAGAAACTCACACTAGTCTAGCGGATGCTGGCAAATTCCTTTAAGCAATATTCATTTGCCACGAGTTCATTTAACAGCCAATGGAGCTTCTACCAGTCATTTATTACCGCAGCTCAATCAACGTGATTGCGGAGTGTGTCCAAATTAATAAGCAAAGACTTGGAATGCGAGGGGCAGCTTGCAATTTGGTGTTTGTTTAGCTATAGCTGCTTGAAAGAGGCAATGAATGCATCTCATTCCTACACAAACTATTGTCTAATGCAATAACACTGCACTCCTTTTTAATCTTAATTTAGGGTCTAAGGGCATTGCATTATATTCTGACTAAAAGCATTTTGATGATCACTGGCCTCCTTCAATGAAACAACCAATTAGTGTAAGAGTGATCGCTGTATTTAGTGAATCATATCTAGTGGTTTTTCTAGCAATGGATTCCTTCATATATTCAAATGAAATATGCAGAAACATACTTTTTTTTAAGGTACTCGGAGATGCTTTAAAAGAGATAATGCTAATGCAACTAACCATATAATCATAGATAGGATTTTCAAAATAGAACATTTTATTTACTTTTGACTGTAAAGCTATTTTGGTGCTCTGTTGGGTCACCATATGATATGCAAAATCTGGGTAATATGGGCAAAATCAGATGATAACAACTACTCTAGAAAATATGATCTTTTTAATGTAAAGTTCTGTTTAGTTAGGAATAAACTATGGCAGATACTAATTCTGATTGCAGAGATAAACAAATTCAAAGTTATCTATTACAGACCACAAGACAAAATGCTGCAAAAACAGTTGTAACAAAAAGCATGACTGATAAATAAATGATTACATTTTGCTGAGTGCTAGCTTATTTATAAATAATATGATTTGACATTTCAAAGTTGCGATGGAATAATTAAAGTATAGAACGCGTCATTAAATATCAGCTGCACAAGATATTAGCTCATTTATGCAGTATGAAGATAAAGCAGAAAACCCCACACAACTATGAATATAAATCTGGCTGCAAAAAATGAAGAAATCTCAAATTGTGAGTAGGGAACATGTGAGAATACATTTTCCTAAAACATATACTCAGAACCGAGAGTGGGATATAATAATGCATTATTCAAACATTAAATTTTGATGAGATGTTCTGGCACATAACAGACTTCTGTGGCCGCTTTCGTCTCTAACTAAAACATCACTGCCACCTAGTGTTAAATAGCGACTAGAGAGGTTCAGTCTGCAAATAAATAAGCGTCACATAACCCTCAGCTGTTTTAATCTGTTGTATAGTGTAAAATAGTGACTAAAGAGGTTCAATATTGTCCCAATTACACTTAATGTTGTCACATTTTTAAAACATTACATAAAAAAATAGAAACCAAATAGACTACAGTTCTATTTAGTATTTTTACATTATGTAATTAATGTTCAATATAAGCATTTTTACATCAGTTCCAAAATAATAACTAAAGGTAGCAACAATTTAAACAATATCTTTTCAATTATTTGTGAACCTCTGTTCAGCTGTTATTCTTAATAGTTGACTCAACTTATTTTCGGATCATCAAGCTCGGTAAACACCATCATGTGTCATCATGTTTTCAGGCCATTTCAAGTTTGATTTTGATGTGACAAAGCGGTGAAAACTAAGTCGCTGAGTTGTTTACTTCTTTAGTACAAAAACAAGAGGCGGGATTTATCGCACGAACCAATCGTATCCAATCACAACCAATCCTAGCCAATAATAACCATTTGCAGAACCATATGCCACAGCAGTCTGAGGACAACAGCGCCAGGACAGCAGTCTCACACCGGTGTTGGGGTGGAGCTTATAGAGTCATTAAGGCTAGGTTCAGTGGTTAAGTGGGGATCGTATTTGTTAAGGTTGAGCTTATAGTTGTAGTGAAGGGTAGGGTTAGTGGTTTGGGTGGGTTCCGCGATCGCAGTCAGCACCCTAACTTCAGATCTGACGCTGTTGTCCTCAGACTGCTGTGACGTGATATCTCATCATAGGACGATGGAGGCATTACCTCCTCACGGGACTTCCCCCCATTCGTTCTCAATTACCCCCCACCAAACCCAGCGCACACTTTAGGGGGTCTGTTAAAACTCAATGGGCTCAGGAGAGGCAAGAGATACGCAGCCTCCCGCTGTAACTTTAGCCGCTGGTGTCGCTGTTGGACAGTTACTTTAGAAAAACTAGTGATTTATACACTTTCTAATGTCACATTTTGTAAGTTGCATTGTTTTATTTTTGTAATATGTTTTATTTTTCTTATCAATTTTTTTTTTTTTTTTTGAGGAGGCGGCAGTGCCTCCCTTGCCTCCTCGGAGGAAACGCCCCTGAAATCTGCGTATGGCACAATACCAGACTGAATACTAAACCAATAAGCTATCATAATCCCTAAGAATAGAAGCAAGAATTTTGGTGAGGCTACAAAAACACAGTCCTTTGATTTCTTTCCCATTCAGCAGCAAGTCAGATATTCTCCCAGACTGACAAAGCCGACAAACACACATCACTCTTTCTGCATTATTCAATTAATTCCGTCCCTATCTTCACTAACATGCTTTTGATTCACTGCTGCCCCTCACAAAACACGAGGTGTCAAAGCAGCAGGCTAGTGTACTATTATGCATGTCAGTCTTCAATCTCAGGAAGGTCAACTGTGTTGTTCTTGCGGTGGAGGGCAGGAAGGCAATCACAGTCATATCACATTCTCACCGAGGCGCTTTCTGTGTCTGTAGGGATGGTGTTTATCTCCACCGACTCAAGATAACACCTTTTATTGTGGCAGTGATGTCAAAAGAATGGCATCATTATGACAATAGAATGAAGAGCGACTGTTCATGGTAGAAGTGCATTGTTGTTGATTGATTCGGGTTCTCCGGGGCTTTTAGGACAGATATGATACATGTTGACCTGTAATGTAAAGTTTCATCTGAATAGATCAACCGTTTCCTGTGATAGGCCTACCCATGCAGTGTTATCATATTTTTAGTCTCAACACCCACCGTTTACATAATCAGATCTGATTAAATCCATTAAGATTTCAGTGAAGTGATTACGGATTTGAACTTTAAAGGGCCGGTTGTGAGCAGACTTAATGATTTTGTCTCTCTGATGGTTACGAGTTTCATGGCATCAATCAGACCTTTACTAATATCACACTTAACAATTCCCGATAAATATAACACAATATAGTGGCATCATAAATGATGTAGAAACTTAAGACACACTTAAATATGTACAAACATCTTTCTATTAGATAACCACATCAAATCAATGCATTAGCAAACAAAAGGACCTTGTTGCAGAACTAACACTTTTGCAAATCATTTTTTAAACCAAAATGATCGCCTGGTGATTTTTCAGTTGATGTATAAAGTCAGTGTGATTGTGCCAATTCTAAAAATGCCACATGAAATTATTATAATTTTTTTTAATGTGGGTTAAGTGTTCAAACCCTTTTTGGGGCCACTATTCCTTCTCTTGTAGTCATTGTGTAGTATTTTAATTTTGTAATATAAATTATTATTGTTTATAGAATTTGATAAAATATTTAAAATGTGTAAATATGTGTATATACCATGTATATATTAATAGCTAATAAATATGAAATAAATCTTTTTTAGTATTTTAGCAATTTATTAAATTATTATTTATTTATAATTTTTATATATTTTTTATTATTTATAAATTAGTATATATATATATATATATATATATATATATATATATATATATATATATATATATATACACACACACATATACATTTATTCAATAATTTGTAGAGAATTTTTAAATATTACAAATATACAGCATATTTTACCAGCATCAGAAAGTACTGAACGTCCAAACGTACCTTTGTTGTCTTCAAACGGGTCTTCAGAACATGAATGCAGTGTGTGTGTGTGTGTGTGTGTGTGTCTGTAATGTATGAGCTTTTGTATAAGCTTTTGTGCAACCAAAAACCATTAGTGTTTGTGTAACATTTGCTACAGTATGTGGATTACAGCATGCTCAATTAATCTGTCAAAGAGTGGGTCCTTGTGATCATTAAAATTGCGTAAACGAGTGAAACGAAGAGCGAAATAAACAAGAGAAAGAGAGGATGTGGAAACAGCACGAGGCGGAGGGTGACTTACGGTCATTACACTGCGTCCCAGTGTAGGAGGTCATTGAACAGTCACAGGTGTAGTTCTCCCATTGCTGGATGCAGATCCCCATGTTGGCACAGGAGTCTTCTTGGCATGTAGTGCTAGGACCTATGGTAGCAAAGCAGAGCAATGTAATACTGGGGGCAAACGTCCCGTCATGTTGTTAAGGTTCCATGCAGGTGTGTGTGTTACAGTATACATGCAGTTTGGGTTAGTAGAGGTACTCAAAAAACATCCCGAAAGCTGTTGAACAAACGTGGCATTCCATATAAACGACTGGATTTTAGTAATAACCTAGACATATTCAACATTGCTTGTTACAAAAGAAGATTCAGACATAGGGCCAAGCATGAACTTTCTCACATCTGCACAGGGGAACAAAGGTCAATGACAACAGTTAATAGCGAGATGTGTACATAGTCCAGTATGCACTATTGTTACACGTTAAGAACAATAGTGTGCACACCAGCCACGTGCAGTCAAGTTGAATGTGTTCCAAAAACATCCCGTGTTTTGGCACACTTGGGTTCATTTTGAGGGAATACAGCAAGAACAATAGAGCTCATTACCCAATTTAGAGTAAGAGGGAGAATGCATTCCCACTGAATTAACCGTGTAAACAAGATAATTGCAAATAAACTGGCTTTGTGAAATACAACTGCGAAAACAAGAGGTTAACCACAAACATAAAGTTGAGTTTAACAAAAGGGGGAGGCAAAGAAGGCTAAAAGCGCATTTATTGTGCAACGCAAAGTGCAACTTCAGTACTATGTAAAAGTTCAACATAAAATGATTCACCCCAATTTTGGCTATCAAAATGGCAAATGTGATATCGAATTGAAAATCTGAGAGAATAATCACAGTGAGCCTATGTTGTTCAGTCATAATAGCACAAGGTCAAACATGTCATTATGTAAACTGCCCTTTAGTTCAGAGAGAATTAGAGTATTTCTGGTTTAAATTTTTGTACAGGTTTACATGTTTGAGGAGCATTAGATTATACAACTTAGTTCCAGTCCACTTATTTGACTAAACAAGCAGAGTTTCAAAAGTTCTGATAAGGGTCATCCATATTATGCAGCACATTGTCATGTTCCCATTACTGTTCAAAAGTTTGGGGTCAGTAAGATTTGTCATTTTTTTTATTAATTCAGCTATTTGATCAAATATACAATACAGTAATACTGTGAAATATTATTAGAATATAAAACAAATGTTTTATATATTAAAATGTAATTTTGTTCCTGTGATGCAAAGCTGTATTTTCAGCATCATTACTCCAGTCTTCAGTGTCACACGATCCTTAAGAAATCATTCTAATATGCTGATGTGCTGCTCAAGAATATCAATTTCTTGTAAAAAATAAATCGTACTGACTCCCAACTTTCGAATGGTAGTGTATGTTTTTATACTGAATAAGATACTAAACTCAGGATTTTTTTTTAATGAAAATCAAAAGCTAATTTTCTTTTATCACAAGTGAAAGCCAAATGCACAGCAAAACATAAAAAAAATTCAGTGCTCAAGTACATTAATTTTTTTTACTATTGTTGCTCTGTATGCACTGCATAACAGGAATGACCCAAACAATACTGGAGTAAAAATAAAATAACTGTTTACCTACAGCCGAATAGCAGCTGCAACGATATACACTTAAGCAACCCTTATTTTTTTTATATTGCTTAAATAATAAAGTCAAAATCACATCTGTCCCGAGTTTACATGCTCAGTGGGACACTGAGTTAAAAGTCTACGGTAGCGTGCCGACATTTCCAGATGGATTTTCATGCTAATTCTATTAATTATTTTGCTAATCATATTGCTGTTCAGTGCTTCTAAAGACAGGCGAGAAGTAACCCATGGTGAGATATTTAATGGATTCTCCTAAGCCAGATTCCTCTCTCAGCTGAATGTCATTAGGGTAAAAAAAGAAAAAAGAAAGAAAAAGAAAAAGAAACAAGACAAGATACAGCAAAACAGGACGTGGGGACTTAATTATACAGGAGGGCTCATGTTTTATTAATGCAGACTCTCAGTTGCAATCATTTCTTTTCTCTTCTCACTTTGCAAGTCTCACAACCTTCAGAGATAAAGGGCATTGTCTTTTAGAAAGAAGTGAACCATTTTATACCAAGACATTGTTACAGTGAACCAGCTAGTGTCCGCTTTATGTCTGGGTATTGGGAAGAGTACAAAACAAAACCGGCACAAGACAAACAGCAGCTTGAATGGAATGGAATTGAACCTTATATACCTTGTAGATCTGCTTTGGTGAAACCAACTTTGTAAAGCAAGAAACAGAAAAGCGAAAACAATCAAACAGGTAAGAACGTGGTCGATGGCTTCTGTTAATAAAGCAAAGGCTTTACTAACAGGACATGCTTTACCATTCTTAGGAAGGGTTTGCACTCTTGACTTACCATACCATGGGTTAAAAATAATGTTATTAATAATAATAATAATAATAGTAATGAAACTGATGCATTGATTTAGCATGGCTGGCTTGAATAAAAGTGAAAGTCTTCAGTTGCAAATAAAATCAAATAAAAACTGCAGTATGCTCATGAACGTGTGCCTGACAAATGATCTAATTTACAGTTTAGATATAATCAGCCAACATGCAGAAAAAACAGGTTTCCTTTGCATATTCTATTCTAGTTCCATTGTTCTGACAGCAAACATGTTAAAACGACTTTCAGATGCACAAAACGGGGCATGATAATGTGCTAATGCTAATGTGAATCAACAGGAATTGCTAAGATTGTATAAAGCAAGTGGTTAGAGAGGGGACATTTTAATGATGTTGCATTCAGCGAAAACAAAATGTTCCCCTGCAATCTGCAGCGTGTAATCGAGCCCTCGCCTTCCTAAGCACAGGTGCATCATTGCCATCTGGTGGATGAAAAGCTTCATTACAACAGAAAGGAGCATTCATTGCCATATGAACCAGCAAGAATTCTGTTGCCATTGTGGAGCCATTCCATACACGGCTTACAGTTTTACTGTGCACATACAGTACAGAGTGATGTTTCTTTCATGCTGGGCTGTGAACATAAAAACCTACTCACGTTCACTTTTGGATGCTGTGCGGGAGAGATAAACGTAAAACACACACACACACACACACACACACAAAGTTGTTCTATTCATGTATGAAATGAAGAACTGAATTCAAATGGTGTCGGATATGTCTCTGATACAACAGATATGACAGATACATCTTAAATATGTGTATTGAAGCAAGTCGGTTACATCAGAAAATCTGGTTGCCGCCTGTGTCCTGAAAATGTGTAGGATTAAAGAAGAATTTGCTCAAATTTAACATTTAATTTCGGATCACACAATGTACTGTAGGTTCCTAAAGCTTTAACAGTGAAGGTCAGCTATATAGGGGTGTAAAGAAATAAAACATTTATTTATACCAAACACTGATAAATAGGCCTAGTTTTAAATGTTTTGACATTAAACCATTAAATGCGCATTAGTTTAGAGGGAAAAGACATTTTCACATCTGTTAAAGCCTGTGGTGTTTGTAAACTAAATCTTAGTAGCTTTTTGTCTTCGGAAAACAGTCCCAGACTTCTGTATCCGATTATCAAGCATGCTGACATTTCACACTCAAGCAACAAAACGTAAAGATGATACAACAAAAGACCAAACGATTTAGGTTGATATGATTTTATTCTTTGTTCAACAACATGTAAATGCAACATGTAACATACTCAACATAAAAGGAGGCTTTTTGTTCAAGACAACATTGACATGTGATGGATGATGGAAATGTGACGGAGAATTCATTTTGTGATGGATGGACAAGCAAGAAAATGTTTATACACAAAGTTGTACTCAAACAAAACTATAATGAATCAAATAAAGAAAAAGAGAACAAAAATGGAAAGACTTACAAAAAACAAAAAATAATCAAACCTACACAATAAATGTACAGAAAACAAAGATATAAGCATGCATTGAAATATGGCAGAGATTTCATGTACTTACGAAAATGGATATTAGCAATGAGTTAGTGAAGAAATATTCTTTGTTTGTGGATTTCAAGTGATCTGTGTTTTTTTGTAACAAGTTTGGCATGTAACATACAATACAACATTTTGATGCTGGTTATACTATTTTGGACATTGACAAGTGTCAAAATGTCAAATTTGTCTTTCAAAATATTTTTGTGAAGGATATGTTGAAGGATTTTCAAGTCTTTAATTTTTTTTATTCTGTATAAGATTACTATAATATGGAATTGAATAAGAAGCATGATATTAGTCAAATGCAGAGATACTTTTATTATGCAATTATTTCATACAGTATGCTAATGTTTATTTCACTCCCATCCAACATATTTATAGAGAGATTTTTTCTTTTACAAATAAACAATTTTTCATAATATATATACACTACTGTTCAAAAGCTTAATGTTTTTAAAAGTTTAAAAAGCTTCAATGTTTTTGAACAAAGATTTATAAATGTTCTTATGATAACCAAAGGCTGCATTTATTTGATCAAAGATACAGTACAAAAAGTTATATTTGAAATATTATAACGGAAAATAACCATTTTAATATATTTAGTGTGTTTATGTATTATAGTGTGTGTGTGTGTGTGTGTGTGTGTGTGTGTGTGTGCGTGTGTGTGTGTGTGTATAAATAATTATATATATATATATATATATTATGTTTTAAAATGATGTAAACAGTTGTGCTGCTTAATAATTATGTGGAAACCATACCATTTTGGGATTCTTTAAAAGTTGAAAAGAAAAGCATTTATTTGAAATTGAAATCTTTCATAACACTAAACATATCTTAACAGGCACTTTTGATCAATTTAATGCATCCCTGCCAAATAAAAATATAAATTTTAAAGCTTTTTTCTTAAACTGCAGTGCATATATATTACTGTACAACACATTTGTCGTCATAATTACATAATATCTAACCATATTCTTGTTTTATTTTGAATGGTTTAAGGTCAAAACACATCAGATCAAATGCATGAAGTTCACCTTGACTCAAATACTGCAATGTAAATATTCTCTCTGTCAGTATGTTCATAAAAATGTCACTAATTGATACAAATGAAGACTTGGCTGATCTTAGCATGACCAATGTGGCCAATAAGAATATTAATAAGCAAGTGGGCTCAACAGAGAGCTGGCTGGGTGAGAGATGAGACAAGCAGGGTGAGAAAGATGCTGTGATGGCTCAGTGAGGTGGAGGTGGAACTACTGTTTGCATTCATGAGAAAGAACGGGCTCCTCGAGCTAGAGTTGTAAGAGGTTGTACCTTCGCATCCTCGCTCAATCTGACCGCTGCGGAACAAGGCGTCGTTTATGAGGTCGGGGAGGCGACCGTTCAGGTCTACAGATGCCAGGCAACCCATAAAGCCGTCCCTGGAGGCCACGAGTTTGGGCAGGCTGTTATACATGTTGGGCCCCAATCCGGCGATGTAGAGGTCACCTGAACAGATACAATAGACCGCGGGGTAAAAGATGTTAATGATTACATCATGATTGTGTGTGTGAGAATATATGAATTTTAGCTGTTTACATACCTTTAAGGTCCAGATTTTTAGCGCCATTGACGACTTGACTCACTAACTTGGCATCGACTTTGAGCGTGTGGACATTACTGTTGTCTCTAGTGATGACAACGTTATGCCACTGGTTGTCATGGAGAGCTCGGTCACTGTTGCCCTTGATTACATTGGGCCCGTTGCCGAGATCAAACACATAATGTATGTACCTAAAAGACGGGAAAGTGAAGCTCAGTTTAATGAGAAAGTGGAAATGCCATACCTAAATTCCTTTCCAACTGTCTCAGCAGTTTTATAAACAAAAACAACGAACATAATTCTATTATTCTTCACTTCTGTTTTTTATAACAAAGAAAGCACACTGTGTATGAAATAGTTTCAGTTTATTTTGGATAAAAACTTGGACAGGAACCACAATTTCCTGACAAAGTGCCCGATAACCAATATACAGAAACAATTTTTAATTACTGTCTAATTTTTGACTCAATAATAGCTACATCATCACAACAACAAAGACATATGCATTATGAATATTTTACTAATAATGACCATCATTATTACAATTGTGATTATTTATGCCATTATATTTACCTAAAGCTGCTTTGTGATCTAAAAGATTGCAAATTTATTTTTAGCTTTGTTTTAGGCTTACTTTTATTTAAACAATACATTAAATAGGTTACTTTAACTATGAATACTAAATCATGTCATTTATCGGTAGAATTAACTAAAGATTAGATTAAGTTAAAGTTAACCAAACTTAGGCAAATAACCAAGCAGTATGAAAAAAAAAAAATGATTAGGGAAAAATGGTCAAAACAGTTATTGGACTACAGTATATCTAGAAACCAACACAATAAAATAATAATAATAATAATAATATTTATCTGCAATTGTACCTTAAGTTTACCTGTGGCTGTGAATACTGTTTTGGTCCACTAAATGGTGTCATTTATGAGTGGGCTCAATATTAAAGAACTGATAATTGATTAAGGTAAAAAATAAAATAAAATAAAAAATCGGCAAAAAATATTGGTCAAAACAATTATGTTTAAGTTTGTCAAGATAATAAAAAAAAATAACAAGAAATAATATATATATTACCTGTAAAAAGCAGAATATATAGCTATATAACTGTACTCCTTGGATTTACACTGTACGCCTTGGTTTAATGCCTACAACTCCAGATGACATTGTTTAGGCTAGTTCTTCCTCATACGTGTTTATTGAAGCAGCTTGTTACCTTGTAAACACTTTTACTGGCACGGTAAAAATAACGAAATAAATAAGGTAACTGACTACTTCTTCAACAGGCTTACCCTTTCACCAGCTCTACAGCGATGAAATCGCTTCCATCCCCGCTGTTAAAGAGGATGAATCCGTCCGGAGAGGTTGTCTTGAACTGGAAGAAAAGGTGCATGGATGTGTAAGCCTGCAAGGTCGCTAGACTCAGGTAACTGCTCTTTGACTTGAACGTCACGGGGTCTGCGATGATGGAGCGCATGCCGAAGCGAGCGTTGAGCTCGCAGTAGTCGATATCACCGTTCTTGCACAGGTCGATGTACAGCATGCCATTGAACTTCAGGCTCTGCAGGTGACCGATGAAGCTGGAGGGGATCATGGAGACGAAACGGCGCTCGGTCATCACGCCCGTCTCGATGTTGTGGAACTCTAGCCGGGTGTGATCGCCCACCATCTGACCTACAAACCACAGCAGGTTGGAAAGGAAAACAAGAAAAAAAGGCTGCTATACTACACCCTTAAACAATATTACACTGCTGTTCAGGAATTCAAATACAGTGACATACACCAAAACCCTTATTCAAGCACTGAGAGTCACAAACACACAGAGTGAGTGCTACATCATGTCAGCATAGCAATGAACCTGAACTAAATGTATGTATTGTATTGCTGTGAAACACAAAAGTAGTGTTTGACTGAGAACAACTGAAGAAGCAATGTATACGCTGATGGAGTTCGCCAAACAAACTGGAAGTATGTACTATTTCCCACAATTTATAAAACCCACACAATATGTAGCGGAAGACTAGAACTAGCAACTCTCAAAACCGTTCACATACATATTTCTTCGGTTTCTTGCAACAAAAAGTGCTTTAAATAATATGCATGAATCATCTACAGTTGCTCACATACAATAACCCATCAAGAATTGTGTTGTCTTTCAGATTGAGGACCGAGGATAGTACCTTCTGCTACGTCATCGTCAACCGTTAGCTTGTAGCTTTTGCCCCTCCGGATCACGCGCACAGTATGCCATTCATTATCATTGAGTTTTTGTCCGGCATACAGTGTCTCTGGTCCTTTGCCTGAGAACGACGGTCATGAAACGTTAATGCCAACCTGAATCGTCTCTGACCAAACCTTTGCTTTCAATGTAGAAAATGTAATAGCTGTTTTTGATGCTTTGAATTTGAATTATGTGCCGAATAAGTAAATTCATTTTAGCAATATAGATGATTAAACAAAAAGAGAAAGCAGAGGTTTGGTGCAGATGTTATTGAATATTACACAAAAACATAAGCCTCAACTAAAATGCTATGCTAATTTTGTGTCCTGTTTTTTCTACAATAATCACTTTAAAAAATAACCATGAAATAAAATGGCTTTTACTCATAAAAGGTCTTGATATAACACTCAAGGACAAAGTTCTCAAAGTTAGTATGATAATGTACAAAATACCCCTCGCTTTATGCATTCATTTATTTCTCTGTTTTATAACAGACAGGGAAATAACATTTTGAAGGTAAAGTGACAATTTAAAGTAATTTTCTTATTTTGGATTAATAGGCAGAGACAACTTATAAGTTGGCAACACTGGCTCAACCAATAGCACACGTTTGGGAAGGGCTACATGCTTGTCCAACCGATAGGAGTGTGTATGGGAAACTTCTTTGAAAAAACATTATTTTTTACAATTCTGTTTGGTAACACCAGTGATTCAGAAATCACATGCTTCACCTTTAGTCAGAATCAGAGTTAATATACAAGAAAGCAGTATATTTTTATGATGCAATACATTTGAGGAGTTAAGTAGTCACAGAGGAGAGCAGCGAGGTGTTTTGGATTCAGCTGAGAGCGTGCTATTAAATCATGCTCCACATCCCTCAAAATCTCTTGGCTCTTGGGAAATTGTGTTATGTACCAGCATGCAGTTATCGGTGGTACCTGAGAAAAAATATGACCCTCCTCCACCCTATTCAACACCGGCATAAACGAGTTTCGACAAACATGAAGCTCACAATCTGCCATCACTGACATTGTTCGGACAATTTATCATGTCTATTAGATCATCCCTACATGATACCATGCCAAAAACAATATCTAGTGCACTTTAATCTACTGTACAGTTGCAACACAGATTATTGTTCTTTACATCATTTCAAAAATAATAATAACAGATCAAAACAAGCCCTAGAAACCATTATCATACATTTTCTAAGCACAAATGTCTGAGTGATCTCTCAGCTCGCCTTACCAGGGTTGCACCACTAATGCATAGATACAGCAGTATAAAAGACTTTCTGCACAGATTACACTGCCGTATGCAGGTACTGTATAATCTTAGAGACTTTAAAAATGCAGGTCTCGTAACAGGAGCTTAAGAACTACCTCTGATAAGCACATCATTATAATTAGTAGAATTATATTAATCTGAGTGATTGAAAGTGTGAACTGGTGCAGGTAAAGGGATGTGAGACTAATCTAGCATGATGTAAGTATTTGCTACTTGATCAGAATGACTGATGGAGGTGAAGTGTGGGTTATTGGTTTACTTGGTACATTTCCAGTAGGGCCAGCTCTCAAATACACCACCAGCACTCATCATTTTGTATTTAAAGTCACCTCCTGTACACTCATTGTAAGGATAGTCACATGGAATCCAACCTCCAACGTTTGTTTTATCAGACCACTGGAAGGATATAGTATTTAAGGATAGTCACATTTAAACAGCATATGAAACTGCTCCTGAACAAACAACTATAGTTTTATCAAGATTCGAAAGGCATGCAAGCTATTTATTGACAGTATTCATCATTCATGGACATATATATGCAAATATAATACAATTGCAATGAAACATTCTTACCTTTTAAAGAGAGAATCATAGTTTATAGTTTATCATAGTGGTTTTCTTACAAAAATTATCAAATATTTCTATAACTTATCATCACCTTTTTAGTTTCACATCAGAACACTGTCATAGAGAGAATCCAAGACCTATTTTTGAGTAAAAGCATTGTTTTTGCCAAAACTGTAGAAATGTGTGTCTCTACTAATGGCATAATAGTATAAAACAGTGGAAAATATCAACATCAACAAAATATCATAGCTAACTTAAGCGTAGTATTGAACAAAGTCATTTATGTACTTCAATCCTAAGGTTTGCAAGTAATGACTGAACTGAATGCATTTCTTTTAGCATATTTTTGTTTCAAAAAATGTGTATTAAGCCATGTAGTAATACGCTTAAAATTAATTTGATTAAAAAAAAAACACCCCAGCAAACATATAAACCAACAAACAGAAATACGACAAACAGCATATTGCATCATATCATTGGAATAAGCTGAAATTAGATGCCATAATAAAAAGGTAAGATTTTACGTGCCCTGTATGCATTTTTAGGACAAATTGTTGACGTGGTGACTTCATAATGTGACTTCAAACACTGAATTACAAACTGTAGTTATTGCAACACAATAAAAAAAATAATTAAACATTTTTCCGCATGCACAATAATATCTCGTAATAATGCATGCATTACTTTAAACTGAAATACTGCATTCCTTACTAAAGTCAGAAAAAAAGAAGATTACATAAAACTTTTAAGTACAAATTAAGACCTTTCTAGAAATTATGCTAATGGAGTAGGAAATAGATTTTTTCATGACAGGTAAATTATAGGCCATCAAAAACAAGCCATGATTATTAAGTCACCACCATTTAATAATCGTGGTAATCGTGATCGGAGAGATCCGTCAACTGACCCTTTCACTAGATGCAAACTCTCCTTGACTAGATGGAGGAAAAGGCATAAGACTTAAGACATTCATTTCAACAAGAGAATCATTAGGAGCAAAATGAAACTTGAGTGTTAACTTACTGGAGTTACAGTTTATCCTGATACAGTCTAGATGGGGGAAAATAAGTGACAGATGAAATTGCATCCTTCAAGGTTACAGCTGCAGACATCCAAAAACAATAATTCCACCCTTCCGGGGACGTCCACATGCAAAGAGGCGGCCATTTTTTAGTATTAATCAAAAAAAATTACAATTGAATGTAAAGACGGCACAAAATCACTGGTTTAGCAGCAACTGTACAAGAATTAGAGATACTGTACATAATCATGTCTATGAATAAAACAACTTCACAATTTAATGATTTTTTTTTTTTTACTACTAAATGAATTTTAAGCATTAGGAAACACCGATATATGCCTTATAAGCAATGTTTCGTTTATAAATAAATTCTAAAATGGCCGCTTGGAGCTCACCAACCACAAAGGCTATTCAACCCAGAGCTTTATTTTATTTTATTAAAATTATGCTTTGAATTGAACTATCTAAGGTCCTGCCCCATAGAAATCACACCAGCTCATTAGCTAAGTATGCTTTAATAGCTTAAATGCATTTAGCAAGAAGTTGGTGTCAGGGCATGTTTCTTAAATATATTGATCAATTTAATGGCACTCAAATGGTAAACTAATGATTTCAAGTTTGCCTTTTGATGGCATCATGCACTGGGTTGGGCTCTGTGTGGCTGGATTTACCATGTGTCGTCAACCGCAACAGAAAAGTGGGAGCAAACAGCCTCGATCCAATAAGCACCAGCACCATGCAGTGGCCTCTGTACCTCCAACTAGATCTTCCTGAGATCTGACCACTCAAATGAGGACTAAATATACTACAATCTCTATAAACATATTAGTGTTGGTCTTGTTGTAGTGGTCTGCATCGTCCTAGCAGTAAATACCCTTGTATTTTAGAAGATAGGGCAGTCCTGAGTGTATTTCTAGTGTTATACATAGGGTATGACTGCAGTTGATGTGTGTTTTATTGCTGACAGGCTGTCAAATCATTCCAGATGATTTCTCTGTGTATGCAGTCATAAGACATTCTTGTCTCTTTCAGTATGTTTACAGTGTGTGGGCTATGTTTGTCTCTACTATGGCTGAGCTGTCACAGATTATCAGTCCTACTGTCAAACCTCAGGCTGTTTCGTGCAGTGAGGTGTGAGTTATGTCACTTCCTTTAATGATGACACAGTGACTTAATGACCAGTTAGGGTCTCTCATCTCCCATCTAACAGTAATAGGTGTCGGGTTGAGGATTGAGAGGTGCTACAGTACCAGCTGCAGGTGAAGCTGAGAGCTCTGTTCTCGGGCTGTTTGCCGACCGGGCCGCAGGCTAAGGGCCTTTGAAGGGGTGAATACCATCTTTTGACAAAGCATGGAGAATGTGTGTCAGAGAATGGGTGAGGGGGAAAGAGGCGATGATGGTTAAAAGGAGGTGATGTAACAGAAAGGAAATACCAACCAAAGCACAAATGTGATACGAATGGAGCCAACTGAGACGTAACATGAGGATTGTAGTAAAAGAGTTACTAACGACATTGTCAAGTAGAAAAGATGACAGGAATTAGTGTTAAGTTGACAATCAGAAAGTCACAACACTTGGAAAGGGTTTGCAATCGTAAAAATGAATTATCCATCATATCAAAAGTTGATATTAAACAAAAATGCTATTCTGTTATGCAGTGCTGTGACTGTCTCAAAGGAGTTTTTATCTTCACTATGACAATGATCATGGTTAATATATTCAAAAGATGCACCAAACATTGTGTCAGTTAGGTCTGGGCAGTATGACGGTACTAGATATACCATGGGACGGTAGAAATCTCGACTTTATAATGCAATAGACACATTCGCGATGGGCAGGAATGCTGTACATTATTTACAGTTGAGAGCAATGGAGAAATTTGTAGTAAAGTGAGAATACAGGGCGGAATATGGCCAAAATTGAGTCAAGATGATGGAGAATTAGGATATGTTCAGACTTGGCAGGTTTGGTTCGATTGAAAAACGAACTCTGGTGCGATTGCACTGTTAGTGAGGTTCATTTGAATAAGTGTAAACGCTGGCATACGAAACCTGGTGCAAACAAGCAAATCAAGACCCTTTGAAAAAAGGTGGGTCTCGGTCTGCTCGGTCCGCTTCTAAAAGGTTCATCTGAACACAGACCAACGACGCCTAAATTAACCAAAAACAGGATGTAATGTCACAAGATGTCACCCTTAAAAGGACAGAATGCTGAAGCATTCCTGGTCCTCGTCATAGTTGCAATATTGCCCATTACAGTTCAGAACAGTCATCGGAACTGCGTCTTCTTGCCACAGATCTTTGTTTGTCTGTGTAACGGGAGGAATACCTGGCACTCTTTTGACTCTTTTACACATTTTCTAAGCTCTTTGTGAGTTCTCAGCTGGTAAAAATAGCATCATATGTACACACATACAGCGAGCACATTTATCCCAGCACACAGCATTATTTTGGATGTTCGGTAAGTTATGTTGCAAAATATACATCATAAACAGCATTTTTGTTTTGTGTCTTTCGGTGTGCAAAATGACAGTGTGGACGCTAAATGTACCAGGACTAAATTTTCAGTCCAGACCAAACGAACTAAGAGAACCGAACTACAAGTGTGAACATACCCTTAGTTGTTTAGTTAGAGATTAGCTGTTTATGGCTGCCGAACAACCGGCTAAATCAAAATAGAATTGCTCGCAGTGCATGCATAATGGTTCATCAAATCAGAATTTAGCTGAAAATTCTATATAATTTAAAATATAATATATACAGATTTAACTTCAATATTTAATGTGTTTAACTTTAATGTTGCATTGTGTGCAGCTAACGTTGGACTTAACCTTCAGTTTTTATAAATAAACGTATCTATTGGTTTGCATTCATCAAGTTATGAATAAAATTATAAGATAAAGTACTATATTTGAAGGTCTCTCATAAGTAACCCTACTGTGATACATAATAGTATATTCCCTGTACAGTGATATAAGGTCATACCGCCCAACCCTCAATATCAATTAATAGCCAAAATTTGAGTTAAATTTACAATCAATTACTTACTATAAAGAAGACTATCAATTCAATCTCAACTTAATCAAATGTCTGGTGAACCATGCAAATAAAGAAAAACAATAAAACAACATCTTAATATCTCTTATTAATGAATGGAATGATGGTTCAGGGGAGGGTGGGGCTGGAACGATGGAAAGAAAGGAAGAGAGAGAAAAAGAAGAAGCACTGCATCCTGAAGGAAGGGTTTTTATACAATACCTAAGTTGACCGTGAGTTTGACACGACTGCCATCCAGCTCTAGTCGAAGAGTATCGGCGGAGTCGCGTGAAGTGGTGGCCATGAGCAGGCCATATGCCCGCTGAGACATGAAACGAAGGGACACGTCCTCCGCTTCAGTGTGCATCACGGTAGGCATCACCACTTTCATGAACATGCTCCCATCATAGCTCAAGATAGACGCCTCTGTGGACAAAATAACACAAGATCCGTGTTTAGACAAGATACTGTAAATTTAGAACCCCCTTTCTTCCAGGAGAGAAAACAAACATTGTGAGAGGACAAATAAGTTTTCTTAAAATGGCTGACGTTTTTTTGGAGTGACATCTTAGACTCACACAAAAAGGCGTGAATGACAATATAATAAAACAATTTTAAAATAATGCATTTTATTGGACTTTCAGGGATTTTGAAATACCAATAGACTGCATGGTCAAGGTGATGGCCATCAAAAAGAAAAGTCATCTTCCTGGGAAAACGCTTGACTAAAACAAAGCACATGGAGTTCTCCTACAGGTTTCGATTAACTGGCTCAACAGGTAAATGAACAGATCTCTCCTGCCATCTGCATTTTTCAGCAAGCTGCCACACAGCCAGCCAGCAAGGCACACCGCCTGGACAGGACTGATGGACGCAGCGATGCCCTTTCTCTCCAGCCTCAGCCCCTGACTGTCATTCAACGCACCGCTGGCCTGAAAACACTCCGAAAGTATTAGAAAAGCCAGCCAAGCATAAAACGTCTGCTTTGACTCTACAGCATGTAGACAGAAATGGCAGCTAGGCTCTGTTGTCTGGGCAGGTTTTTTGTATAGGTCATTTGTAGAGGACACATAAAATCTCATTTCAAGTACCTCAGGCTAAATATTTTTGAGAAAACCTGTGCAGCACAAGATGTTTAGTTTTAGTTACGATATTCAATGAAGGTCAAAAGTTGCTCCAGATAAAATAATACAATATATACTAGTGTTCAAAAGTTTTGGGTCTGTTTTGAAAGAAATGAATGTTTTTATGCAGCAAGGATTTATTAAAACTAATCAAAATTGACAGTAAAAACATTTATAGTTACAAAAGATAATTTGCTCTGTAAAGTTTTGTAACCAAGGTTGTTAAAAAACACAGACATGGCAGATTCGGACAGGTTTCAAATAAAGTAGTCCTGTCTCTAAACAGTGGTGCAGGGATGACGTCAGAAACAGAAACAGAAACAGTTTCAGAAAAGGTTCCCTTGAGATTTTCCTATGGGGTTTTTAAATGTATGTGTAAAAAAAGCCTGTGCTAAACATAACTTGATACTTTGACGTTTTGTTCTACAACATGTGCGAAAACGCCCATTTTGAAGCAGTTATATTTATCTTTGAAAACATGTTTCTAATAAGTAACTAGATAAGACAGTTTGAGCATGCAGTTTACTTTGTAGAAAAAAAGATCAAAGTATCGTCAAGTTATGTTTACCACAGGCTTTATTTAGATTTTTTTTATAAAAAAAAAAAAAAAACCCATAATAACACCCTATAGGAAAATCTCGAAGGAACCAGCGGCAAACTAGACGTTAGACATATCGTGATGTATAATTATAGGATTGTCTAGCAATATATTGATTATCGCATAAATGCTGTATCGTGATATTATCAGTATCGTGAGCCATATATCGTGTCGTATTGTGAGGTACCCAGTGATTCCCACCCCTAGTATTGTTGGGGCATTTTTTCTTTGTACAAAAGTTTAATTTAACAAATATTTACATATACGGTAAAATACTCTAAACAACTGATAATCTGTAAAAGGCAATTTCACTGTCTAGGAAAAATCATGGTGCATCAACCAAATACGGCTCAATCAGACACTTACAATAATTTAGTCTCAGATACATTTCTCAAAAATACATGAAGCAGACTTCATAAAATCAAAAAAGGTAAATACACTGATCACATATTTCAAGAGAAGATCAAGGCTCATTTAATCCTCAGCCGTGAAAACTCCATCCTGAACACATGCATTCTAAATACTGATGCAGAAACCGCTGACAAACTCTACAATTACACATCGATCAATATGTTATTATGTGCAATTAGTTGCTTTTCAAATCCTCCCTGGGGCTCCCGCCAATTTTCATTTTACACCCGGCATACTAAGCAGAGAGTGGGAGAAAGAAATCGAGGTCGAGCGGCCATCAGTGAAGACAGCGAGAAGGGAAACAGATAAGTGGGACTAACCTCTAGACAGTATCTGATGATTAACTCCGAGTGAAAGCAAATCAAAATGATTTTGTATCAACGTTATTGAGCAGCGGGTTGATGCGGGTGGACAGAAACATGGCGTGGAGGATGTGACAAGAGTGACGGGGGAATGAGCCACCAGAAATCTTCACAGGGTGGCGTGTTTCTCAATAAGGGGCCGATATTACACAACAGCATCAGGCAGCCATCTTGAGAGACTCACTTATGAGATTTATTTTACTACTGTTTCCTCTCAAAGCATTTCCATAAATCCGTCTCAGGGCACGTGAGAGAACTCATTCACTGTAAAGCTTTTTCTTTTCTTTATAATTAATACAGTTCTTATGGCTGCATAAAAATGCTGTGCACACTCTACATTTCGGTATATTAATTAAGGAGATCTTTTGTTTTCCTATGTAAATAATGAACACAGAACTTATTTAATCACATGCCCGAATGAAACACGGTTCATGAAAGTCAAATGAGCTGCAAAAAGCATTACTCATGGGAGAGGCTAATTCAATAAATAAAGGGCTTTAACTGACATTCCATCTCACTAATTGATGAATGAATAGATGGAATGTTTAATCAGAATTGTTTTGTTGTTTCTCTCTGTGCTGCTTGTGAACTTTTGGATATGCATTATCCTTCACAAACAGATATTGAATGCATCTGACTATTTGTGCACGTTCAAGGAGATTTGCAAATGTGTAGTTTTGGGGTCAGATTTCAAGCAGTGTGACATGCTAAGCTCCATTAAAATGATTTTTAAACAACATTTTTGTAATTGTTTTATGTTTATTAATAAATCACACACACACTATATATGTATATACATATATATATATATATATATATATATATATATATATATATATATATACACACTGTATATATACAAAATGTTGTGTATATATAGAAAAAAACATATAAGTCGGTTTAGGATCCAAAAAGACTCTCACCAAGAATGCATGTAAAATTTGGCTGAATAAACACTGCAGGACTAGTTATTAATTAAGTTAACTTCAACAAAAAAAGAACATTAAAATTTAAAACATGCACAAAAAATCTATAAAATTAGTTTCATAGCCAGTAAGAAACATTTATGGCTGTAATTTTTAAAAATAAAAAAAATTAATGTATCCTGCGTTAATGCATTTGTGCGGGCACATTTTATTTTATTTTATTTAGTTTCCCAACCCCTTCAAATTATTGGCCTTGCTTGAGGCACCGGTACCACGTTTGTGTCATAACGTTTCGATTAACCCGAATGGCTAGCGCTCTGGAATACAAATGTATTGATTTAGCTTCTAATATTGAGTGAGCGCAGGCTGCTTAATTAAGGTGTATCTGTGATATGATCTATCAGCATCATCTGTGCAGAACAGAGGGATCAGACTGACCTGTACTGAGCTCGGTCTCGATGACATAATGAGAGAAACATCAGACATATAAGGCAATCAATGTTCATTAAATTGTCAGTCTTCCTGCTGCTCACCAGCAGACGACGAACTCTAAACTGAAAATGACAAGGACATTAATGTAGGCAGCAATTCAACCTTCAATCGCTGCTGTGAGGCAGAGACGAGCAGAGACCATTTGGTAAGCAGTGCCTCAAAACAGAGCAGCTGTTGCCTCTCTTTTGCTGTTCGTTTAGACTCTTTAACCTTTATCAGCTCCTGTGGTGCCACATGCTGCAAATTAAGGTGTAAAGAGAGACATTTTATTTGACGTCGTCTGCTATTGCAGTGCGGCGTTCAACTGCCCAATTTAGGTTATAGGTAATTCCTGATGACATTTCATCAACCATTGTGAGCATGAGTGAGATTATCATTATAACAATGGCCAATTCAGGTGTATTAATAAATGTTAACTGATATTCAGAGTAATATAAGTTAACACAAGTCTGGTTTGGTGAAGATGAACCAGCTGTGGGAGTACCTTAGGCAAAAAAAAAAAAAAAGTTTAGGAATCAGTTTCCAATGCAGGAACTTTTTATCTATGAGACACGACACTCCTCGTCTATTCACAGTATTTCCCGCAAGTTAAATAGATAGATAAATATTGGAGAGCTCTCACTCCGAAAGCTGGATATTCTCTGCTTTTGTGGACGGAACTATGTAAAAACTGAACTAAAACCTTTTACTAAAACCAAATAATTCAGGAAATTGTTCAGCGCATGTTTGTGATTAAACATATCTGCAGGTGGCCACTGATTACACCCACACAAACGGTCACACACATGTTAAATAATGTGTTGCAGGTGTGTGTTCTGTTCTGTAGGCTATTAAATGGGCCACGGAGCAAAATTATGAAAGCTCTGATGTTACCGTTTTTGCTGTCGGTACTTTTTAAATTAAGAAGATGCACGTAGGCCTATAGCCCTATACTTGGCTATTTATTATTGCTATATAGAAGTTATCAAATTCTATATTGCCAGACGTTTATATATGCGATAATATTACACAATTTGTCTGTGATGCATTTTTGCTATTCGCAATTCAGAAGAGAGAAAGAGCACAACACGAAAGCCCCTGCTTAATGAGTGACGATGGTCGATGGCCGAGAGAACTACACATTCGAACATCTGGTTACACTTTAGGCATGTGATATTAATCTAATTTTATTTTTGATTTCGATTTTGGAGGTAAAACTATTAAAAACTAGCCACGTTCCGTCTAGCACAACTTCCTTCCCTTCACAGCGGTGTATCAGCACAATCGGTAATTGTTGCAAAATCAAGTCTCTATGCTGCCAAATTGCGGGACGTGCTTGATCATAAAAAGGGCTATTAAAAGCACAATAATCCGTGCAAAAGACACTGTTTCCAGATTCAATTCGGCTTTTTGCGTGTGAGCTCCGAAGCAAATTATACTTTAGCCTTCGTGTGTGCATCTGGCCGATCAAATACACACACAAATATGTAAAAATGACCGGCTTGGAGAGTATTCACTTAAACACGGTATATGTCTTAAATGGGCGTAAATAGTTGGGAGAAAATATGATGTGTATTATTAGATCTGCAAAATGGCAGCAGTCTAAACCTACTGACAATTGTGCTATTATTGTGAATCAAACAACAAAAGACAAAGAGAAAATGACTCACAGCCCTTGAATGAATAACTTTAACTTTATTAAGCATTAATTATCAATTTATACAGTCAGTTTGCAGTGTTATTTTACAGTGTTTATATTTATTTTGTAGGCCACATTACTTACCCGAACAGTAATGTTAGTAGACCTTCCAGAAATTAAAGCACTGTTTATTTCATTTGTATCTTTGTTTTATTGTATATTTATTGTATTTGACCATTTGTTTGTACTTTGTTTCTTTATTCTTATTGTATATCTTATGTATATAAAACATAAAAAAAATCCTGCACACCAGTGCATTTATATATTGTTTTATATTCGTTTTATTCAAACATTGCTGTTTCTTTTGCTAAAGATATATTTTACAATTCATAATACAAAGCAAGGTTAATAATGTTCTTAATTTGTTTCTTTTCTTTAAAAAAAAAAAAAGCCAAAAAGAACCGATAAGAATACTGTTACAGGATCGATAATAGTAGAAATACCATTAAAACTATTACGATACCCATCCCTATACCCAACCCGAATGATGCCAATTGTAGTCTCTAACACAAGCTTGAATAAGAGAGACAGAGAAAAACATTACATGTGATTTTAGGTCACTACTATAATAGTATACATGAAACAGAGTCACTTTCAATAGGCAATATTTTGTCAGGGAGAAAATTCAGATTTTTCACAGCACAACTGCTTAACAATCATAAACCAATCACAAACCAGGCTTAAATTACACGCCGTCTATTTAGTATTTTACACAATTCTTACATAAGATAATTCGAGATGGATTTGGGACTATAGTCATCTGAATAACAAAATGAATCCATTATCTCTCTTACATTGAGATAAATTGTAATAGTTTAAATTCAGAAATACTTATACTAATTTACTTAACATTTAAATCTGCTCCGCCTAAGAAATGAAACACATTCTGTATGCACAGCACCAAGCAGGATAAATATCCAGAAAACAGAATCTGTCCTTAAAATGTCCTCTATCTCTCTAGGTTGACCATCACAGATCCTTTAAAATATCCCCTCATGTGCCACTAGATGGCAGCAAATGTCTTAGGATGTCAAAACATTTTATTATTGCAGTGATTTAAAGGGTTGCACAACCACAATTAATGTCAACTGACATTAAGAACAGAAAATTAAAAGAATTACTGCATGGACACTATAAACAATTTTAAAGATCCATTACTGACTGTGAATAACCAGCATTATACAATGTGCAAGTTTCTTAAGTATCCTCCAAAGACCACTTAAATGTGCAAGTCAGTTCCCAAGCTCTGGTGGGCCCAGGAATGGTTTATAGTGAAACCCTGAAGGGGGCTTCTGACACCCGCAGTTGCCATAAATAGAGAATCGTAGCAATACTGCAGCAACAATTTGAATAATTTAGAGCCGCCCTTGAAAGAGGAGGACCAAATACAGTTGAGCACATCCTCCTCCACATGCCTCGCATGCTCCTCCCGACGCCGACACAAAAGGATTTACTCTGTTCTGTTTCAGCCGTGATTGTGGAAGCAGCTTGCGGACCGCTCTCGTCTGCGCTCATTTAGCTTCAGAGCTGGATTAGAAACAGTTCAATAACTCTCCTGCCAATGAAAATAAACTGTTTTCAACCGCAGAGCCGCACTGCTAGCAAACCCACAAGCCCTCCATGAATCCCTCTCTTTTAATATGTATTATTTCTCCTTGATAGCAAATAAAATTAAATGGAGAGCTACCAGACTTTTCTTCTGACATCTCACGTGTCTTCTTTGGAGTTTGGAAGACATTTCAGTGTCACAAACTGTGCTCAGATATGCCAAGACATCAAAGTCTGCAAGTGCAAGATTTCAATATGAACTGCAATAATTCTAATCAAATTATTCAAATTCATTAAATTTTGATATCCAAAGTAATATTATATCTCTGTACGCTTACTGTAAGACACAACAGTACATAGGCCTATATACAATATATATATATTATATGCATGTAATACAATTATGTATATACAGTATATATAAATTGGTGCCTATGCAACTCTATCTATTATGGGCACATGTGCTAGCTGCTATGTCATAGTTCCCATGTTTCTGGTCTTTCTTGTGCTCTCTCTCTCTCTCTCTCTCTCTCTCTCTCTCTCTCTGCTTCACCACTGTGCTCTCCTTCCTTGTCCTTTCATGGCTCATTTAAATTGTTCTAAGGGAAGAAAGCAGGAATGATAGTGATTGGCTTAGATTACTACAGACACAGTAGTGTAACAGCCTGGTTTCACGTGATCAAGGCCCTCGACTCATAATAATTCATGAAGGTTTTTGAGGCTGCCAACACCTGAGATCTGAAAATTCAGTAGGCCCGTGAGTGTATACTAAGAGCATGTTAGGTGGATTATCGTGGGCCGTCACCTCTTGCTCCTCTAACCAGCTGTGACGGGGGATGGGGGGGATGTGGGGTGGGGGGGCAAGCAGTGACAGAGACCTCGGCTCCTGTGTGCCTCCACGCATGGAGAGGAGGGACAGAAAAAACACATTGATGTAAAATGAGATATTGTGTGGTGTGAATGCTCAATGATGACTAATTTACATTGTGTCAGCTTGAATTTGCAGTGTGATAAAACACTATTTAAATGCTCAGGACTATTCAGTGACGTGAGAGTCAGCTTATACAAGTTTGCTTACGAGACACTATCACCATAAAGTCTGGTCCACAGTGCAGTTTTTTTTTTTTCTGAAAAAGAACTACAAGAACAGATTTATGACAAACATGTAGTGACCAACCACAGTTTTTTTTTTTTTTTCATTTTAAACTTGAGTTTAGGAGCAGATAAATCTGAAACCAAATATATCTCCAAATATATACAGGGGTGCTCAAGGATGTCAAGTTTACATGCTACATTGTAATATCACTTAACTATAGGTCAGAGATGATAATGATAATTACTACATATTAGCTAAAATAAAGTAGAAGGAGAAGGAAGGAAAAAAGGAACAGACATATTCTCTATTTTGGCTGTTTTCTGTCTGTGCTAAATTAAAAATATTAACAATATTAACTGTTCCACAGTCTGTTCATTTCAATAATTACTCAAGTCTGCATGACATAAGTGTTCAGAGACAAAAGCAAACAACAACAACAAAAAATTGGAAGGAAACATGCTTCGATTTGCTCTGAAAACTGAAACAAAATATTGTTTCTGCCACAACAGAAAAATAATTAGTTGCTTTCAGATTCTTTTGTGCTCATGTCTTGTCCTAAATCACAGACTCAAACAGTCAAAAACAAAAGTATCATCTTACTAAGAGCAATGTGATTAGCTCAGAGCAACGGAAATTCATGCTGAACTGCCATATTGGTATTATGGAAGATGGCAGACTGAGATAAAGTGTCTTTTAAATTTCTGCTCTGTTTATGCATTTATAAACCCGTTGCCTGTGTGTACCGGCATATTCGGTCCTAATTCATCAGCAGACAAACATTCATTTTCATCCTAAAATGATACAAAAGTACAATATTTCAAATAGCATATCTGGAGGTCTTTATTCAACTAATCATAAAAAAAATGGCCACAGTCGGCTCTTGATAAACTTTATTTTAAGATATTTAGTGATTCTAATTAATTAATTCTAGCTCACCACTTTTGATTAGTCATGATGAACTCACAGAAATTAGTTTTAATCCTGATATGTCCCATAAGAGTTTTCTTTTTTTTTATCTACTAAATAATTAATCAAAACGCATTTAAAACCTGAAATGGCTTCTGAAATCTAGATAAAACAAAAAGTAAAATAAAAATAATAATCCAGGTCTGATTATAAAATGTTGTCCAACACAAAAAACAAAAAACCCTTCAAGACCTAAGGAGTTTAATCAATACCTTAAAGGTATTGTAGGTAGGAATTTTATAAAAACTTTTTTCCAAATTTGTTTAAACTTTCTGTATATATCAATGCATAATTAAAATGTAAGTACTCTGATAAAAACAGTATAAAAATCGAATGACTCTAGACCGTTTAATCTGCACTAAACACAGCTCATTATTTACATTCGGGACGAAACAAGGGATTGGCTTAGGCGACTGTCACTCTCTCGCAACCATGGCAACCACCCTTTTGCCACACAGGACCTGCCCACTTGCGCGCGCATCCGTTTGATTTGAGGAATTCAAGAGGCACGTAACCTAGGAATAGCAAAACAATGGCAGAGATTAGAAAGACCAATCAAAATTCACATATGCAGTTCGCGAAGGCAAACCAGGCAAAAAAAGGAAGACAGTAACGTTACTAGAAAAGGTACTAATGAACAAAAAGTCTTTGGATAAACAACAAAATAAAACGCATGCCAATATCGGCGTGGCTTTCCAGCGATCGCGAGAACTGAGAGACCTCAAGGGGCTGAAAAGTGACGCCTGGATGGCTATATTTCTGCTGGACAGGTAAATCTTTCTTTTTGTATTTTGATCATACATATTTTTTTCTTTATGTTTTCATGAAGCATGTGTCATTAGCACACGTAGCTGCCTAATATAGCTAACATAACATTACTTAGCGATCCGTAGTAGAGATGATAAATAATATATATGCCTAGCTCAAGATGATAGCTATAGTGTTGAATTGTGCATAATTTTGCTTTAGATAACTAAATACATGTTTAACAGATAGTGGGCCGATCCGCATCCAGGAACTTTTCTTAGAATTATATTTACCCTCTGTCTAACTCTTTTACCATGTTCACCTGGAAGTTTACCTGCACGGTTTTTTCGCCTTTGTTTTGTTTTTAAACAAAAAATCCCTCGACCCCTGATCTGTCCTCGACCTAGTCTCGCGTAGCCAGACCTTCAGACTGACGGCTGAAGGTCTGGAATTCATAGCAGCTTTCTTTGGCCAAGGCCCGCCCATAAGACCGTTTGACCGACAAGTAAAACAACCAATCACAGTTCGTTTCGTTCAGCGTCACGTTTCGGTGCGTGGAAATGTCCCCACAACAACAGACCTGCGTGCAACAAGTCAGTCAGCATAGAAAATCAAAGAAGGAGAAGAAAACTTCAAGAGTCTTTCCCGTGAACCTTGCATACTTTTGAGAATTCTACGTTTAGCTGATCTTGATAAATGCTCATTGTCACTCATGTAAATACAACAGTTTTTCTTCCGCAATCACACGTCTGCGCTTTGTTTCCCGGCGGACCGAAAATAAACGCGACACTCGCGCCCCCCGGAAATCCGATAAAATTCAACCAATCAGATGACGACTTCGATATTCCTGAAGTGTTTCCAGTTAAGTGTACCATATGCATCAGACGTTTAGCCAACGTTCCGTGGGCGTGACGTCTGAGGCTGAGACTGTCCTCGACCTGACGATGCGGTAACTTACTTGTCTCTGGAGTGTAGTCCTCATCAGAGTCAACAATGCTTTCGTTATAAACTCTAACATGCAGAACACCATATATGTTATGAATGTTACACGAAATTCATCTTCATCACAGTGTAAATGATGGCAATGGAAAAACGTGTATCATGCAACCTGTTTTTAGCTTTGCCTTATAGATAACTAGCTCGTTAGCGAATCAATAAATATATATTTTAATCTTTACCAATATCAATATGCTACTTGATAGTGAGTACTAAAATACATCTTATTTGTTTATCTTCATAATGATAAAGTTAGATTTTTTTGTACCATGTGATTCTGACATGATGTCACTACATGCACTGCGCTCCTTCCTCTCCGCTCGTCTCAGGTAAATAATGCGTCTTCAGCTCAGCGGTCGAAGTCGCGCGTTCATGTGTTTTGGAGGCGTGGCTTTGGAAGGAGCCCAGAAGGGAGGGGGTGGAGTGAATGGAAATAATGAGCTGTCTTTAAAACAGTCGTGAGAGGTCTACAGACACTCGATTTTTATACTTTCTTTTTCAGAGTACTTACATTTTAATTATGCATTGATAAATACAGAAAGTTTAAACAAATTTGGAAAAAAGTTTTTTTTATACAATTCCTACCTACAATACCTTTAATACTGTATGAGTAAGAATGTTTCAGTAAAAGATGCATGCTGTGCTGCCATAGACTTTGGCCAAAAGATGGTATCTTAAGAATCATAATTGTGCTGCCCATCTTTTAGAACAGCCCTTTACTGACATCACAAGTGGACCTAAATGATAATAATAATAATAATAATAAAAGCTATGTAAAAAAGGCCCATTCTTAATACAAAACAGGAATGTATTGTGGCAAAGACAAAATGTAAGAATAGAGTGAGAAAGGAAAAAATAAAGAGTGAGAATGTAAAAACTCTTTGACAGTTTGAAATATCCAATATCCACAAATGTCAAGGAAAGCAATGCTATCTCCCATTTCCTCAGGCGATGAGGGAGACCACCTCTCCCCTCTCGTGATGGAATGGCATGTTTTGTATACTCTTGTTGAACACTTTCTATTGTTGGGGTCTGATATGTCAACACACTGATCCATCTCGCAAAAGAACGAATCATTTTTACCCGGTCCTAAATAAAGAGCTACACAAAGGCAGCCACAAAGTTCCAGTCAGGATGAGCTTGTGTACCGTGGCCAAATGAATGCTGTTGTTAGTGCTTCACTGATTGGCTATTCAGCATGATTAGATACTTTTCAAAGAGGGGTGAATGATAGGGAGGGGAAATCTGCAGAATATGAGCTGATTTCTTGAAGCTGTGAAATCAGACAGATTGCTGGGGATGGGGGGAGATAATAAGGCCTCGGGACCACGGGGGCGGCACGTTTTGATCGACTGCTGTGAAATCTTATACTGGCGTGTTTACCCCTAAGACATGACTTGAGTGTCGATCCATAACCTCTGTCAGGATTTACTAAAGACACACATTGGAAAAATTAGCACTGAAAAGGTGACTATATATACTGAATATTTTATATATATTCATGAGAGTACATGATATGTGTACATATATATATATATATATATATATATATATATATATATATATTAAAAAAAAGGACAAAACAAGTTTTAACTTGTCATATCTTTTGTTTTTGGATAAATGCATTTGCAGCTGCATGAATAAACTGTACGAATGTAGATCTTTTTTTAAATTCTCTGTTTTGTTTTGTAAATTTTGCCATGAAATGATATACTCCAATCATTGTGCATTTTACAAAGGTTCCTCCCCCTCATCATCTCTTCAAAGAGAATGAAAGAGAGAGACAGAGAGAGAAATGAAGGCAATCAAAAGAAAAGACAACCTGGGGAAAGAGTATAAAATCACTGACATAATTACCCAGATTAGGCTCGAAAGAGTAATTGCAAGATAAACCCTCACGGATGTCATCTCTATGTGCTCTTTGTGGCTTAATCAGAGACACTACAGTATCAAATCAATATATGCTAAAAGCCTTCGGCGGTAAAACGGGAAAGTAAAACAAAACTGCAGTGCACTACTGAGGGAACCTGCAGTTTGTGTTATAAAGTTTTACACTAATCACGTAGGCCTCCGTGCCACATGGGCTTCACTACGGTCAAGGCTGGGAGAAATATTGTATTGCTGAAGATGGGGGGTTGGGGGTATCACATTCTGGATCCCCAGAATGTGAGTAAACTCAGTTGTGATTATACTTGAATGTTGTTAAGGGACCCATAGCCGTAACATTCAGTTCACTCTCATGTGATTTAAGGGCCGTGGCTGTGGGGTCCACTTTGGCTCCCTAAAGCCCCCAGGCCAGCATATATGACCTTCACACTACCTGAATCAATAGCAATTAACTCAAGCACTATAGCCAGCGGTGCTTAGAAGAGAGCCAAAGTTCCCAGTACAACTTGGCCTGTTTGCAAACACAAAAACACCTTAAAACATGGAGCGTAGACACATAAATGATATTAACAAACCGCATGGCAAACCATGCATACAAACAAAATATCTAAGCCAATTATCAACATATCAGCTCTTCTCACAATCATCCGATCTCGTTATTTAATTTAGCATTACTGAAGCATGATCTGTCAAGGTACTTTTGTAATGATCGGGGCGTTCGCACGGAAATGAGGTTATGCATTTATTAACAAAACAAAATAATTTTGAACATTAATGACTGATGGAATTAAAACGAAATCTCAGCACTAAATTGGCAAGGCACATCAGACGATGCGGTAAAATGAGTTCAATTACCGCATGAAAACAAGTTTGACCTGTTTACACTATTATTTGTTCTACTGTGAGTTATAACAGTACTGCAGTTTTCAAGGAAAATGTGTCTGAAAAGATTTAATAAAAATATAAAAATCTGTTAATACAAAACACATTTATATGATACAACAGTAGCTTGTATTATTATAACAGATAAATGCACAACATAGACCCCAGATATTAACCGTAGCAATCAATGTAGGTTTACATCTCAGGGACTGTAATGTATCTTCCCGCGGAAAGATGGCACTTGAAATGTTGTTTTAATGAAAATGTGTGACCTTGAAATTTCTATTATGCAATACCCATTAAAAGCATAAAAGCAATCGGCACTGTGCTTTATTGTGAATATCGTCAATGTTATAGTTAATGCTAGAGTAACATACGAAAAAAAAATATAATATTGTAATATGTAAAAATGTTTAATTAAAATTGGACCTCTATAATGAATCCAGCACTGTCCTCTTTAACCACCCAGAATGTAGTTTTCTGAGCTCATATATAGTTAGGGTGTTTGTAATTTTAAGCGTAAGATAAGAGATGACCTTGAGAGATGCTAGCTGCATTCTGTATAATAGATTTAATAAATGTCAAGGAAGCAGAATTCAGTTAATTCAGACTCTCCAGCTTGCGTTGTTTTATATTCCAGCAAGCTATTCAGTGAGAGAAGTTTTCTTTGTTTAGAATATAATTCATGCCAATCAAAAAATGACAGAGAAAAAGACAATTATATTCACGTTCATTAAGTTTGTAGGCTCTTGTATAATATAAAATTATGTGACATAACATCTCATAGATGTTAAAGCTGAGTAATCCAAAATTAACAAACAACATCTGGAAGTATATTTTACATAAAATAATACAATACATAGAACAATAGATCGATCTATCTGTCCATCTATATTATTTTTATCATTATTATTATTATTGGTAGTAGTAGTAGTAGTACTAATTTCTCATCTGCATTTAAATTGCTTTACACTTGTTTATCAGACATTTTTCCCAAAACAACAAATGAATCACGAGCAATTTATCATAAAGCTGTCAACAATATTAGTTTTACTGCAAAGTAGTACAAAGAAGAATTAGTATTCTTTTAGTAGAAGAAGAAAAGCAGGCTTAAGAAAATAAAACCTATTCAATTCCCTTCATTAAACTATTTGAATTTCTAAAGTGAATTAACTGCAGCACTTCCAGACTATACATTTCAGTCCAGGGCAAAGTCGAATTTCCTCAATCTGGGAAAAAGAGGTGTTTGTCAGGGTTGAAATGCTGAGTTTGCATTAGAGAAAATCTGAAGTGTATGTGTACCGACAAGAGTACAGCGTGGTGTGTGACAGCAGCCAGTTGTCTGGCTCGAGCAGCAGCTACAGGCTTCTATGAAGCAGATAATAGATCTGGACAAATATAAGGTAGTCCGGTGTGCACTCTTAGCAGAGTGAGGGTTTTAGGCTATAACACACACACACACACACACACGCACACACACACACGCACACACGCACACACACTTAACATCAAGCAAAGCATGCGTTTCTCACAGCGCATATCCTTTGCAATAAAGCCTGCGAATGTCCTTGAAATTCACTTCAAACTTTCCAAATTTTATGAAAGCTTATTTTATGGATGGTTCGAGTGGTGTTGTGTGTGAGGAATTGGAATCAAGTAGAATATGGGTGTTTCTAAAGCACACGCATCATCGCGCATCTGCGGTTAAAAACTATTAGACATTTGACTACTGGTCTCAGATGGTGCACCCGATGATCCAAAGTCTGTTTACTGACTGTGATGCATATCCTCCTGGGTCCCAGGAATAGACTTTTGTCCACTGTAGTGGACATTATATTTTAGTGTATTTCTCTGACAACATGCATGTCACAATTTTATTCTGGATGTCCTGTAAAGAGCACATTCAGGGCTCTACAGAGATAACAAATGTTTGGAGGTTTCACCATGAAAACAACTTCTCCTTGGTCTTTAAAAATGTCTAACATTAATTTAGTGATCAAATGTAGCACTCTTATGGAAATATGATAATATATTGTAATTATAATTTAAATCAAAATACTTTTCAAATTGTATTTCATCAACCAACATCTCAGGAAAACGTTATGAAAAAAAAATGACTTTCTGTTAACAGGCCATTGATTTCATACATGTCCACTGTAGAGGACACCAGAACTTAAATCATGTTTATCAGGCATTCTGGGAGACACAACAAGTGAATATGTAAATAAATTATACATCAATATTCCTATGAAATATTAGATATTATTATTAAAATGTTGCTAATTATTACTCCAATTCTTACACTTCTTTTTTCATTAAATGTTGCTCCAAGAACACATTAATGTGCAAATTAGATACAGTGTATAGATACATTGCATTGAATGGGAATATTAATTTATGCCCATTTTACTCACATATTGCATAAAGTAAAATGGTGTATCAATTAATTCCGTTATATCTTTCATAACATAGTTGAGAATCATCTTTATACAAATTTTGGTTTAAAAAACGTCTCGGTTACGTATGGTAACCCTCGTTCCCTGAGTAGGGAACGGAGACGTCTCGTCGGAGGAGTTTCCAACGAATTGGGATCACGCTAGGGAGACCAATTGCCTTCGAGTGAATTAAAACGAGCCAATAAATATTGGCATGCGGGATTTGCATTCCGCGTCCCGCCTATCAATGCGGGTATAAAGCGGAAGCGAGCGCACACACATTTGCTTTACGCTGAGGAGCCGGACGGTGTCCAGTCCTCCGCGAAGGTACAGCAAGCATGGCGACGGGACGAGACGTCTCCGTTCCCTACTCAGGGAACGAGGGTTACCATACGTAACCGAGACGTTCCCTTTCGTATGGGAACTCCTACGTCTCGTCGGAGGAGTTTCCAACGAATTGGGATCCCAAATAAAACGCCATGGTGCTGGCCCCTTCCAGCGCCCAGCTGAGCTCCCCGCCAAGCAGTTTCATCTTTAGGGCGGGGGCTAGCTAGGAAGAAATCACACTGCTGTTCCGCAAGACCCGCTCAGAGGATTTGGATAACACTGGGGAAACGTGCCCATGTGGGAACGTTGCGGAGCCCCCGGCCAGCCTGAAGGGAGGCACTGAATACACATATGAACTAGCCCGTAGGGTAGTAAAACATATGGGAGTCCTCGAGGTAGTCCCAGCCCGTAGGGTGGGGAGCATACTCAGCAAGGACGACAGAGTGAGTCTGTCGAGGGGAAGACACGGGGCTAGCCCGTAGGGTAGCAGGAACGTGGAAAATGAGCACGAGGAAGTCATCGTGAAGGTCACCCAGTCTACTAGCAACTTCTTAAGAGAGGTAATAGACCTAGCATCAGGCGGTCCGCCACGCCTGATGCCGAGGGGTAATGGAGGAGCTCAGAAGGTTAGCCGTTTGTTGGGGAACCAAGGAGCAAAAAGGCGCACGGATCCAGCTCATAAGGCGGAATGGCGCAGCAAGCCGACAGAACCTATTCCCTCGCGCCACTGACCGTAGCGAGTAAACGGGAGGAAACCGGTTCAACACGTAAGCTATAAAATCTGGCAAACGTATTAGGTGTCGCCCAGCCCGCAGCTCTGCAGATATCTGTCAGCGAGGCGCCTTGCGCCAATGCCCAGGAGGAAGCAACACTCCTAGTGGAGTGAGCCGTCAACCTGGGAGGGCAAGGCATGTCCTGGGATTCATAAGCCCGGACGATAGCATCCACTAGCCAGTGGGCTAACCTCTGCTTGGAGACAGCCTTCCCCTTCTGCTGGCCTCCGTAACAGACGAAGAGCTGCTCTGAGGTCCTGAAGCTTTGCGTTCTGTCCACATAACAACGTAGAGTACGTACGGGACAGAGAAAAGCCAGGGCTGGGTCTGCCTCCTCCACGGGCAGCGCTTGCAGGTTCACTACCTGATCTGCAAATGGAGTGGTAGGAACCTTGGGCACATATCCGAACCGGGGTCTCAGAACCACGTGAGAAAGGCCCGGTCCGAACTCCAGGCACGATTCGTTGACCGAAAAAGCCTGCAGATCCCCGACCCTCTTGAAGGAAGCTAGAGCCAATAGAAGAGCGGTCTTTTCAGACAAAACTTTTAACTCTATGTCATTTAAGGGCTCAAATGGGGGCCTTTGAAGCGCTCTCAGCACGAGGGCTAAGTCCCAAGAGGGCACAGGGTGCAAATTACGAGGAGGATTTAACCTCCTAGCACCCTTAAGGAATCTGATGATCAGGTCGTGCTTCCCTAACGACTTCCCGTCGATCACATCATGATGGGCAGCTATTGCGGCCACATATACTTTGAGGGTGGAGGGAGACAGCCTTCGCTCCAACCCGTCTTGTAAAAAGGAAAGCACGACACTGATCGGGCAAGTTCGGGGGTCTTCCCGGCGGGAAGTGCACCAGACGACGAACAGGTTCCACTTCAACGCATAGAGGCGCCTCGTAGAGGGGGCTCTAGCGGAAGCGATGGTATCTACCACGGCCTGTGGTAGGCCATCTAGAACCTCCGCGTCCCGTCCAGGGACCAGACATGGAGTCTCCACAGGTCTGGACGCGGGTGCCAAAGAGTGCCCCGTCTCTGAGAAAGCAGATCCTTCCTCAGAGGAATGGGCCAAGGAGGTGCTGTCGCAAGGAGCATGAGTTCCGGGAACCAGGTCCGGTTGGGCCAGTACGGCGCAACTAGCAAGACCTGCTCCTCGTCCTCCCTGACTTTGCACAGTGTCTGTGCGAGAAGGCTCACTGGGGGAAACGCATACTTGCGTGGGCCCCGGGGCCAGCTGTGTGCCAGTGCATCCGTGCCGAGGGACCCTGCGGTCAGGGAATAGAACAACTGGCAATGGGTCGTGTCCGGAGAGGCAAACAGATCTATCTGAGCGGCTCCGAAGATTCCCCAAATCAGCTGGACCGCCTGGGGATGGAGTCGCCATTCTCCCGGAAGAGGCGGCTGCCGTGAGAGCTCGTCGGCTGCATGGTTGAGCACACCCGGGATGTGAATGGCCCGAAGCGACCTCAGATGCTTCTGACTCCATAGGAGGAGATGGCGGGCGAGTCGCGACATACGACGGGAGCGTAGACCACCTTGATGGTTGATGTACGCAACGGTCGCAGTGCTGTCCGTACGGACCAGTACATGCCTGTGCAGAAGCAGCCCCTTGAGGCGGCACAAGGCTAAGCGTACTGCTTGCAACTCTAGGCAATTGATGTGCCAATGCAGCTGAGGCCCCGTCCACAGACCTGAGACTGCATGCCCGTTGTACGTGGCCCCCCATCCGCTGGCAGAGGCATCCGTGAAAACCACAGCATGCCTGGACACCTGGACTAAGGGTACTCCGGCCCGTAGAAAGGCAGGATCCGACCAAGGACTGAAGGTTTGGCGACAGTGCGGGGTAATGTTGACCCGGAACGTGCCGCTCTGCCACGCCCATCTCGGGACTCGATCGTGAAGCCAGCGCTGAAGTGGTCTCATATGCAACAGACCGAGCGGCGTAACTGCGGCTGCCATATGCCCCAGGAGCCTCTGAAATTGCTTCAGTGGGACCACTGACCTGCCTCGAAAAGACCTGAGGCAGTTGAGCACTGACTGGACGCGCTCCTCTGTGAGGCGCGCAGTCTGACTGACCGAGTCCAACTCCATACCGAGATAAGAGATCCTCTGCGTGGGGCAGAGTTTGCTCTTGTCCCGGTTGACCTGAAGTCCCAACCGGCTGAGGTGCCGGAGCACCAGGTCCCTGTGATCGCACAACAGATCTCGTGAGTGAGCTATTATCAGCCAGTCGTCGAGATAGTTGAGAATGCGAACGCCATTTTCTCTCAAGGGAACAATGGCCGCCTCCACGACCTTCGTGAAGACGCGGGGCGACAGGGCCAAGCCGAAGGGTAGGACCTTGTACTGATATGCCTGACCCTCGAACGCAAACCGAAGAAACGGCCTGTGTCGAGGCAGAATCGAGACATGAAAGTACGCGTCCTTCAGGTCGATCGCTGCAAACCAATCCTGGGGACGGATGCACTCGAAGATGCGTTTCTGCGTAAGCATTTTGAATGGGAGCTTGTGAAGGGCCCGATTCAAAACACGCAGATCCAGGATTGGTCGTAACCCACCGCTTTTCTTGGGTACAATGAAGTAAGGGCTGTAGAACCCAGACCTCATCTCGGCTGGAGGGACCGGCTCGATCGCGTCCTTCGCCAGCAGGGCAACGATCTCTTTCCTCAGGACAGGGGCGTCGCCACTCCGCACTTGGGTGAAGAGGACACCCCTGTACCTGGGAGGCCGGCGGGCAAACTGAATTGCATAGCCGAACCGAATGGTGCGAATGAGCCATCTGGACGGTCTGGGAAGCGCTATCCAGGCTTGGAGAGACTGAACCAAAGAGCCCACTCGGACCACCGGCGTACCCGCGGGGGGGCAGCGAGGTGGAAGGCAGGGACCCGCCCTCGGAGGCATTGTTGCGGCCGAAGGTGGGGTCTGTGTGTGTGGTGCAACACTTACCTGCCCCCACCGGGGGGCAAACAGCAGGGAAGGCCCATCTTTCTCTGGGGCGTTCGACTGCTGAGTGTCCCGTGGCGAAGGTCGGAGGGGAAACGAGGAGCGAGGCTGAGGGGCGTCGAGTCCTGGCTTCCACGCCTCCTTGGCCAACGACAGACGAGAGTGATGAGGCCGGGGCGGCATCACTGGCATCTGAGCGCTGGAGCGAAGGGAATGCGAGTGGCGAGGCAACGTGGCGGCGCACACTGACATTCTCGCCTTCTTCGACGGAGGAGACTGAGAGTGACGAGGCAATTGAGCGTCGTTCTTGACTGCCAGTCTCGACCGTGGGTGACCCAGAGGAAATGGAAACTGCTCTTTTATTGAGAATTTGGGTACCGCTGACCGCGGGGTCAGCGGCGGAACAGAAATAAAAGGAAACAAAAGATTCTCCACCCGGCCCTCCTCCGGGGGAAGGAGAGGTGCAGAGGTCCTCTCCCGAAGAGCAGCAACCACGTCCTCTGGGTGGCCCGTCTCAGGGTCGCTTACCTCTCCTCTTGCCGGGGGGTTTAGACGAGGCCTGAGCAGGCTGCGCATCTCTCCTACGGCCGGCACCCTGTCGTTTAGCGGGCTGCTGCTTCGGTTGGGCAGGGGCGGAGGCGGCGGCAGGAGGGCGCCCTCGGCGACGAGCAGCTGGAGGCGCGACCGTCGGAGGCGGGGCAGCCCTAGCCCGCTTCCGAGGCATGATGTGTTTGATTACCTCCGACTGCTTCTGGGCGGAGGAGAACTGTTGGGCGAAGTTCTCCACCACATCGCCGAAGAGGCCACCCTGGGATATGGGAGAAGCAAGGAACTTATTTTTGTCCGAGTCCTTCATATCCGACAGGGTGAGCCATAGATGTCGTTCCTGGACCACAAGAGTGGACATCGCTCGACCCAGGGAACGCGCGGTGACTTTCGTCGCCCGTAGGGCAAGGTCCGTCGCCGTGCGCAGCTCTTTGAGCACCCCCGGGTCGGCACCACCCTCCTGCATGTCACATAGCGCCTGGGCCTGGTAGACCTGCAGGAGCGACATGGCATGCAGGGCAGAGGCAGCCTCTCCACACGCAGTGTAGGCCTTTCCAGTCAGACTGGAAGAGAACCTACAAGCGCGGGAGGGGAGCGAAGGGTTACCCCGCCAGGAGGAAGCGGAGGTGGGACACAGTTGCATCGCCACCGCGCGCTCCACTGGGGGGATGCCTTCGTACCCCAGGGCTGCTCCGCCATCGAGAGTGGTGAGGGAGGAGGAGGGAGTCAACCTCAGTCTAGCCGCCAGGGGGTTCGACCAAGATTTCGTCACCTCCTCATGCACCTCCGGGAAGAAAGGAACCGGAGCGGTGCGCTGAGTACCAGCACGAGCCGCCCCGAGATACCAATCATCAAGCCGAGACGGTTCGGGACGCGGTGGAGGGTTCCACACGAGCCCGACCTTCTCGGCCGCCCGGGCGAGCATAAGCGTCATCTCCGGGTCAGGCTCGGACAACACTACCACACCCGAAGGGGGCAATGCAGCCGAGTCGTCATCCCCAGATCGCGACTCATCTCCCTCCGATGCCTCGACCGACATCTGATCCTCCGGAGGGGCCCCGAAGGAAACGACTGGAGCCACACGTGATGGCCCAGCACGCTCCTCCGAAGACCCCAGTGGCACGGCTGAAGAGGAGTGGGATGTCCGAGGGGGTCTTTCACCCGGCAGATCATTCCTCACTGTAACCCTCAGACCACCGATGGGATCAGCCGAAGTAGCTTTCTTCTGGAATGAACCAGAAGAACAACTAGATCGGGGGATCTCCAACGGGACTCCCCCTCTGGTGAGGGATCGCAGTCTCAGTCTCAACACCGTGATGGTCATGTTCCCGCAATGAGAACATGACTCATCCACGAACGCTGCTTCAGCGTGCGCGTGGCCCAAGCACGTGACACAGCGATCGTGACCATCAGCCGGAGGCAGAAGTTGGCCGCATCCAGAAACACACGGGTGAAACGTCATCCTTAAAAGGACGCGAACTTCACTCGTGTTGCTCTTTCAGAAAAGAAACGCTCTCTTATTGTGTCGAGACACACAGGGACCAACGCGGCGACACAGCGGGGAAACTGCAAGCCCGCTGCGCGCACTCAACCAAATACCAGCTGTTACAACAGCTCTTTGAAAACAAGCAGATCGCGTGAAGCAACAGCTGACACCGGGAGATCGCGAAGATCACTGAAGCGCCGTCACACCAACACAGAGAGGCTCTTCCTGGAACAGCAGAGTCGTTGAGCGTGAAGATATCAAACCAATCTTTGTAGCTCATCACTCAGAGGACACTAAGTTCGGCTCCGAAGCTAAAAGCAAATGTGTGTGCGCTCGCTTCCGCTTTATACCCGCATTGATAGGCGGGACGCGGAATGCAAATCCCGCATGCCAATATTTATTGGCTCGTTTTAATTCACTCGAAGGCAATTGGTCTCCCTAGCGTGATCCCAATTCGTTGGAAACTCCTCCGACGAGACGTAGGAGTTCCCATACGAAAGGGAACTCCTGAAACCCCAAAATGTATTGGTGATTGAAAAACAAATCCCATTGTTTTTGCCTACACATATAAATTTATGTCATATAATTGTTTTAACAACTGAGTCCTGGTGTCCACTACAGAGGACATAGTATAACATATGAATAAAATATAATTTTTCAAAAATGTTTTTTTTTTTTTTTACCATTTGTTTCTTATGCTCTGTCTAAACAATGTGATGACATGCAGAAAAAAAAAAAAACTAAAAAAAAAAAAAAGATTTTTTTCTGGGTCTCAGGAGATATTGAACAGTAAAATGTGAAAAGCTAGCTGAAATGACTAGTCTTAACATAACTGACTGGCTTGCTCAATGAGTCAATGAGGGTACACAGATTTGACCAGTCCACCAGGAATTTCTTCTGCGTTTTCTATGTAGATCCTCTTCAAGCATCTTAGCTAGCATCCCTAATAGTTATGTAATTAAGTGTGTAATTAATAAAATTAAGTGCTCTTTTAAATTTTAGGGCTGTCTAGTCATTTCAGTGTTGTTTGGTTATTAGTTCAGACATGAGCCATGCAAATGAGCATTCCAGGTGCACAGATTTCATTGCTATCAATCACAACAAAGAGTTTGTGTATGTGTATGTGTGTGTGTGACTGACATATAGAAAGCTGAAATATTTTGCCTTGTGGCATAAGTGTAGTCGAATGACAATGTTTAGAAGCATCCCTACTCAAAGAGAATAGTTTGATGCCCTTGCAGATGATTATGACTGACATTTATGGCAAATGAATGTGCAGGAGATTGATGTACAGTCTTTATTCTCTGTCAATGGAGTGTTAAACCGTTGTATGACTTTTACATCTGTCTAAAAACATTGCACAAAGACAGAAGATGATGGCATTCCATGTGCTCTAACAACACAAAAACAAAACAATTAATGTCAATGTCTGCTGTCTGCCCCTTATAATCGAGACATATTTTTGTTCTTTAGAGCATTTTCATTCTCAGAAACATGAGCCTAAAATAAAAAATTTGAATGTCATGGATGTTTTTGTGAATCCATCCCATAAGCTACATAATATACATATATTTTTTAAAGCAGCAAATCAGAAATTGGAGTAATGATCACCAAGAATCTTCATCCGTGACCTAATCGTTACCTTAATTCTGACCTTACCCCAATAATAATAATAATTATTATTATTTCTTATTTCTAATCTATTTGCATTTAACTTATTTATCAAACAAATGATGCAAATCAACAAATGATGCAAATCACAAGCAATGCATCACAACGGTGTCAACAATATAGCTTTGCAAAGTAGTACAAAGTACAAAGTAGTATAGAAGCTAGTTTAAGAAAAAAAAAAATACATAAATACATAAGCGAGCAAGCAACATATATAATACTGTTGTTGTCAAATAGTATTGGTGATTTGATACATGTTATAGAATTGTTTTCTTGACAAACAGATATTTCGGTCTGTATTCATTGAAGTAAACAGGGAGCTGTAGATACGTCATGTTTACAGTAGTCTATGGATGTAGACCAAGATGGCAGGATGAAGACACCTGACTTAAAGGGACTTGGCAGTACTTGGTTCAAATAATTTGAGAACTACTGCTCTACTGCGTATAAACCACAAATGTGATTATCAAAATATATTATATAGACCAAGATTCAAATAAAAAGATAACAATGGTTTCTTGTAGGGCTGGGTATTGACACAAATTTTACAATTCGATTCGATTTTGATTCACAAGCTTGCAATTCGATTCGATTTCGATTACGATTCGATTCAATATTGATTATTTTGGATATCAGGTACAATACATGGCAAATTTTTTCAAGGAAAAAAAATCTCTTAACTAATGCTGTAAACTATGGGAGTCAGTTGTAGCCTACTAGGCTTCATTAGCCTACTATAATTTTGAAGGTAAAAATTAACTGATTTGAAGCTATACAAACACTTAAATTACACTTATTTATTTTTATAATAAGAAAGTTATGTGAAATATAAACATTTAAATGGTGGTTGTCATAAAAACTTGCCAGACTTATTCAAACATGCATTAAATATTAAAGAACATTAAAAATTATAATGAATATGTAATATGGTGCATATATTTAGCAAAATTCTCCTCTCTAAAGTTATTTTTCTAGCTGACTAACTGACTAAGTTACTAAGTTTAATGTTTTTTTCTGAGGTACATGATACGGATTTCGAAGTTGTACTCTATCTTTTAACACACTTTCAGATGCTCATTGATGTTTATTTGGCGCTGTAACTGGTATTATTAAGGCGGAGTAACTGATATTATTGAGGCGGAAGAGGAGAATGAGATCATGTGCGCTCCGTGCTGCTGCTTCTCTTGAGCTGAGCCAGAGCGATCTCACGCCACAGCGCCAAATCGGTATTTATGTTTTTGAATTTCGTAAGAAAATGGACGTAATTCGAAATTTGAGACTTTATTTCATAATAATAGTCACAAAGCACAAAGATTATTTCGATTTATTGGATGGGATGCACGATACAATGTTCTACGCGATCATCAAATGAAAACAGGATGACTAATCGATTCTTGAGATTTAAGAATCGATATCGGTTTGTAAAAATGGGAATCGATTAATATCGAGAAATCGATATTTTTTACCCAGCCCTAGTTTCTTGTAATATCAACGAAATGAATGCAGCGTAATTCAGCCCATAAGAGAAACCAGCTCTCATCCCAACATAATAATCAATTTGATATCCTCAGTGTTCACAGATATGCTGGAAGTCCCTCTATCACCTGGTTACCTGGAACCCCTGCGTACCGGCCCATATGGAGTCATTCTAACATGCAGTCACAACAGACTCAAGCTAAAGATTCACAACCACTCAAAAACCCATTCATTTCCTCTACCAAAACATTTGTCTCAACATTGTTACATTTCACTTAACTTTTCATGCAAATAGTAATCTCTTTGCCTATGAAATCTGAAGATCTCTATGTGGGGTTGGACTTTTTCCAAGTTATGACATCATCACAGGCACGACTCCCCAAACGCCGGAGAACATCAGCTTCCATACCGCAACGTGCTGAGATATTAATGAGCTTATAGTTTAACTGATTATGTGAGAGCTAATCTGCTGTTTACAAACAGCAGCAGATGGGATTTTACAGGTGAGAAGCTAAACAAACTAGCGTGACGGTGATTGTAAATTGTCTTTTTTTAAATTATTCAAATGATGCAATCGAAACTAAACCCGCCTCTCGTGTTTATTCTAAAATAAATAAAAAAATCCAGGCCTGTTGACTTTATATGAACTAATGAAGGAAAAGTAAATGTAAAGGCAGATAACTCACCCCTGTCGCAGGAGCGGGACCAGTAACCGGTGCCTGTGCAGTCGCAGATAAAGCGATTCCATCCTTCTTTGCACACGCCTTTGTTCTTGCACGGATAGCTGTCGCACTGCTTGACTGGCATCTTGTTGCAGGAAGGTTTGATCCCTGCACCATTCTGGTCCTCAGCAATCTGTCTGATGTCCTTACTGCGACCGTCAATGAACAGGTCCCGAATGCATCCCACATAGCCGTAGTTTAGCATGGCGGTCCATAGTTCAGTGGGAAGGATTAGGCCTGCCCGGTTATCAGGGAGGCCGCCTAGGTACATGTCCCCCTCCAGGTCCAGGATCTCATTTTCTCCACTGGCAGTGAACGGAGTGCGACGGCTGTTAACAGATATGGTGCCTGGGAATAATCAAAAGTGAGACAAAGATTATATGAGCAATCCTTCAAAAAGAGCAGAGTTATTGTTAGAGGTCCAAAATCATTTTATGGTTCTTTTTTTTGTGCAGTTTAGGTATGTGTTTAACCTCTAAAATGTCCCCAGAAGTAATTTTAATCTGACAAAACGTATGGTTAAGAAAGGGATAATGTACATATAGCCGGTTTATCGCAGAATAAACCCAGACAGGGTGATCAGGACCCTGACGCGAAGCAGAGGTCATACCACTCACACCATACAGTCATACCACTTATTACATGGTATTTCACCACAAATAATTATGGGGATGAGAGATATTGATTTGAGATGAAAATCGCACCTGTTTGTTATCTTAAATTCCATTACAGTGTACAAAACAATCATCACAAAATGGCAGCAGTTGCGTTTATATGAACCAACAGAGAGCGAGTCCGCGATACTGGATGGCATAATTAAATAACTGTACACAAAATATTGATTGGAGTTTTAATATTTTATTAGCTCACCAAACATGAAACATCAATGAGGAAAGATTGTTCCTAGCAAGCGTAAAGTGGCGACTTTAGTGACACCTGTGTTATCAGTTTTTACTGGTTGTTATCAAGAGATAACATACCACTGGATGGCACAATTGACCAATCAGAATGAAGTATTCCACAAAACTTATTAAACTGGTGTCAGTGAGTGGAGGTGGGGCTGATTTGCATATTCATGGATCTAGGTATACTAAATGAAACAAGGGTGTAGAGTTACATTCAAGCTATTTTAAGGACTGAATAAAAAAAAATTCACAGGATTTTTTTTTTAAAATGTTACATGTTAAAATACTTTCAAAGTACGTGCTTTTTTTTTACTGTACTGTGTAATCTCAGACAGTCTCTCCCGTGTCCCCTGTGCACAAGAGACAAAGATAGGGATAGAATGACCATCCATAGACTACGAGATAGAGAGAGTGGGGGGCTATGAGAGGATTATTTCCTATTTATGACCTCATCGGGAATGTGTGAATCTTGTAAAGCGGTGTATCTCATACAGACACGCAGATGTAAACAATGCATCCCATGTGGGGAACCAGGGATCAATGGGAATAATCTCTTCAGAACTGACACTGGTCTAGTCACCCACATGGCTCTGTCTAAAACCTCGCATTATTGATATCCTACAAGACCTCCCAAGAGCCCTGTGCTATGAAGTGATATGGAGTAGTCGTCGATCGATTCAGAAAGAGTGCCAGCGATTCAAGGGCAAAGGAAGAAAGAAAGAGGTGAATGAGGATACAGAGAAAGATAGAGGGGATAAACCCTAATAGAAAGTTCTGTCAAAGTAGATGTGAAATGAAAATGTCAGCCTACTTTGGACTAAATGTGTCCATTATTGGTGACTAACCACTGCGCTTTTTGTTTAAAGCTGTTATCTTTGGGCTGCAGAGCTTAACGCAGATGGAAAACACACAAGCAATTACAGTATCCAACCGATTTAATAATGAAACAAAGTGGGAGTTCTTTATAAGCTTAAATTTAAAAATTGGTTTTAAAAATAAGACACAAGTTATCACAATGTCTTTATTTCTAAGAGCATATTACCCACATTGAAAATGGAAATATAGGATATTTCTCTTTAATTTTACTTATAATGTTAGTAAATGTTAGTCATTTCTGTTGCAATTTTTATGTGCAACGCCATTTTCAACACTCTCTCTGACCTTTAGGCCTAACCTGTTAATAGGTGCCAAATTGTTTTTAAGTACTTTTGTGCGAAACATGCTAACTTTTTCATTAGGAATTAAATTTTGTAATCCTGTAATCTCTTTGCATGTGAAACAAGTCACTAAATAAATAATAATATTAAACAATACATGAATAAAATTAATGATTACTATTAAAGTTATTATTATTACTACTATTATTATTATTATTATTGAAATATTTCTATTTCTCATATATTTACATTACTTTACTGAATTACTGCATTTATTTATCAGACATTTTTACCCTAAGCAATGAATGAGAAAAATCTAATTTATCATAAAGGTACCAATAATATTAACTTTACTACAATAGAGAGTAGTGTAGAAACAAACAAACAAATAAATGCATGCATGTATGTACTGGATCCAAATCATTTATTAAATGTGTTAAGCATGGTATAAAAAATAACACTTGTGTGTGTGTGCGTGTGTGTGTGTGTGTGTGCGTGCGTGCGTGCGTGCGTGCGTGCGTGCGTGCGTGTGTGTGTGTGTGTGTGTGAGTGTATTTGTCTGAGTACCCACACACTGACCTGATCTTCCATCTCGCTGGATGTCCACATGGTACCAGGCCCCGTCGTTCACCTTGTTCAGTGTGGCTTTTACTTTGATAGTCCCAGAGCCCATGTCCAGCAGCAGGTACAAACTTCCATCCAGAAGCTCCACTGCAAAAAAGTCCACTTTTGTATTCTTTTGGCTACGGGCATCCTTTCTTTCCTGCTGCTTCCCGTGGGTGAAGAGAATAAGGCCGTTTGGTTCAGTGGTACGGAAGTCGAAGGAGATGGAGCCCATGCGTTTGGTGTTCCACTTAGGTAAGCTGATATAAGCCTCGGGCGTCTCGAACGAGATGGGGTCCAGGGTGGCCACATTCTCGCACTTGAACACCACATCTCCCTGGATCTTCATTTTGGGGTCCACAATGCGGGCGAGCCGGGAGAGTTCCAGCCTGATGTCATTGTTTTTGTAAACAACCTGTGCAGATGTAAGCAAATAATCAGTGAATGATGATGATAATATATGTGATATCTTTATCTGGTTTTCAAAGATAATGAACATGAATATGCAATTTTCTTTTTTTTTTTATTCTGGATGCTAAATAGAGACACCAGCAAAGGTGACTTTATTCAAATATGACCTGTGATAATACCAATAGGCCAGGCCACTGCATGCAAATGACTGTCTCTCAGTGGTAATTGACTCAGGCTGCGCTGGCACAGGCATGTGGGTCTGGTTTCCTTGATAACTATGGTAATGGGTTGACAAAGCCGGAATGGCACTTTCTGCCACAAAAGCTCTAAAAAAGTCCTGCCCCCTGCATGCTACCCAAATCTCACATTGTGCTCTGGGTCCTAGTGCCTGTCAGTTGAAAGCAAGACATCAGTTATGTGCTCTTAGCATTTGCTTAGAGTTTTATATGTGGCAAAGGGCCATCTGGGATATTTTTTTGCTAATTTTTGTGCCTTACTAATTTGGCACAGTCTGACTGTTAAACCAGCATAGAGCATATTAAACCTCCAAACACCGAAGAAATTCGCCGGGTGTGAAATTGCCCGTTTAAGCTAATTTCTTCTAGAGAAGGAGATCTTTTTTGTGGGTACATTTCAGAACATCGCACTGTTTGTGAGTGCAAGCTATCGTCACAAACGCTCAAGCCCTGATATTACAGTTAATCCTGCACGTTGCGGGGAGAAAATCAAACATCCTCTCAGGTGCAGGAAGGACAGAGTGGAATGGAAGGATTCTGTTCTGTTCCTGAAGAAAAGTAACTGCGATTTACAGGCTTTTCTCATCTGTCGTGTTTCTTATCTGATAGATCATAAATATCATTCTCCCTGAGGGGAATCCATTTCTCAGACAAAGCCATACGTTGGTTCCTCGCATCTCATACAAACATCATAATTTTTCTCTACAAGACTAAAACTGCTAGCTGAGGACTCTTATTGTTCTTTCAAAAACAGTATTTTCCCTCTGTAAACCATCATGGTGCTGTCAGATAGATTGACGTACCAGGCTCTGTTAAAACTCTAACATCATGAAGGTAAGATTACTTCACCTGCACAATCAGAGACATTCCAAGCACTTATTGGTCTAGGATATGGAGAGTATATTATAGAACTCCATGTCTCAAATATTGTCATGATGGTGCAACATATATAGACTGTGTTTTCTTAAAATCAACTACAATTATTGAAATTCACACACACACACACACACATTAATGTAAGAAAGAGAAAGATTGTATACTTAACATAGAATCCCTGCATGCATATCATGGGCCCGAATTTGACCTTGAGGATTTCAACATGACTGAAAACTGCCAGACACTGATTAGGCAATGATTGCTGTTATTTGTAACATTATCATTTCTATTTATCCTGTCTGGTGCATTTTTCATCACCTAAATCAAGTTTCATCTTGCAAATTGTCCACAACACCAGGGGCAGCCATAGTTTCTGACACAAATTGATACTCTGCAATTTGGTCCATTCTTTGGCATTGTCATTTTGATGCGTTCAGGCGGCCCATAAAATGTCAGCCAGTTAATTCAGCTGATGAGCCACTCATAGATGTGAAATATCCACACCCTTCCCAGAGTCTTGATTCTGTAACCTAGCTCGAAAATCACATTTAAGTTGTCTAAACCGTTAAACCTCTTCACTAAAATATTCTTTAATTGCATTAATTGACTTCTGGAGCATGGTGCAGACCCTAGATGAAAAGCAAAAAAAATGTCACTCATACAAAATAAGCATTTCAAATGAGAACAAATATTTGTTCCCCTGGGAGAACAGAAGGGTTACTAGAATAGAGTGTCCACAGAAATCTGACATTTGAATATAATGCCAGGGCTTTATCTAACAACACCTGGTATGTAGTTTGAAGGGAAGGCAAGCAGCTGTAACTGAGACTCCACCTATAGATAGACATGAGAAGACTCACACCAAGGATCTGTCTATCTCAGTTTTATGGATTCAGCCGCAAGGGAACGTAAGGATTGACTGGTTCCAGACACAGAAATAAATCCGCTTGAGTGTGTGGATGGACTAAAAATTCCATCAGGTTGTTATCTTGCCTTGCAGACTCAAAAATAAACTGGAAAAAAGAGAAACAAAAAAAAAAAAGGGATAGATTGAGCGATCTTTCTTACTTAAGTCCTTGCTGTAAATCTATTTACAACCAGAGAAGCAATATGTTCTTCCCAAAGCTTCTGATAAAAAAGTTTGATAAAAACCCATTGTATAATAATCATTAGTGAGAGTAGACATTATAATTAGTTTAGGACAAACTATATTGGCAGCATCGCACACTTTGTCTAAGACAATTCTAGAATGCACTACATTAAGCTTCATGAAAAAAAAAAAAACAAACAAACAAAACAATCAAATTAGAATCAATTGGAGTCAATTGGAAGAGCAATATCTGTGTGATGTACAGAGATGTAGATTGCTAAGTAAAGCAATCTAAATTGGTGACTTGTGAAGTTAAGATGCTGCCTAAGCAGACAGTAGGCAGCAAGTGAACTTAGGAGGTTTAGGAAAAGAACTCATGTGTAATCTGAAGTGCAGTCCATTTAATATATTGTATTATTGTGCACCTGGGTGTCAATTCTGCTGAAATATATCTTTCCACAAAACTCCAGTGAATTAGAAGTCTAGGTTGTGAAAGAAAGTACATTAAATCAAATGCTGTCTACTCTTACTAACTGTAATAAGCGTGAGATAAGTAAGGGGGCATCTGCTTGAGAGCTAAGGTTATGTTGCAGTGCCCATGCTGTTGAGCTGAGAACTGGAAGAGCAGCTATGCATATTTACAGGGTCCTCCTCGTGCCCGCGGCCTCCTCACTGCCTGTGCTGGGCCTGTAGTGACACCCGCATTCATCATCCACAGCTGTCTGCTTCTACTATAAATCTCTGTCTACAGTGCCTACCCACCACTCTCAAGGAATTAATAGCCCCCAGGTCAAACAAGGGAGAACATTTGGAAATCGGTATTGATTATTTACTAGTCAAGCATGCCAGGTGGCCCTTTGTGGATGTTTTGCATGGGAGCTTGGGGCAATGAGGTGCAGAAAGGTCTATGGCCTAGTTGGACATGGTCAGGCTAACGGGTCAAGACTCGCTCAGCCAGACATTTGACTATCGGCATAATAGCATCTGGTCTGGTTTGCAGCTTAGAATCATAATTCATAACCAACCACAGTGTTAATTTCATTGACAAATAATTAGTCAATTTTCATCAACTCCATTATATCACTGACGAAAACGAGATGATAACCAAATAAAAACCCGTTTTGAATGACAAAAACTATCTATCGTCATTTTCATCAAAGAATATAAACAAGACACAAATGTTACCCTAGTGAAAAATAAATATATTAAAATATATTTGAAAATCATTTCTTTTATGCTAAGTATACTAAAAATACATTTACATTTTTATGTGCTTAATATAAATACCCTGCAATTGTACTTTTGGTATACTAAATTGGTATACTTAAAGTCTGCTAAATTACAACAACTAATTTTGTACTTGATGCACTTTAGTTATCCGGAAGTAGTGCTGAGGTCCAACTAAAGACACTTTAAATATATTTTGATATTTATTTATTCATTCGTTCATGCCGTTTTACAACATTTTTGTTTTTGTTTCCATGAACGAATAAAAAGGAACAGGAAGAAGAAAAAAATCTTGTAATATCTGTCGCTATTTATGCACATCAAAAGAAACAGAAAAAACAAACAGAAAAAAAAACAAAAAAACAATAAACAGCTACTTTATGAATGGATCCGCCCCAATCCTCACCCCAATCACCAAATATTTTCAGTAATTCCTATCTTTACACTTAATTATCACCATTGACATCATTTTCTTTGTAACATTCCTGTATTTTTTTCTTATATAAATTCTTAAATTTATAAACACTTTTGCAATACTTCAGTTCATAGTCCAAGGTGTTCCACTCCATAAACAGACAAACACATCTGTTTTTGTGTAGTATGTGCGAAAAGAGTTTTAAAATAATATTGCCTTCTATGGCCATCATCTTCTGACACAAAAGTAAATACATTTTGTAACACCCTAGGTAGAACTCTCTGCTTTGCTTTCCACATAAAAATCAAAATCTTCAAATCAACCAAATCTTTGAATTTTAGCAGTCCTGAATTTACAAATAAACTATTGTTCTCTGTAGCCTGTCTTGTGGATAATCCTTAATACCTTTTTCATTAACAAAAACAGAGGTTTTGTGTTACTATGGTATGTATTACCCCAGACCTGTGCAGTATCCAAAGTATGGAAGTATTAGGGAATTGTACAGCATATGCAATGAAAAGTAGTCTAAAACATCTTTAACTTTATACAAGACCCCAATGCTTTTACACACTTTACTCTTAATATAGACTATGTGATCTTTCCAATTCAATTTATCATCCAAAATAACACCTAACAATTTTTGCGCATTAACTCTTTCAATATCAGTTCCTTCAATTGGTATTTTTACATTTTCATTCTTTTTGCGATTACCAAAAATCATGTATTTTGTTTTCTCCCAATTTAAACATAATTTGTTTTGGCCAAACCATTTCTTAATTTTTACCATTTCTAAACTTATATTTTCTGTAATTTCTAACAGATTATTTCCAGAGTAAAACATGTTAGTGTCATCAGCAAACATCAAAAACTGTAATATCTGAGACACTTCGCAGAGGTCATTAATAAACAAAATAAAAAGTAGTGGGCCTAAAACACACCCTTGTGGAACTCCACATACTATGTATTTTAACAAACTGCTGTCGATTATTGAGATAACTTTTGAGCCATTGAAAAGCCAGACCCCTAATGCCACAATTGAATGATTTTGACAATAGCAAACTGTGATTTATGGTGTCGAATGCTTTGCTTAAGTCGATGAATTGCTTATTCTCAGTTGCAGATGTAATTTTTTCTATGAGTTCAATTAATGCCAAAGCTGTTGATCTTTTTTCTCTAAAGCCATATTGTTTTTCAGTAATTAATTTATGTTTTTCTAAAAAAAATATTTAGTTTTTGAGCAAACCATTTTTCAAGGATTTTAGAAAACTGAGAGAGCAATGACCCCGGTCTGTAGTTGTTAAAGTGGTGTACATCTCCATTTTAAAAAGTGGAACGACCTTAGCAACCTTCATCTTCTCAGGAAAGACACCCGACTGTATAGATAAATTACAAATGAAAGTCATTGGTTTAATAATACAGTCAATGGTCCTTTTTACAATAGTCATGTCAAGTCCGTCACTATCACTAGATGTTTTATTTTCACATTGGCTAACAATTGACAAAATTTCATTTTCCTGAACTTCACCCAGGAACATGGACTGCATTATTCTACTTTCCATTCTATAGATAGCATTTTGACTATGGTTAGATATGTCAATTGATTTGGCAATATTTTCCCCAATCTTAATAAAAATATTGGGTTTAAATTATACAGTGATAATATTCCACAATATTAATAAAAATATTGCATTTAAATTATACAGTGATAATAATATTCTTACTAACACTGATATTAAACAAATTTTAGGCTTAATATTAAGAAATGTGCATTGTGCAATAAAGTAGTACTCGAAATAAAGTTTAATTATAATATTTATATCAGTAAGTCTAAGGCGATATGTCTTTTGAGTCTTTTTGCGCTTGAACGGACAGATACACACAATTATGTCATGTCCGTTTTGGTGAGTATTCACTTAAACAGACGCTTATGTCTTAAGTGAACGTAAACATTTGGGAATATATCGGATGTGTATAAGTGTATTGGATCCGTGGATTCGGTCTTAAAGTGACAGAAGCCTAATAAACCTGTTGCTGTCTGTGATTAAAGGGTTAGTTCACCCAAAAATGAAAATTCTGTCAGTAATTACTCACCCTCATGTTGTTCCAACCCCGTAAGACTTTCGTTCATCTTCGGAACACAAATTAAGATATTTTTGATGAAATCTGAGAGCTGGCTCACTCCTTCATAGGTTGCTAGGATATTGATATCTGCCAGCCCAGAAAAGTTAGTAAAGACATTGTTAAAATAGTCCAAGTTTATCAAGCGACGAGAATAATTTTTGTGCGCAAACCCCCCCCCAAAAATAAGGACTTTATTCAACTATTCATTTTCTTCTGTGTGGGCCTCTGAGTGAGTTCACGTAGTGTAACAGCGCAGCGCTTCTAGGTTGTACGTCAGAACGTAGGCTCACTATTGGCCAGCATCACACGCATCACACACATGACCAGCGTCGGCCAATAGTGAGCCTACGTTCTGACGTACAACCCAGAATCGCTTCGCTGTTACACTACGTCAACAGCTTAGGAGAATGACATGGAAGAGAAGAGATGGTTGAATAAAGTCGTTATTTTAGGGGGTTTTTTGCGCACAAAAAGTATTCTCGTCGCTTGATAAACTTAAGGTTGAGCCACTGTAGTCACTTGGACTATTTTAACAATGTCTTTACTAACTTTTCTGGGCTGGCAGATATCAATTACCTAGCAGCCTATGAAGGAGTGAGCCAGCTCTCAGATTTCATCAAAAATATCTTAATTTGTGTTCCGAAGATGAAAGAAAGTCTTACGGAGTTGGAACAACATGAGGGTGAGTAATTACTAAAAAAACTTAAATTTTTTGGTGAACTTACCCTTTAAGATATTTTTGATGAAATCTGAGAGCTTTCTGTCCTTCCCATAGGCAGCAAAGCCAAAGGCCCAGAAAGGTATTAAAGACATTGGTTCAACGGTTCAACCCTAATGTTATGGAGCGACAATAATACTTTAGGCGCAAAAACAAAACAAAAATAGCAACTTTATTCAACAATTTCTTCTCGTCTGTGTCAGACTACTACGCTGTTGATCTAGTAAGCACAGTGCAGCACTTCTGGGTTCTACGTCAGAATAATGTCGTTATTTATGTTTTGTTTTTGCGCACAAAAAGTATTCTCGTCGTTTCATAACATTAAGGTTGAACCACTGTAGTCACATGGACTATTTTAACAATGTCTTTACTACCTTTCTGGGCCTTGAAAGTTGCAATGACGTTGCTGCCTATGGGAGGGACAGAAAGCTCTCGGATTTCATCAAAAATATCTTCATTTGTGTTCCGAGGATGAACAAAAGTCTTATGGGTCTGGAACCACATGAGGTTGAGTAATTAATGACAGTTATTTCATTTTTGGGCGAACTGACCCTTTAATTTTAATAAAAAAAATAAATAAAAAATCACTCAATGTTCGTGACTGAATAACTTTAATAGCTTTGATAAGGATTAATCTACATTTAATTTATACACATAAATATGCTTGCTAACATAAGAAGCCTCTCCACTTTCACAAAGAACTTATAGCCACATGACCTATGGGAATAATTATCATCAGCTTATTGTTATTGTTGCTAGCCATTTCTGATAGTTCACACAAAAACAAAAAAATATTTCATTATTTACCCCCGTGTTGTAAAACCTGTATGATTTACTTTCTTCTGCATAGAATAAAACAAGATATTTGAAGAATTTTGGAATATTTCATATTTTACTTTGGCATTTTTATATTCTTTATTTTTATATAATCTTTAAGTTGTATTAATTCTGTTATGTGCTTTTTCATTTGATTAGTTTATATATATATATATATATATATATATATATATATATATATATATTTTTTTTTTTTTTTTTTTTTATATTGCTTTCAACCATTTTTATTTCATTATTTTTTCAATTATTTCAACTTTAACAAACTTATTTCACTTGAACTTTAACAAACTTATTTAACTTAAACTTATTTAAACTTGTTTGTTTTAGTTGCCAAGGCAACATTTTGTCATTTAAATTAACATTTCTAATTTTTTCCCCTCATTATTTATATTTAATTTTATATCAGCTTCATTTCAAATTACCAAATAATAATAATAATAGTTTTAGTTAACAATAACAACACTGCTCCAAATTTCTTCTTTTATGTTCCACAGAAGAAGAAAACACTCATCCGGGTTTGGAATGACATGAAGGTGAGTAAATGATGACATTTTTTAAAATTTTTTGAACATTTTGAAGTGAATTGAAGTGGTGTTTTATTTCACCAGCATATTTTAAAATATCCAAGATACATGTCCATTTCGTTTGAACACTACATGACTGATATAGAAGACAGAGACCTCTCCTGCTGTTTCAGGCTGGCCAGTATTCCAGCTCTAAGCTTTTGACAAATATTAACAGTCCTGCGGTGCTTACTGAAACAAATCTGCTGGACAGAGAACGAGAGAGAGAAAGGGAGAGGCTGGGGCAACCTATCTATCAGAACTCTCAGACCTGTCTCGAAACCATAGAGCGGTGCTGGCTCTGGAGCAAATGTCCAGAGAGCAGGGACAGTTTCATCCAGCCGGCCAAGCAAAGTGACAAATGACAGTCACCATGCGCACATCCTGGAAACTGATTGTGATGGCGGAGCACAAAGGAAGGGAGCGGATTCCAGCTCGGCAGTGGAGGACGCTCAGTATCCAGTCATTAGTGCTGGCAGACCCCCGTGCAGCCACACACCCCACCATACCCTGATTACTGTCCTTCACGCTCAGATTGAGAGCCAGGCACAAGGTGGGTCTGAGGAAGACTATGACCTATTTATAGTACAAAAGTCGGTTTCATTTTAAGAAAGAGAAATAACTTTGTTGTTATCTGCACTAAAAAAATGCTAGTCATCCATTTAATTTTGAAATATGGCATGGTCTTACAAAAATTATTAAATCACCTCATCTTCCAGTGATTTTCTATGCTAAGACCATTTTTGTAACCTCTGTCCTATATACAGTAAATGGCCAAATGCAGAATGACTGCAGTAAGCATCCTGTGCCACAGGGTGGTCCACTCTACAATACCACACTCTACTTCCAATAAAATACAATATCACATAGGTTTAACCATTACAAAAACACCCCCAGAACAGACAAAAATGTAAAATAAATGGAAATTAATATAAAATAAAGTAACATAACATAAAATAAAATTTATAATAACATAATATAATAATATTTTATAATTAAAACTAAATAAAAAAACTAGACTTTTGGAAGAAGGTTTTTAGAGTGTTTTAGTGTCGTTGTTTTTTTGTTTTTTTTACTATTCTACTGTAACTATAGTATTTGCAAACACAACTACAGAAATTAGAGTCTGGGCATTTTCAACCTCATCTAAAAATGCAATACACCACCCTTAAGATCATGTCATCTGGGTCAAACCCTATGTGTTTGAGCGGGCACACATGATCCATGCTGACTATACCATTATCAGTTTCCAAATCAAATGTGAGGTTTTAACAAGCTGAGAAGTGTATAAAAAATCTTTTCATCCTTGGGCTCATACTATGAGAAAGAGTGTGAAGAGGAGGAGGTATCTATCAGAATGGTCACTCTTGGGTGGGTGGAATGTGTATAAATTCTGATATCTCGTCTTGAGCAGCTCTTAGCACCCAATTCACCCATCTAACACAGCAGTGTTATGTAAGCATTCGCTATATCGCAGCACATATGAGACTGATTACTGTAATCTCTGGCATGGGTAGCAGTTTTTTTCAAAACTCAGCACTGTAAAGAGCGAATTAAATGAGGTTTTTTTCTGCAAACGCCGATGTTACAGGCCTTTAGCCCTGTGAGGGCCGGTCTGAGATGGAAACGGCAGTGATAGCTTGATGGCGGGTCATTAAAAGATAGCAGGATGTTGTAGAGCTCACTGCAAAAAGGAGGTTCTGTTGTCTGCTGTTTGTTCAGCATGAATTAATGAAGGATCTCGCCAGCAGCCGCACAACAGAGTAATTGCCTATTTCCAGCTAAATTAAAGATCAGTCCATTTACTGATAATGTTATCCAGACCTGACAACTGAGGAATGTGGAAATGAACAGCTGATCGAAGAGAATGACATCTAACTTCTACAAACTTAGAACTTAGAAGTTGAGTCTCATTAAATCAACTTGGATCATATTCCACCCCAAAATCAAAAGAAAGAAATTATACTTAGCTGAAAAGAAACATTACTTTAGAACTACTAAGATTGTTTGCATTTTTTTTATATCTACATGACAACAAAGAAGATTTTCTCATTATTATTATGCATATATATATGTTTTTGTTTTATTTTATTATGCATATGTTTTTATCACAGTCATAGTTTTACTTTTGATGAAAATGTTGAATTTAGTTTTTAATTTCGATGTAATTTATTTTCATTAAAGGTAATCATTTTCATTAGAGTTTAATAATAACATTAAAATGGTTTACGGTCATTGACAAAGTTAATAAACCTTTCAACAGTTAAAACTTTCATCAGTAATTTAGTTAAAAAGTTTAACACTGCATTACTGTAATGTACGCATGTATGTACTGTATGTATAACATTTGAAGTGGATCAAAAAAGTTCCTCAAAGTTGTCCTAAGACAAGAACGGGTGTAGTTCAAAATTAATATATAACTTTGATGAAAAGTTTTGATCCACTTCAAATGTTGACTACTGTGCATACATATCTTTATCATTTTAAACCCAATGGTCCTACAAACAGGATTCATTATCTTTAAGCAAAAACTTTTTGTGAGATTCGCCCTATAGAGTCAGCTTGTGGGAACATTTTCATTTTGCATTGACAGATGTCTTCATGCCCAATTGTTCACTAGAATCTCTTTGGGGTTCACTTTTTCAGCATGATACATATCATTATGCAAAGTCTCATCTCATCCAATCACCTTAGCTTCTTCTCTGGACTCTAGAACCTTAATCAAATGATTCACCACAATTGAAAAGTCAAATTAAATACGCCTGAAACAATTTCGCGTCGGGGCAAGAAATGTATAACTCCAGCGAATTTCATTAGAGAAACACACCACGGGTTATGATGTCTGCTCTATCCTTTTCACAAGATAAGCTGTACTGAATCTATTATTCTGCTCGGACGGTCTATGCAAACGTGTTCCCTCTCAGCCCCTATACAAGGACATGGTGATATGATGCATGTAGATGAAAGAGCGGGAAGGGGTTTGTCCAGACCACCTACCTCTTTCAGGCAACCCATAAAATTGTTGCTGACAGGCGACCCAGGTAAGTCCGCTGTGCTTGGACTTCCTCCAACGTAGAAGAAATCGTCCGATCCCAGCATGGTGTAGTCCTCCTGCGTATAGCCTGTTGTGGTCAAGATGCCATCCACAGATATCGTCACCTGATTGAAAGGAACAACAAAAAGGGAGGAAAAAATTCCATTCATGAACATCATGGCTGTGACGGCCATTCTACCAAGGAATAGGTTTGCTTCGGTCTTGCTGGTTGCTGTTTGTCTTTGATTGTGCACCAAACACCTGCACGTCAAGATTTGAGTAGGCCGTTCCTGTCTAGTATTCATAGACATACAAAGGACAGGTAAAGAAAATATTTTGTCGGAATATTTTCTTTATCTTTGATGGTGTTAGAAATGGTTTTCTGGTTTGAGAGGTTAGTGTTATGTAACAAACTACAGAAAAATTGCTTGTGCTTGTTTTTAGGTTCAAATTCTGTGCACACTGGGTTAGTTGACACTTACATATATGCAATGCTTCAAAAATTAGCTAATACTACCACAAATGAGCATGCAACACAGAGGTCAGATGGTCTTTTACTAATAAAATGTGAATAGTGAGGTATACAACCACTGCAAACATTAAAGCATGCATATTTTACAAGCCGAGACGACATGAAAAGGGAAGCAGCACATATGAGACCAAAGCAAAAGCAATGAGGGGTAATGAGGGAGGACGCAGGAAGTCATGACCTTCAACACAATACAGACAGGACAGGACACTGGGCAGATGGTGGGTTGCTCATACAAGAGTTGTGGTGTTAGTAACACAAGGACTGATGCAGCATGAACGGGTCGGCGTGGCATGCGCAAACAAGTGAAATCAACTGTCAGAGCTCCAGTGCTGAAGTAGCTTTTTATTATTTTGTTTTTATGCTGTTTTTTCATCACTTTTTTATTTAGGAAAGCTTCTGCCAGTTTTTTTTTTATAGTATTTGATCCAAAAAAAAAAAGCGCTTTAAAAAAAAAAAGCGTCCAAAAACGTAAAAAAAAAATGGTCGTAGAGGTAGTTCAAAGAAAGAAATATGGAAAATGACAGTAAAGCTGTGGTGAAAAATAAGATGAAGACATTTGAAATAAAAAAAGGAAATCCCCGAAATACAAACCCCAGTCTGTTTTTTTTTTTATTTATGATGCCATGAAACCCCAAAAAAGAGAAAGAGGGCCAAGAAAACACACGATAAACCCAAAAAAAGGACAATGAGAATGATATCTACCAGACAATGTAGTTTGTTTACCATAGCGTGTCCAATACCTGAATGCTTTGAGAAAAGGGGAAGAAAGGAAATTATACAATGTAAAAAAGGGTTGTTAATAAAATGAAACTCGAATGAAGTCATGATGCACATTAGTGTAGGTTCTGGTTAGTAAATTAAAGAATCTAGTCAATGGTTCATGAGTGGTTAGTCTGGGTTCTGAACAAATGTTATCCATAGACAAATAAAGTATATGAGTGAGAGTAAGAAAAGGTGGAAAAAAAGAAATATAACGTATTCTCCAGAGTCTGTGGCATATCACTTCTTTTTTTTTTTTTAATTGCACTTACTTAATCTTAATGCACATACTCACTGAAGCAGATACTTAAAAAGCCTTTTAGAATACAGTATTTTTCAGCAATAATGTAATGAAATTTTTAGGCTGTTTCATAACATGTTGTTTTCTGCTATAACCGTGAATAGTGACCTCTATCTAGCTGGCTCTTTGTTGTGATTCATCTGGTTTTTGACTTTCCGCAGGCAATTGTATAAGGTAATTCTAATGCATGTTCTTGGCGTGATAGTAAAACAGCTATTAAACAAAGCAAAGCAAAAAAAAAAAAAAAATGTCACAGTCCTTGTGGATCAGAGCTGAAATAGCTTGTGCTTGTGGGCACTCACGCCTCCATATGCCCACGCAAAAAGTGACATCCTTTCACTCCTGAGGGGCAAAACCACCCTAAATATTTACATATTTTAAAATGCAGCGCCGGAGTGATTTAACAGTTCACAAAGATTGGCTGTGGGTAAATGGAACGGTTGAGGTTGGTTGGAGCCTCTCCCCGCTGCCCTGATAAGACAGACTATTTGAAGAAGTGAGGTGAATATCTAGAGGGGTGAGAGAGACAGCCTCTTAAAGCCATCACACTGCTGATAGCTTCAGACAGAGGATGCAAAATACGAGGCAAGTTAGAAGAACTCAGAGAAGAAATAGTTGCATTAGCATCTCGAAGAAATTAAAGTAACCAAAAGTGCTAACTCAAACATATACAGTATAGCATTCAACTCTGAATTGGATTTTAGAATAAACTGTCTGAGGTTTTAGCATTACCTGTCTGAGGTTGCGTGTGACTTTCACGTCATGCCAGGCATTGTCGTTGAATTTGCCATTGACAGGCTCGACAATGGCCTCGAAAGCTCCCGAACCCAAGTTGATGACCAACGATACGGCTCCGTCTTTCAGGGCCAGGTTGACGTAGTCTGCTGACTTGCCGGTGTGGAGGATAAGGCCATTTCTTTGCCAGGTCTTGAAGGACAACGTGATCTCATCACTGCTACTCTGGATGGGGTTTTGAGACAAATCGTAGCAGAAGTACTCGGAACCTCGGAAAGTGGCCACGTTCTCTTCTCGCGCTAAAAGAGAGGAAATAAATGGTATTAGAGCTTCTTGAAACAAAACAAACCCAAAGATATGAGCTATGGAAGTTTTCCAAGATTGACCACTGAAGAAGAGCAATTAAGTTCAGGCCAGATGAAACAAAATGTGACAAGATGATGCATAGCAAAATAAGGCAAGTGTGGGCAGCAGAAAACACAAAGAGGCAGTGCATTTAAAGCCATAAATCTGATGAGATCATCAGTGAAATTATTTCTCTCGTTGAAGTATATATGCACTAATGTTCAGTGTTTGTGTAGCACATCTGAATCATAATTACGAAAGCTGTAGTGTCCTCCCATCCATCAAAATCAACGCCTCAAACTATGACAATATCCCTGATGGATAAGATCCTCCTTAGATTAAACAGAAGCTGCATCTGAAGTGACATTTAGACTTTTACACACAGACTATTAAATCACAATATTATCATACAGACTGCATATTGCACACCCCTATTTTAAAAAAAACAATGAAATGCAACATTAAACATAGTGTTTCCTAATAACATTCTTTAAAGTCAACATTATAATGGGAGGTTAGCCATTTTATCAGTTAGCAGTTTTATTCAACAAGAAAAAATATAGGGCCCGACTTGAATTTATTGATAGGACAGAGAAAAATTGTCTCTTTATTGCAGGTGGTTAAAGGGAAAGAGCTGAAAAATAAGTGACATCAGCTAAACAGTCATTTCAGAGGTGGAAGATTACGGGTAAAAACGTCTTTAATATGTTCTGAATTATGTGTTAAAAAAGTAAAAGAGGAATTTTGATATAAAGTTGACTTTAATGCTTAGTTCACATTGGTCATTGGAATTCAGAGCAGATAATCTACTGCATCCACATTTATGGAAATCAATTCACTCCTAGTCCCTGTGGTCCCCAGTCCATTAATCACCAAGCTATGGTGTCGTGGCTTAGAGCAGGCAAAAATACACATATCTAATGGAAAGTTCCCCCAAACCAACACTGGACATCATTTACATCAGGCAGCCAGAAAAGGACCTCAGCACTAATGACATCATTGATTTATCAGTGCTTCACTTGGGCCGCCGTGGAGTCGATATATTCTCTGGCTAAATGTTGACAAAACACTCACACATCCAAGTCTATGCTCCACCTCAGCGATCAGCATTAGTGGATGTAGTATGTGTTTTAACTGACCGGGTAAAGACATCTTGACCTGTTTTGGACTGGACCTAAGGGAGCATGAGCGGACTACAGGGTTGCTGAGCAGGTTTTTCTCATCATGGCTGGTGCTGGTGCCCAGCTGTGATACACTTCACATGTTAATACGCTCATGCTTAAGAATGGGGCAAACTGACTGGCGGTGGAACATATTAAAAGCACATGGGACCCCGATGCAGCTGGTGAACACCAAAAAAACAGCCCTTCTGTGCAGTCAGAGAGATGATTCAGATTATATCGCTCATTACAAGGCTGAAAGAAACAGATTAATGGAAGATGACTGAATGGATAGTGGGAAAGGGTTTTGTCCAGCAGGAGAGGGTGGTGCCTCATCTATGTGTCAAAAACAGTCAGTTAGACGTACTTGGATACTCATTGAGGAAATCGCACACTGCTGAAGAGTTTCTCAAGTCCATTAATATTTGGCTAGGCTGTAACAAAAATAACTTAATATTTAGCCTGTGGAGATTACTGGACCGTGCCAAACAGGCTCAAGGAGTTTCTCCAGAACAGATACAAATATACACAATATATAAATGTTATATAGATGTAATACAAATAACTTTTAATAGCCATTCTTTTTATAATAATGTATTATATTAAGAAAAATAATAGGCTATATATAAAATATGTTATTCACAATTTTATATATATTGTAGGATTACAAATTTATTTAAATGTTTAATTTAGGTTCCAATTCAATAGTATTTTAACTGAGAAAGTTCTGCACACTGTTTTCCATTTTGAGGTAAACAAGGTTTCAGACATTAACCTCTTGTCACATCTCAAAGGCCAGCTGGGCCTTTTGTTGATCTAATCAGGCTGATTGGATTTGCATCTCAAGGCTCTGAGTTATACTGTTACCTGATGAAATCAGGTTGAATCAACATGCTTTGTTTCAGAGTGTCTCCACCTCTATGTAACCCCACCCCCTTGAAAGGTATATCAACTACAATGTATATGCCTTAGTTAGACTTGGCTAAGATTTTTGGACAAAGCAGACTACAGCAATGCAACAGCAATAAAGAATCCTGCTTAAAAAGATACAACTGAGTCTCCTGGTCTTCGCTTCTGAGTTTTCAAACACTTTAGAAGAAAAAAGTTCACAACAATATATATATATATATATATATATATATATATATATATATATATATATATATATATATATATATATATATATATATATATATATATATATATATATATATATATATATATGTGTGTATATATATTAGGTGGTATCATCTTCAAATCATGTTTAAAGTGCATGGATCTTACTGCAGCTCTGTTTAAGATATATTAAATAAAGTGAATATTTCACCTGCATCGCTGTGTCTTACTGCAAACACCTGCACATAACTGCTAAATCTCAACATCGTAAGTAAGCAACTTAGATCACCTGCTCGAAACAGAAAGCAAAAGGTTCCAGTCTGTTGAACAGGGCTCAGTGTTTTCCTAGTAGCACATGGGTGTTATTGTGCGCTACATGCTGGCATAGAAGCCTGGTGCCAACACCTCAAGAGGGGCATTATTACTCCCCAGAGCATGGCTACCGTTAGCAGCGTGATTCTGTGAGAGCGGGCCCTCATTTAGCTCCTCGACACCTTATCTGCTTCCTCCTGACTGACTCAAGCGGTAAACGCATCCCTGAGGTCCTGCCATGCCATTAAAGTTCCAGGAGAGAGTACTGATCAATTATTAATTAAACAGAGTGTTGTTTTTACTAAAGACACCGCTCCACATTACTGCCAGATCTTCCGCCGTACAATCATCTTAAGATCTGAATACTTAATAAGAGTTGCTGATATGATGTGGAATCGTACAGTGAGTCGAACGGAAGATTTGAAGGATACATGAGGGTCAGTAAGGGGAAAAGAAAGAGGAAAAAACATGGACATTAGGGCTGTGAATCAATCAGTTTGTATATTTAAAGTAAACAAAAGTGCTAAACTTTGTTTTATCTTATGCTCGCCAAGGCTGCATTCATTTGATCAAAAATCCAGTAAACCCTGTAATATTGTGAAATATTGTTACAATTTAAATAATTGTTTTCTTTTTTAATATATTTTAAAATGTCATATATTCATGCGATGGGAAAGCAATTTTTTTTAGCAGCCATTACTCCAGTCTCCAGTGTCACATGATCCTTCAGAAATCATTCTAAAATTCTGATTTGGTGCTCAGGAAACATTTCTTCTTATTAACAATGTTGAAATGCTGCCTAATATTTTTTGCAGACTATAGCCATTTAACCTTACTTCACGTTAAGGGTTAAAGGGCATTAGCCAGACTACTGTTTTTTGTTTATCATAAAAGATGATAAATCTTATAACTAGTGGCTGCATTATTGGCATTAATTATTTTGTACATGTCAACCAGTCCATATATTTTTTTTTTTTTACAAGAACGACCAGAAGTGACAGAATGAGAAAAATCTCATTGCTATTTGGCAAACAAAATAAAGTAACTTGTTTCAACAAGCTACAGTGCTTAGCATAAGTGAACACCAACATGCTAAAGTTGACTAGAAAGAGGAATAGAAAATCATCGTTTGGAAATTGATCTTAATGCCTTAATTAAAAAAATGAGGAAAAATCCAACCTTTAAGGACACCAATTTCCTTTGTGAATAAATAATGTATCGTAAATAAATAAATGTTCTTCCTTAAAATAAAGGGGGCATAAGTCAGGACACCCCTATGTTAAATTCCCATAGAGGCATTTATTCCCATAGAGGCATTTATTCCCATAGAGGCATTTGATCAATTTCCAAACGATGATTTTTTATTCCTCTTTTTAGTCAACTTTAGCATGGGTGTGTTTCTCTTATGCTAAGCACTGTATGTATTCAATGAATACAGTTTCCAATAATAGTAAGGAAAAGTTTACACTGTGAGGATCATGATTAAATTGTAAGGATAATAAGACGACATATTGTTGGCCATGTAACATACTGGTAATCAATACTAGCCTTGCAGAAAAACCCAACCGAGATTAAAATATACTGAATGCCATTTATTCATTCCTTTGTATTCGTTTTTAGACTTTCTCCTCTATAATGTTCCCAGCCTATAATCTAGAACTATAATACAGAATACTGTGAACAAAAACCCGGGTACAGAATCACATTCCCCACAGTTTCTGTCTCGCCACAGCACTCCTTTCAAAACAAAACCTTATCTGTATAGATTTTTAATGAAAATCCCCATGAGGGGCAAAGGTACTTAATCTCCTCTATAATGGAGAATGCGACAGAAAGGAGGTTATGGGCTGTGTGCGAGATAGTAAACCTGCTGAATTATGAAACCTTAATGAAAACATCATTATTAGTCAAATCAGCACCAGGGACAGAGATTGTTATCGAATCATAATTGCAATGGTCCGCTACCGCTTTTTCCCTTCACTACACAGAGACGGATGGTGGTGGTACGGTCAGAGATGTTCTCATGCGTAAAGGTGTCAGAGGCCCAGGAGTGGAGAAAAGTACTGTCGTTAGAGAAGCCATTAAATCCAGCATGCTTTGGGGAGGAGACCATTACAGGGTAAGAGCTCTCAACCTGTCAATCACATGTGAGAGGATGCAGGCAACTTTCTGACCAATTGGCCTCTCAACTCCTAAGAACAAAACTGCCGTTTGCCACATATTGCCCTCCACAGAAATACAGTATCCCATGAAAGACACAGATGGAAATGATAACAAATGTATCAAAGGTGCTAAGATTACTGGTATTATATCAAATATATAAAGGGATAGTTCAACCAAAGATGAAAATTCTATCATCATTTACTCATGTCGTTAAAATGCATTTAATACATTTCAAAATGTGACATTTTCAAGAAACTGAATATTGGAATAAAGTACAAGAAGACTTGAGCATCAGGATTTGATTAGTTTGTGAGAAGTTATTTTGGCTTGTTTGCATCAGGAGAAAAGGAGAAACATTTTGATGAAAGATTTGATAAAACCTTTCTTTTTCCACAGACGAATCATGCTCAACTAGATCAGGGACATTTAAAGAATTTTATATTAAGAATTTTGGTATTTAAAGGCCAAAAAAGCCACACCTAAATATTTGCCCACATTGTAAAAAAAATATATATATTTTTTTTAGTTGTAGTTTTTCATGAAGTTAATAAAACTAATTATTTGAGTGTTTTAGAAGAAAAAAAAATATTTCAGACTTTCAAATTCAAAATCCATGTTTAATTCAATGTGTTACTTGCTAATTCTTTGCAATTAACTGTGAAATTTACAAGCAATTTTGTAGATAAATTGTTTCTACACCTATTTTTTTCCAGTGCATTATACAGATTTGAAAAAAATAAAAAAAAATAAAAAACTGAAAACAATACAAAAAAAATTATTCAAATCTGAAGTAAATGTGATACTATACTACAAATCTGGTCTATAGAATGAGCAGATTTTTTATGAACTGTTTTGCTTTAAAACACTATAAGAAAGAAAGATGCTCGTTCTAGCATCAAGCCTTTAAAGTGATCAAAACATTGCAATAGAGTACATAATTAGAGCTAATCAATCTCCCTAAATCTTTCTCTCTTTCTCTTCATCTGTCAACTGAGGGCAGTGTTAAGGCTAATCTATCCCTGCAGATCCAGAGGGAGCTTCCAGACAGTGCAGCCCGAGCATCCGTCATGAAGCTGTGATGGAGGAAATCAATAAAAGAGGAAGGAGAAACAGGGCCTATCTCCCCCAGCCTGGCCTGGAGAGACCCTGGTGACCAGGCCAAACTATACGTCACAGACAGCTGCTGACTCACCAACCCTATATTACAACCTCCGATTGTCAACTCACACCAAACCCACCCACTTCCGTCACATTACACTTATACTGTCCACTCCCTTTGATCAAGTTTATAGATTACTCATATTTCATATATTTATAGATTGCTCAGATTATTCATCATTATTATTTTAAGCATCTACTGTATTAATCCAGCCTTCAGTTTTATTTGTGCTGCTTATTTTTTGTAGAAACAAAAAAAAACAGCATTTATTTTAAATAGATTTTTTTGTAACATTATAATGTCTGTTCTGTCATGCATCCTTGCTGAATAAAAGTATTTATTTAATAATCTATATTTATAATTAAATTACCTACCAGCTAGATTTAAACAAATCTCCGAGGTTTTAAACAAATTCTGGACTGAATTATAACTAATCAAACAATGTCATGTCATAATTTGACAATCAGTTAAATTGATATTATTTTAATTGCAGTAAACTGTTTGCAGGATTTTTTTTTTTATCAATCATACCTAACATTCCTCTTTCTTGCAGGATTAACATTTACATGCTTTTTTTGAAAACTAAACGTCTCCCCAACACTTGGCAGAAATGTGTCTGAATATGTGCTTGAATATTACAAAAAGAGGAAACAAAACTAGATGCTGTCTGAATATAACAAGTAAGCTGGACAGTTAATAATTCAAAAGCTTTTAATTTAGTGTTTATATTTTATTCTATTGATATTTAGTTGTGTCCAATATGTTGCATTGTTTTCTAAACCAATATATCCCGCTACTTTAGTGATTATGAAAAAATATTTATATATTACATGGGAAACAAGCATCTATTAATAACTAAAAACCTACATTTGGTCCCAAACTAGCGATTTCCTTCTGATTGATAACTACCTCATTTCACCCAACATTTGCTTAGAAAGAAAACAAATATATGTAAGAGGTTCAGAGTAAACAGCAAACTGCACTTTTCAGGCGAAAAAAAATATTCGAAATAGAGCCTGAAACTCTTATTTCAGGCCCTATTTCGAATACTTTTTTCCCCCTGAAAAGTGCAGTTTGCTGATCTAAGTGTGTGAGAGAGAACATTCTGGATAGGAGAGACCTGCCGCAGTCCATGTTCAGCTTCAATGGGCCGCTCCTCCCTTTTGCAGATTTTAGCTGCTACTATTAGCTTTCTCTCTCTTTTTCTCCATCTCTCTCTTGGTCTGTCTCCCTCCCCACTGGTGTCTGGGTGCCAGTCTGCCTGTCACAACCACTGTGTAGAAGAATTAACCTTTAGATGCAGAGTGATACAAAAAGCCCGACGTGGTAATATTTGTCATTGCTTACAGTGGTCACAACAGAAAAAGAAAGTCCAAACAAAAACACACTGCGCAATATAAAATAAATTGTTTGCCTCCTTTGACCCTTCAGACAAATGTGTTATGTTAAAGAAGATATAAAACAGGATTTGTCACTAGGTCACAAAGCTCACCAGTGATTGTAAAGACCAGAGGAGATGTACAGATGGTCATATCGAAAGTGATCGAAAGAATGACGCAATGATATGATTATGGTATATGGAGTAAGTGTGTGTGATGGTGTCTTATTGTGGGTGTGTGACGAGCCTAGCTAGGACAGGAGTGGGAGTGAAATCACCAGGGAGTTCTGGACTCGGATCAGGTGCAAGAAGGCAGGAATTCCAGATCGGACCATCTGTTGGTCTTTCTCAGAGCAAGCACACATGCAATCATAAGTTCGGAAAGACATTATGTTCACAAGTCTTACGAAAGATAGATGAAAAACTGCACTCTAAAAAAAGATGGTTCTTTAAAAGTTCTACACGTAATGATAGTTCTATTTAGAACGGTATTGTCCTGAAGATCCTTTTATATGCTGATTTATGATATATATATATATATATATATATATATATATATATATATATATATATATATATATATATATATATATATATGTATATACTGTATAGAATATGCAAAGCCACCTCATTACTCAGCTACAACTATACACATACTGTCAACATACTCTCAACAGGTAAATCATTACTTTCTTAAAATGTCAATAAATTATAACTTTAAAAATCATTTCCTAACAGTCATGTATTTTTCATGTCTATTTCACTGGAACTTGGTCTTCATTACATCTATATCGTGTTCAGAGTCAATTGTTATGTATTAATGTACTCAGCTAACAACTGGTATTAGAGCACTGTCATATTTGCTACAATCTGCCAGTCAATAAAAAATAAAAGTACCTAATTGAAACACATGCTCTTTAAAAAAAATTAAAACCCAAATAGAGGCAACAAGATATAATAAGACCAGGCAGATAGAGGACTAAAAAAAACAATATTCATAAATAATATACAAATAATATTAATAATATGAAGATACTAATATTAATGAAAAAATAAATATTGCTGAAAAGGTTATTTATAACACCATTAAGATCCTATATATCACTTTCAAAGCATGGTTCTTTATGGAACCTTATAAAAAGGGTTCTACTTAGCACCAAAATGGGTTCTGCTATTGTTACAAGCCGAAGAACCCTAATTTGGTACTGTTTAGAACCATTTTTCCTAAGAGTGTAGTTCACCCAAAAATTAAAATTCTGCCATAATTTACTTACCATCATGTCGTTCCAAACTCGTAAGACTTTTGATCATCTCCGGAACACAAATTAAGATATTTTAATGAAATCTGAGAGATTTCCGTCCCTCCATTGACAGTCCACGCAACCACCAATTTGACACTTCAAAAAGTTCATAATGAGATTCAATCCATATGAATAACACACATTTTCTCAAGAGACACAATCTCTATATGATGAACAGATGGAATTTAGGCTTTTATTCACATAGACATTCATCAACGCACACATCAGATATGGTAAACTGAAGCTCAAGCATGCTTTCTGGACGTGCGAGAACCAATGAGGTTCATTCTCATGTGTTACGCAGCAGGTTTTAGCTTCCGCAAGAACCAATGAGGTTCACTCTCGTGTGTTACGCAACTCGTTTGAGCTTCTGCAAAAAACAATGAGGTTTGTACGGTTGAGCTTCTGTTTATGCTCGCTGATCAATGTAACTTATATGTGAATAAAAGCCTAAATTTAATCTGTTCATTATATAAAGCTATTGAGTCTCTTCCGAAAAGTTAGACTAAACAGCTTGATTCATATGGATAAGTTTAACTATCTCTTTATTAACCTCTCGAAGTGTCAAAGTGGTAGTTGCGTGGACTGTCAATGGAGGGACAGAAATCTTTCCTCCTGAGTATGAGAGATGAGAAATGAAAAGATAACAGTATACAATCTAGTCTGTTAAAGGCCATGTTCTATCAGCCCATCTGTCAGCGATGAGAGTATTATCTCGTCTCCTACCTCGTTTTAGTGCAGCAAAAGTGAAACTACATGCAGATCAGCTCTTGAAATGACAAGCATTTCTGCTCCCCATTCCATTGAACTTGTTATTCCGCTTTTGAAAAGCTTCGGGATACTGTTTAAGCATTTGCTTTCACAATCCAGGGAAAGCAATTTCATACCCAGCTAATTTAAATTTGCCAGCTCTTTTTGATCTCTGGCATTAAATGTATTTCATTAATTTTTTCTCATATTTTCAATTACAGGTACTGTATGACGCTCTATAGGATTGAGGGACCATCTGAAGAAGAAGACGAAGACGAAGACGAAGAAGAAGAAGAAGAATCATGTTTTTCAACCAACAATTTGTATTGTCAGCACATCAGAAAAATAACCGTGTTTTATAGTAGTTGGTGTGAAGCCATTAAGGGTTCATGGTTTCCTGAAATAAAGTTACTTCTGTAAATACAGAATTAAACTTGAAGTGCACTAATTTAAACGAGCAGCTGTTCCTACAATTATATAGATACAATACAATTCATATAGATATAAAACATGTATAAAGTCTGGGATCAGTGAGATGTGTATTGTTTTAGAAGAAATTTCTTATGTTCACCAATACAGTAAAATTGTGAAATATTACAATGTAAAATAACTGCTTTCTATATGAATACATTTTAAATGGTAAATTATTCCTGTGATAAATTTTGCTGAAATTTTAATGAATTTAACCATTACTCCAGTCTTCAGTGTCACGTGATCCTTCAGAACTCATTCTAATATGCTGATTTGGTGCTCAAGAAACATTTCTTATTTATATTAAAATTAAAAAGGGTTGTACTGCATAACATTTGTTTTCAGGCTTCTTCGATTAATAGAAAAGAACATAGTTTATATGAAATACAAATCTTTTGTAGCATTATAAATGTCTTTACTGTCACTTTTGACCAATTTGATGTAGCTGTCCTTGTTGAATAAAAGTAGCGTCTATAAACAATTTAATTATTCATTTTAAAATGTATATGTAGCATGAAAGTTGTAGTAACAGCTGACCTTTTTATTAGTGCACTTCAATGTTATGTTCCAATATTAACCTTGGCATAATTTTCATCCACAGACTTGCATGATTGTCATTGTTTTCAAGGACATCAAACATGTCCAATGGAAAAAAACTGAAGATACAGCACTGAAGCTGCATTTTTTAGATCATTGGAGATGTTGTTGGCTTCAGGAGTAATGATGCCACAAATGATGCATCACAAACATTTATTAAGGATTCAATATGCACTGGAGGAAACAGATTCTTTCACAAGAGTTCTTCTGTAGGATCTACATTCGCTGAAAATGTCACATTTTTCACTGTATCTATACAATGCAGAGCTATAGTGAAATTTCCCTCTGAAAGGCTCCGTTCCTGCCGCTGTAATTTGGTGTAATGGCACATAGTGCCATTACAACAAAATCCTAATCCTGGCAAAAGAAAAGCACAGAAAAACGAGAGCAAGGACGGTATCAAAGGGAAAATATACTGTCATCTCAGGGGTAAAACAGGGGGTGAGGGAAGCTAAAATACACCACAGATCGACGAACCAAAGAGGAGAGGAGAGATTCCTCCAATGGAAAAGACGACAGATAATCATCAGAAACGTCGGCACACACAAGAGAACTCGTTTGTTAGTCCACGCAACCAATGACAATCCCAGATGTCTGTGAATTTAACGTCACAAAGCAGAAAAAACAGATCACAATGAAACAAAAAGGAGGAAAATGATGGCTGCCATTTCCATTACAATGAATACCTCATCATGACGTCTGCCTTTATAATCAATAAAAAGACTACATAAAAAAAACTACAATTCAAACTAAAATTAATAGTAAAAAATGTGCATTAACAATCTGATCCAAAAATATCCAGCATGTAAAGCATATAGTCATAAATCGAACACTAACTGTCTATTTGTGAGCAGTGGATTGTGAGTTATGCAGAAAGGCAGGGTTATTCATAGGAGTGCTCATATACGCCTGTTCTTCGGGTCAGTATGTATTCTTACCCGAGGCATGACAGCCAGTCCCAAGAGCATTTCATTTACTTTGAACATAATACAGTGTTATTGGCCATTATCTCTGCTGTCAGCTGCTGTGCTGATATTTAATGAAGGGGCATCTATGTCTGGGTGCCATTTTTCAGCTGCCTTGGTGTTGCCGTGGAGACATGCCGGTGGAGGGCAGTGGGGCTTGGCCCATCATTTTCCACTTGAACCAGATAAGACAGGCATTTAGTGCCACAGCCCAAATTTAATATTTATTTTCCAACCCCCATCATTTGCATTTTATATGTTTCAAATGTTATACCAAGAGGGAGAGTGAGAGACATCGCCTGTTAGAAGGATTACTGTTTTCTAACATACATTTGAAAGGTTATATTGGGGATAGAGAAAAATATTGTGCACTACACAAATGCACAATTTATATGCGATATACAATTGTGGTCCATCATAACTGTGCACATTATTGTCAACAACTGAGTCCACTTAGTGAGGTCAAATAAAGCCACTTGATTTTCATGTGCATTTGCATTTATATTTCGAATGCAAATGCTCTATTATCACAGTAAACAATAACAAAGTGCATATCATGTAAATGGGAAGTACTTGGTTAGGTAGGAGTACACATTAAATGCTAAGTTTTCAAAAGAAGGAAAAAGCCAAAAAACAATACATGAAATTTGTGAAAACAGCAAATACATTGCAGTTTTTGCTTGGGTCATTAAATAATTTAATATCCACAAATATAACAGAGTACAACCACAAACCCAATACATAGAGTCTAGAGCAGAGACGAGAATAATGGCACAAATCATTTGCAGTGCAGTTGTAGATGATTAGGAATTACTTTGGGATATATATTTATTTTGTCATATCAATATTTCCCTGGCAATATAAACTGCGCTGTTTTTTTTTTTGGGGGGGGGGGGGGGGGGGGGGGTGCTTGCACAGAGAAGCACGACGCTTTAATTATTTACATGCGCGTAGTAGATAAAAGTAGGCTACCTCAGCTCCGTTTACACAGTAAATGCTGCTCCACGCAAAACTCAGACTCTGCATGTGCTGTTTGTTTAGATTTCCAATAACGTGCATTTTGGAACGCAAAAAGTCGGACGCTGTTTGTGTTTCATATTTGCACAGTTATCATTTATATGCGTGGAGCGCGTCTCGGTTTCTCAAACCCCATCTCTGCATGCTTTGAGTTTGAGTTTAATAACGTTAATCTGGGAACGCAGTGTGTGCCATGTCAAAAGATTTGTAATGTAACTTATTTGTAAATCTACGCCAACACAGGAGAATACATAAATATGTTTCTAAATATGCAAATTGTTGTTCATCGAGATATCAAAATAAAATTTAAACCCTCGTTTGCATGTTTTGCTGTGCACATATTCTTGTTCAAGAAATTCCAGCGACTGTTGCATTTCTATCGTACAGAAGTGACCAAATATTAAAGATTAAGTGGACATCTGAAATCAATGCAGGGCTCCAGACTGCGACCAAATGGTCGCATTTTGCGACCAAAATTTGAGAGTGTTTTTTTTTTTTTACACGTTAAACGTGGAAGGGGATGAATCTGGAATGTGTGGCAGGCCAATGAGTGTGAGAAGAATAGGGCATGGCCACTGTAAGTGTCTAATGTGTGGAGGGGGAGGGTCCTAGAGATAATCGAGCGTGCGCAGTGTTGCCAACTTAGCGCCTTTGTCGCTATTTTTAGCGACTTTTCAGACCCCTTTAGCGAAATTTTTTCAAAAAAAGCGACTAGCGACAATTTTAGCGACTTTTTGGACAAACCTCAGTAACTTCCAAATGTTGTCTGTACTGTCCTGCGAGCGCGAGGTCTTGCTTTCTCCCTGTCGTCACTCTCTCTAGCTGCGTCTCCCCTGTTCAGTGAATGGCTGAGAGGAGCGCACGGCCGCTGAAAGACGAGAATGACCAGTGTTTTTCCACGGACTTATCACTAATCTGCTTTTTTTTGTTTTATATTTAAAGAATTTAGTTTGACCATTTTCATTTTATTTATTTTCTTGTGCTTATTACTTGTAACACTCACTATCACAGAGCTTAGTTCATCCGGTTCCCTAACTCTCTCAATTCAGATAATGTTCCACATAGGCCTATAAAAAATGTAATCATTCACTATATTATAGGTATTCGTTCTATTGTCTGACAAAAAAAAAAAGGAAATGAAAACAGCTTTATTTGACATTCGGCTATATTATATTAAATACAGCATTAATTTAGAGAGAAAACACACTTGGCTGACAGAACGCAAATGGTAAATGGACTGCATTGATATAGTGCTTTCACAGACCCAATGGCCACCAAAGCGCTTTACACATTGCCTCACATTCACCCATTCACTCACTCATTCATACACCGACGGCGGTGTCAGCCATGCAAGGCGCCATCCAGCTCGTCGGGAGCAGCTGGGGTTAGGTGTCTTGCTCATGGACACCTCGACACTTGGTCAGGTGGAACCGGGGATTGAACCACCAACCTTCTGGTTTGTAGACAACCTACATGAACCACTGAGCCACTGCCGCCCCTGACGCCACTGACGCAAGTACGACGCGATGACATCATTAATTTGCTAATTGACGTTTAGCGACTTTTAGGGAACGGCCTTAGCTACTTTCCTTTGAAAATAGTTGGCAACACCGAGCGCGCGTTTAAACGTCTGTGGGAAGGAGACGGAGACAACCTGCTGTGCGTCTGAGCAATGAACAAGCGAACTATTGACTCGTTCTTCCAATCTGCGGCTAATCTGTGCCAGTTAAATTCACTTGCTGGCTTCCCAAATAATACATTACAACAGCGATAATAAAAAAAAAAACGTGAACAAAACGATTACTCTTTGTAAACACCGTTCAATGTGAGTGCCAAATCTCGAAGATGACCTGTCATCACCCGGGAGTTGATAGCGGTCGAGCGCAGGAGAGACCTGAACTGCAGACGTTAACATCGGTGTTTAACCCTCTGAGGTCGGCTATCGCGCCGGCGCGATAGTCTCGCTTTTTTCTTATCAGTGCAAAAGAAACTCAAAATACTCTGTTGATTTTGATCTTACATATTAAGTGTTGATCCTGATAAGTGTCTATTTTTTTTGTGGATACTCACAATAAAAACAAAGTGTTGTGCTTTTCGCCAAATAAAGAAAAACAAACATGATGCGCGTTCTGCCTTCTCTCTGTCAGTGAAGTTCATTCTGAAACACGTCCTAAGATTATTTTTAATTCCGCGAATACTTGTCATACAGGCACGAGTGTTTTTCCATAATGAAGCTTGAACTCTCTTCTTTTAAATGAGTTAATTTATATATAAAAAACAAATATTCTTAGCTTATGTAATCTGTATGAAAAGAGAGATGTCAGTATTTTTCTTTCCAGCTCATTATACCTAATTACGCGTTAATGTGCCACGCCCACGGAGAGCGCGCGCTATTCAAACGCAAATGATTTTAGACAAGCCGTTCAAACATGCCAACGCCCACCAGCTGGATTATAAAACACATCGTGTTTAGTAAGTATCTTGTACAGCTGTGTACACAGCGTATCCTTTCACTGTGAGGAATATCTAACCCTGGAAAATGTACCAGAAGTGCTGGTAGTTTCATTTCGAGGAGCAACAGATCCAGCTGATGTAGTAAGTCATTTATTCTAGTGCTTTGTTCTAATCGCGATATTGAAGTGTCGGACTGTAAACCGCAAAAAGACTGTTTAAATATGAATTGCGTGTCTGTGTGTAGGCTAAATGATGAGTGAACGGCAAAGGCGCACGCACTTTGTTTACAGTTATACAGCGCGTGTCTGTGCCTTGTTCATTCACTCTCGCACCTACATTAGTAAACGTTATGTTTACATAAACACATCTTAGTAGGCTATAGCAATATAGTTTGTATGAGTAAAAATAGACTGAAATATGTTGAAATAAAATGTCTGTATAAGCAACAAGCTGCAAATTCACATGTATATACTAATATATCATACACAATATATTACAGACTAAATATGAATGTTTAGACATGATTTTGTGATTAGTTTTGGATAGCTTATAAAGTTTTGACTGTAAAAAAAGACTACTGTCACATTAAATAGGTACGCTTTTGTTCACCAATTTCTGCTCATAGTTAAATATACTATAGTATGATGTTTTGTCAAAAATAAAGTAGGTATATTGAATTATCAACTAAGATGTTATTATAGTGTTTGTTCCAATATTCAAACTAATGAATCCTTACCTTTTTTAATACGTATGATAAAATGTATAGTTTTTACAAAGAAATACACTTGAAATATTGTTAAAATTGTAATAGTTGTTGTAATTGTAACCTATTTGTAATTGGTTACAATTTCTAATTGTAAAATATGTATAGGCTATATAGATAATTTATTTTGTCCTTGCATTCTTTGGGATCCTGTGACACCTGTGTGAAAGGGCTAATTAATATGCAGCTCATTATGCGGCACATTATCCGGCCTTTGTCTTCTCAGGTGTGAACACACCTCCACGCATATTGCCTTTCCAAACAAAAGGTGTCTAATAAAATTTAAATCAGTGTATGTGTTTGTGTAAATGATTAGGCAGGATGATTTTCAGATCATTTTGAAGCAAAAATTCTAGGCAACAACACTCATTAGTCACAAGTCTTGTGGACACATATTTAGTATGTGTTTTGTGGCCTTATTTCAGACACTTTAAGTTTTAGTTTTTTCAATAACCATGCATAAGCAATATTCTCTCAAAAATACAAACATGTTTCATAATTGTTGCTGAGAAATTACGGTAGTCCAGTTTGTGCTTTATTGAGTGAATTTACACCTTTGCCATTAACATGTTTATAAATAACTGAAAAAAGCACAAATGTCAGAGCATGTCAGAACACCTCAAGGACCCCAAAAATCCTTAGACCTCAGAGGGTTAAACTAAACTCATTTAAGTTTTGGCAATGTAAACATTCAAGAGCAAGACGCGAAAGAGATGAGAACTCGCGTCTAGAAGATTTGTGCGCGTGTGTCTGTGCGCGCACGTGTGTGTGTGTATGTGTAGGCTACTTATCTCAGACAGCACGCAAATATTGAGTTCTCTTTCAAGTCTTGCACTTGAATGGACAAATTCACATAAAAAGTATGTCAACATGTCCGTCTTGATGAGTATCCTATAGCAGACATAGTCTGTTATGATTTAAGTGAACTTATATGGTCAAGAAAGACACTCACAGTATTGTGTAGGCCTACTGAATCAGCTCTGAATTGAATAGCTTTTGTAACTTTAATAAGGATTAATCTTTAATGTATATAGTCAAATATGCAACGTTATTTTACATTTGATTATTTTATTCAATTTCTGTACCTGAAAACTGATGTTGGACCTACCCGAAAAGCATCGTTTATTTTATTAATATCTTTGCTCTATTGTATTTATTTGTGCTTTTGCTTGTGGTTATATCATTTGTTCATATTTTCTTTATTTTATTTGACAGTAGTCTTTTTTTCCCTGAATATAGCACATACCGAATCATACCGAAACCGTGAACCTAAAACCCTGATACAAACTGAACCGTGAGCTATTTGAAACGTTGCAGCTAGTACAGTGTCACAGTCGGATGATGATTCAGAGTGAGAGGTTTTTGTGGCGAAAAAGGCCAAACCCAACATTTTCGTGAAGACTGGCTGAGAGAATTCAGCTGGTTAAGGTAGTAACTGTAAGGAGACGAATTCCATGACCTGCGAATGTTGCAGTCGCTACCCCATAACTGTGGGGAACACGAAGTTTGCCGACAGTGCAGGCACTTCACAGTTTAAACACAATAGTTAAACACAATCTTAGCCTCAAGCATAGAGTATGCAGTGACATGTTAATAAATCAAAAAGCAACGCCACTGCCGGTTGCTTTTAGAAGACAAGAGGTTGTAACGTTAAATCAGAGCGCAAAGGCATTGCAATTTCTGCATCTATTATCAAAGTATTTATTAGGAATACACTGGAAATTAGTAGAAAGGTGAATATTTGGTTAGTGTGTTGATTTACGGTGTGTGCTCCTAAATTTTCTGGTTGTGCCCCTAAAATTTTCAGTTGGGGGCCACTGTGCTCCTAGTGAAAAAAGTTAGTCTGGAGCCCTGCAATGTTGTTTGGCCAATATTAAACAAGGATGTTGATCATGCCATAGTGTAACAACAACTAACACCAGGCCGTTGGCGCCCTCTGTAGGGATTGTTTATAGTACGGTATTTATATTATTTATTTTACATGGTGTATTTTAACAGTGTTCTTCAATAAAACCCAGATGATTACTTTGGTATTTTAAGTCATTTTAAAGGCTGTTATTCACTTGGATCTATTTTTATTACCACAATTTTTTATCTAATTACTCGATTAACCGCATACACATACATATATGTGTATAATAATACAATTTATAATATATCCAAATATAGTTTAATTTCTAAATGTATCAGAATGCAAGGACGAACTGCATTCTCAGCATTACCACTGCTGGGTGTTATAGACGGCATTAGTGTAAACAGTCAGGTTTAAACAGTAACGTTAAGTTGTTCTTTTTTCAGGTTGATTACTGTATGGCAGAGGAACAGTGTGAAATCTTGATGAAATTAGTTTGTTTGCTATCAAAATTGCACATGGCTAGCTACGTAAATGTGACTATCAAACCCGATAACGTACAGAGGTTTGCTACCACCACATGCAAGATCACACGTTAAGTACCGTATGTACAGCGGGAGCACGTGATTGGCCAAGAATTTGCATCAGAGTTTAAAACGTTAAAACTAGACACAAAAGGACAAACGGGACACACTTTGTCTCCTACAAGCAGACAACAACTCAAAAACACATTAGCTCTGCTCGACAAATATAAACAGAATGACCTTTACCCTCCACATGGATATATTCATGGCTCGTACCTTTCAATAAACTCATGGCTCAAGAAACACCATTAAACACAAATAACCCGTTCACTTCCAAAGAGAAAGAGCAGGTGACACTGATAAAGGATATTGATCACTAAGGGCATCTATTCCCTTGATATCTCTCCATTCATCTGTACATCCATTCATCTGCGTGTGAAAAGGAAACGGCTGAATCTTAATCTCTGCATTTCGTGCATCACCTATTTTCTGCTTGGGAATCAATGAAAGGTCGTAAAACAATATGAAGATTCTACTGAATCCAGTTTGACATATTATTGGTCATGAATGATTAGTGATTATAGAGACTTAAAGGCCGTGTATGTGCGTGCACTAGATTCATAAGTGTTAAAGACAGCTGTCTTCTAGGCTTTCCATAATTCCTCACAAAGCCTGTACCATATTCCACCAGTTAGAGGAAATAATTGACGCTTTGACATGAGAGATCGCACAAGCTCAGATTAATCAAAATGTTAAACTAATTTACAGAAGGATTCAGAGTGTTAAATTAGATGATAGATCACACATATTAAAGTCAATGTGTTTTCTTCGTTTAGTTAAGTGAATGGGATTGGACAGGCAAAAAAAAAAAATTGTTGTCCGAGAACAATTAACAGGGCTGAGAAAAGGTCATTTCAGAATAAACTGACAGGCTGCTGCAGACCTATGCTTCATTTTACACTTCTCTTTGTCAAATGTAAGTCATGCAGTATTCTCTAATAAATATTGCCCCAGTCAACAAACACACCTACAGTCATTTCATGCATCAAACAAAAACCTGCTCCTTCTACGAGTAGGACACTATGCTGTGATTGGTTGTCCACTTGTAAGCAGCTGTACCCAGCGGCAAAAACAAAGAGCTGCCGTCCTTTAAAACGACAAAGGGCTCTGCTGAATTTTCTCCTGAGAGCAGAAGAATACAAATCAAGGCTTCAGAATAGTAAACACTTCCCTTTGCCTCTATTTGTTCTGCCTAACATTAAGCTCCTCTGTACATCATGCTTCAGAATGGTTGCACACTTTGCAAACAGAAAGCAATGAGATACTAAAACAAGTAAGTAACAAAGTTTAGAGAGTAATTCACTCCTGGGATGAGAAATAAATAGTACCCAAGAGTTGTATCTGTATTTAAAGAACAGAATGAATGTGAATGTACTTAAATATATAGAAACATACTGGGTTAGCATTCACACACCGGCTCTTCAGAAAACCTCAGAAAGTGGAAACTCCTGCTTTAGTTCATCAGCCTGTATGATCAGCCTAGATCTCATTCCCCAGTGGGAATAATGCCCTGTGGCATTGGGAAATGCGTTTCTTCATTTAAGGAACATTAATTGTAATGACAATGATGGGCAATTTATATGCTTGTCAACATCAATCTACAAAAAATTAGTCTACAAAATTAGTCCAAAAAAAAAAAAAAGTAAAATACTTACTGCTATTAACTGTTTTGGGGATACAAATGTATATTTATGAATGTATGGGAAAATAAATACTGCTAATAATATAGCTAAGTAATCAGTACTATTTGAACATAATCATAATAAAAACAAACTAGTACCATAAAATAAATTATTAACCATTTATTTTAAAGACATGCTACTTTGTTAAGACAAATTAGTTATAGACTTATCTTTAAATCGTGCTTCAGAATTACAAGGAAGCCGTTTCTCATTGCATTAATGACACTTATTGAATTTGCAGATTAAATGCAGATTGTAGATATGACTGTGAATATGTTCAATAAACTGTAAGAGACAGAAAGACAGATGCGTCTGACAGATCGGCTGCTGGGGTCTTCCTCACAGGAACTGGCACCAGGCCAGCAGCAGTGCGCAAGCCCCTCGGCAAACCAGTGTCAAACACAATGACCCTGCAAAGACTCTCAGAAGACCATATTATCCATAAGGGACCTAACTCCAGAGAGGAGAGCGGAAGGCCTATTTCTCATATACCCCCCTTCTATACCCTGTCTGCATAACCCCCCCCCCCCCCCCCCCCCCGGGCTAAGTGTTCTTAACCCGTTCTCTCATGGGTACCAGACAGAAGGAGTCCCCAGGCGGCCCATAATCACCTCTTTTCAGAATGTCTCCCCCTCCCCACTGTCTCTCTCTCTCGTTCAATGTCAATCTCCCTGCATGCAGTAGCCTACTGCCTGAAATTCCTCAGACTGCACTGTCTAAATGTGTCCTAAATTCCATCTGACATATTTCTTGTTTATGCTGTTCAAATTTTGAAAAAAAAAAAGAACTGAAATAAAAAACATTTATAGCATGTGAGCGTGTGTGTATGTGCGAGCGTGTGCATGCGTTTGTGCGAGCGTTATTGTAACTACTTGACAGTTTCATGCGTTTTTTAGTATTTACTAGTGTTTATAATGTATATATAAAGTATATATGTATACATGTAGTTTATAAATGCTCCTGTCATCTGCTGTGTTCAGACTACATTCAGAAAGTGTACATTCTTGGAGCAAATAAAATAAAAAGGGAGTTCATATATCTGACTGCTTATATTCACTGACGAAAATCTAGCCATTGCAACGCATCGTGATGCACTGTGATATTGAATCGAATTGTTGAAATGATAATCGTATTCGAATTGAATCGTGAGACCAGTGACTGTCGAGTGTCGAGTGACAATTCACACCCCTAGTACGTATCCGAGATATTCACATCGCAGGACGTGCGATGTCAAATATAGGAATTGTAGTTGGTACAGACCAGGCACCGCGGTTTGAAACCAAGTGTGCAGCACAAATCCTAAAACAAAGTGCAGCCAAAACATTTTAATCGCCCCCAGGTGGCTGGATGCAGTATAGCTCATAAACCCCACCCCTCCATTAAATCTAATGGGACGTGAGGCAAACTAAACAATCAAAATTCCCTTCAAATACATTTTCGGGATCTTCAGGAGGGAATTGGATCTTTAACTTTAATTTCTACATTTCCAGAACTGTTTATTGCACAACAACATAATGGGCACTATTTTAACGATCTAAGCGCATGGTCAAAAGCGCACGGCAAGTGCACTTAGGGCGTGTCCGAATCCACTTTCGCAAGTTTAACGACGGGAAAAATAGTCGGGCGCACCCAGCACATGGTCTAAAAGGGTTGTCCCTATTCTCTTAACGCTCTTAACAAAGTAATGGGTTTGTTTTGGACGTAACGTACAATAAACCAATCAGAGTCTCATCTCCCATTCCCTTTAAAAGCCAGTTGCGCTCGTGCCATGGCGGATTCACAAGTTACATGGCGGAATTTGCAAGCGGAAAAACTGAACGCTTCTATAGCGAGGAAAGCATGTGCAAGAAAGGTTAAAGCGCAAGCAGACCATCTACGGGACAAACTGTACACGCGTTGTGGTACCACCTATAGGCGCGCCTTACTAACGCCCTCTTTAAATAGCAAAAAAAAAAAATGCCCATGGGCGTGCTGGTCTGAAAACGAGGTGTGTTCAGGAGCATTGTTGGGCTGAAATAGAAATAGACTGCGCCATTGACCAACTGAAACCTGGTCTAAAGTCAATGGCGCAGTCTATTTCAGTTGCCTCAAAATAGCAATGCGCCAACAATGCTCCTGAACACACCTTGTTTTCAGACCAGCACGCCCATGGGCGCACAAATGGGCGCCAATGCATTTATTATTCAAACAACGTAGTGCAGGACGCAGGCATGTGATTGTGCGAGTGAAACAATTTTTTTTAAGACCAGCGTGAAGCACTTTTCTTTGCATCGGGAACAAATATTGTTCTACAATAGGAATAGGCTACACAAAAAAAAAAAATGTTTGGGAAAACTGCACATCATATTCTGGCTAAACAGATAAAACAACCTAAGAACCATTTATGAATTATATTAATGCTTTTTACGCATTCGAAAATGAAGACTAGCCTACACATAATCTTATCAGCATGATGAATAAATTATATTAACTGGAATAAACTGTATACAGAAAGGGAGCAGAGAATGTGACCGATCAGCCCAATCTTCACAAGGTCATGCTTTGCGTGCTCTTTATAGCACTTTTTAGCGTACATATTATACGCAATTTTAGCGCGCATACGATACGAAATATACTCACCCAGCCAATTATACACAGCGGGTAAATTTTGTGTACCAGATGCATGTAAAAGATTATTTTTGCGTAAAGAGCACGCCAAATAAAAGCCCTCGTGCAATAGATACGCAGTGCTAGGAGCGATCGTGAGGCTGTCCATAACTTGGGTCTAGCGTGAGTTTAAGCACTCTCACAAAACACCCATTCAAATCAATGAATTGGAAACGGACTACACTGCGATATGAATCTCTTACAACGAATCTGGACTTTGTTGTTTATGATGGGAGAATTTCAGTCAGAATTCAGTCAGAGAAAGCACGCACTGAACAAAACTCTTCGTTTCAGTGATGACTAATCTGAACGCCTCTGATTGGCCATCACACTCATAAGCTCAATGGAAACGTACGATTGGTTATAATGCTCAACACTCCAAAATGAAATCTGATGGAAATGCCGCAGTCGGATGGATCGAATGAACGTATTGTAGTTTGTTTAACCAATATTATCACTTAAACATATTATATTATATAAATATTCAACCCGATCTCACGGGAATTCGTACGAATTCTACGAGGTGGCTAATTCGTACGAATTCATACGACCTCACTCGTACGAATTAGTACGATTTGAATCTGAATCGGATTCAGACTTGACAGCCACACTTCCTGGGCTACTCTGGGGGCGCAGTGCAACGCGTAATCGCCTTGCCCCGCCCCCGTGCCTGCCCGGATGCGTGTGAAAAAGGCTTTTAGCAGTATGGAAGCATGTTGGTGCTGTGGAAAGCCAGACATGCCAAAATCTGCAGAAAGTTTTTTTCCTCTCTCACTACCCTTAGTGGCTGGGGTGGCTTTGACTACACAAGGGTAGTTCTGAGTCGGGGTTGAGCTGTGCAAGTTATAGCACTGGCCCTCGGTCAGACGATGTCCACACTGGTGGTCCAGAAGCATCCCACGGCTAGGCCTTGTGGGGTACGAGACATCGCCAAAGTTCGCTTTCTCGGTGCTCCTATCTCACAGGGTTTGCCGTTTTCGGCGACACTGTTGGGGACTGTGCCCAGCGGCTCTCCACAGTTCAGAAGCAGGTTGAGGAGACCAGGAGCTGACCCGATATGAAAAAAGTCGACTCACTCCTGGTTTCTCCTCGGTCTGTTTGTCGCCAAGGGTGTCAGCCCCCTGTGAAAAAGATGTCAGCCAGCTTTATGGTGACGTCTAGCTTTCGCAGGAGGACGGCGCCACCTGTCTCAGCAGCCCTGAGACGGGTGACACAGGGTTGGAGGAAGTTGCTCTCAGGGAGATGGTGTCCTCGCCTCTCCCACCCCCGGAGGAGGGCCGGGTGGAGAATTTGTTCAGTTCCTGTTCCGCTGCTGGCTCCCAGAGTCCAGTGGTACCCACATTTTCAATAGAGCGATTTCTTCCATCTCTGCGTCACAAGAGGTGCGGACTGCAGTGAGTGACGCTCCCATGCCTCGCCACTCCTTTCCCCCTCTTCCAGCGCTCAGATGGCAGTGACGCCGCTACGGCCTCGTCACTCTCGTCTGTCACTGGCCAAGGAGGCGCGGAAGCCAGGACTTGACGCCCCCGGGCCTCACTCCTCGTTTCCCCTCCTAGAGGGTGAGAATGACAGTGTGCGCCGCCACGTTGCCTCGCCGCTCTCATTCCCCTCGCCCCAGCGCTCAGATGGCAGTGACGCCGCTACGGCCTCGTCGCTCTCGTCTGTCGCTGGCCAAAGCGCTCAGATGCCAGTGTCGCCGCTACGGCCTCGTCACTTTCATCTGTCGCCAGGCAAGGAGGCGCGGAAGCCAGGACTCGACGCCTCCCAGCCTCGCTCCTCGTTTCCCCTCCGACCTTCGCCACGGGACACTCAGCAGTCGAACGCCCCAGAGAAAGATGGGCCTTCCCTGCGGTTTGCCCCCCGGTGGGGGCAGGTAAGTGTTGCACCACACACACAGACCCCACCTTCGGCCGCAACAATGCCTCCGAGGGCGGGTCCCTGCCTTCCACCTCGCTGCCCCACCGCGGGTACGCCGGTGGTCCGAGTGGGCTCTTTGGTTCAGTCTCTCGAAGCCTGGATAGCGCTTCCGAGACCGTCCAGGTGGCTCATTCGCACCATCCGGTTCGGCTATGCAATTCAGTTTGCCCGCCGGCCTCCCAGGTACAGGGGTGTCCTCTTCACCCAAGTGCGGAGTGGCGACGCCCCTGTCCTGAGGAAAGAGATCGTTGCCCTGCTGGCGAAGGACGCGATCGAGCCGGTCCCTCCAGCCGAGATGAGGTCTGGGTTCTACAGCCCTTACTTCATTGTACCCAAGAAAAGCGGTGGGTTACGACCAATCCTGGATCTGCGTGTTTTGAATCGGGCCCTTCACAAGCTCCCATTCAAGATGCTTACGCAGAAACGCATCTTCGAGTGCATCCGTCCCCAGGATTGGTTTGCAGCGATCGACCTGAATGACGCGTACTTTCATGTCTCGATTCTGCCTCGACACAGGCCGTTTCTTCGGTTTGCGTTCGAGGGTCAGGCATATCAGTACAAGGTCCTACCCTTCGGCTTGGCCCCGTCGCCCCGCGTCTTCACGAAAGTCGTGGAGGCGGCCATTGTTCCCTTGAGAGAAAATGGCGTTCGCATTCTCAACTATCTCGACGACTGGCTGATAATAGCTCACTCACGAGATCTGTTGTGCGATCACAGGGACCTGGTGCTCCGGCACCTCAGCCGGTTGGGACTTCAGGTCAACCGGGACAAGAGCAAACTCTGCCCCACGCAGAGGATCTCTTATCTCGGTGTGGAGTTGGACTCGGTCAGTCAGACTGCGCGCCTCACAGAGGAGCGCATCCAGTCAGTGCTCAACTGCCTCAGGTCTTTTCGAGGCAGGTCAGTGGTCCACTGAAGCAATTTCAGAGGCTCCTGGGGCATATGGCAGCCGCAGCCGCAGTTACGCCGCTCGGTCTGTTGCATATGAGACCGCTTCAGCGCTGGCTTCACGATCGAGTCCCGAGATGGGCGTGGCAGAGCGGCACGTTCCGGGTCAACATTACCCCGCACTGTCGCCAAACCTTCAGTCCTTGGTCGGACCCTGCCTTTCTACGGGCCGGAGTACCCTTAGTCCAGGTGTCCAGGCATGCTGTGGTTTTCACGGATGCCTCTGCCAGCGGATGGGGGGCCACGTACAACGGGCATGCAGTCTCAGGTCTGTGGACGGGGCCTCAGCTGCATTGGCACATCAATTGCCTAGAGTTGCAAGCAGTACGCTTAGCCTTGTGCCGCCTCAAGGGGCTGCTTCTGCACAGGCATGTACTGGTCCGTACGGACAGCACTGCGACCGTGGCGTACATCAACCATCAAGGGGGTCTACGCTCCCGTCGTATGTCGCGACTCGCCCGCCATCTCCTCCTATGGAGTCAGAAGCATCTGAGGTCGCTTCGGGCCATTCACGTCCCTGGTGTGCTCAACCGTGCAGCCGACGAGCTCTCACGGCAGCCGCCCCTTCCGGGAGAATGGCGACTCCATCCCCAGGTGGTTCAGCTGATATGGGGAATCTTCGGAGCCGCTCAGATAGATCTGTTTGCCTCTCCGGACACGACCCATTGCCAGTTGTTCTATTCCCTGACCGCAGGGTCCCTCGGCACGGATGCACTGGCACACAGCTGGCCCCGGGGCCCACGCAAGTATGCGTTTCCCCCAGTGAGCCTTCTCGCACAGACACTGTGCAAAGTCAGGGAGGACGAGGAGCAGGTCTTGCTAGTTGCGCCGTACTGGCCCAACCGGACCTGGTTCCCGGAACTCATGCTCCTTGCGACAGCACCTCCTTGGCCCATTCCTCTGAGGAAGGATCTGCTTTCTCAGAGACGGGGCACTCTTTGGCACCCGCGTCCAGACCTGTGGAGACTCCATGTCTGGTCCCTGGACGGGACGCGGAGGTTCTAGATGGCCTACCACAGGCCGTGGTAGATACCATCGCTTCCGCTAGAGCCCCCTCTACGAGGCGCCTCTATGCGTTGAAGTGGAACCTGTTCGTCGTCTGGTGCTCTTCCCGCCGGGAAGACCCCCGAACTTGCCCGATCAGTGTCGTGCTTTCCTTTTTACAAGACGGGTTGGAGCGAAGGCTGTCTCCCTCCACCCTCAAAGTATATGTGGCCGCAATAGCTGCCCATCATGATGTGATCGACGGGAAGTCGTTAGGGAAGCACGACCTGATCATCAGATTCCTTAAGGGTGCTAGGAGGTTAAATCCTCCTCGTAATTTGCACCCTGTACCCTCTTGGGACTTAGCCCTCGTGCTGAGAGCGCTTCAAAGGCCCCCATTTGAGCCCTTAAATGACATAGAGTTAAAAGTTTTGTCTGAAAAGACCGCTCTTCTATTGGCTCTAGCTTCCTTCAAGAGGGTCGGGGATCTGCAGGCTTTTTCGGTCAACGAATCGTGCCTAGAGTTCGGACCGGGCCTTTCTCACGTGGTACTGAGACCCCGGTTCGGATATGTGCCCAAGGTTCCTACCACTCCATTTGCAGATCAGGTAGTGAACCTGCAAGCGCTGCCCGTGGAGGAGGCAGACCCAGCCCTGGCTTTTCTCTGTCCCGTACGTACTCTACGTTGTTATGTGGACAGAACGCAAAGCTTCAGGACCTCAGAGCAGCTCTTCGTCTGTTACGGAGGCCAGCAGAAGGGGAAGGCTGTCTCCAAGCAGAGGTTAGCCCACTGGCTAGTGGATGCTATCGTCCGGGCTTATGAATCCCAGGACATGCCTTGCCCTCCCAGGTTGACGGCTCACTCCACTAGGAGTGTTGCTTCCTCCTGGGCATTGGGGCAAGGCGCCTCGCTGACAGATATCTGCAGAGCTGCGGGCTGGGCGAAGCCCAAAACACGTTTGCCAGATTTTATAGCTTACGTGCTGAACCGGTTTCCTCCCGTTTACTCGCTACGGTCAGTGGCGCGAGGGAATAGGTTCTGTCGGCTTGCTACGCCATTCCGCCTTATGAGCTGGATCCGTGCGCCTTTTTGCTCCTTGGTTCCCCAACAAACGGCTAACCTTCTGAGCTCCTCCATCACCCCTCGGCATCAGGCGTGGCGGACTGCCTGATGCTAGGTCTATTACCTCTCTTAAGAAGTTGCTAGTAGACTGGGTGACCTTCACGATGACTTCCTCGTGGTCATTTTCCACGTTCCTGCTACCCTACGGGCTAGCCCCGTGTCTTCCCCTCAACAGACTCACTCTGTCGTCCTTGCTGAGTATGCTCCCCACCCTACGGGCTGGGACTACCTCGAGGACTCCCATATGTTTTACTACCCTACGGGCTAGTTCATATGTGTATTCAGTGCCTCCCTTCAGGCTGGCCGGGGGCTCCGCAACGTTCCCACATGGGCACGTTTCCCCAGTGGTATCCAAATCCTCTGAGCGGGTCTTGCGGAACAGCAGTGTGATTTCTTCCTAGCTAGCCCCCGCCCTAAAGATGAAACTGCTTGGCGGGGAGCTCAGCTGGGCGCTGGAAGGGGCCAGCACCATGGCGTTTTATTTGGGATCCCAATTCGTTGGAAACTCCTCCGACGAGACGTAGGAGTTCCCATACAAAAGGGAACGTCTCGGTTACGTATGGTAACCCTCGTTCCCTGAGTAGGGAACGGAGACGTCTCGTCCCGTCGCCATGCTTGCTGTACCTTCGCGGAGGACTGGACACCGTCCGGCTCCTCAGCGTAAAGCAAATGTGTGTGCGCTCGCTTCCGCTTTATACCCGCATTGACAGGCGGGACGCGGAATGCAAATCCCGCATGCCAATATTTATTGGCTCGTTTTAATTCACTCGAAGGCAATTGGTCTCCCTAGCGTGATCCCAATTCGTTGGAAACTCCTCCGACGAGACGTCTCCGTTCCCTACTCAGGGAACGAGGGTTACCATACGTAACCGAGACGTTTTTTTTTCCAATATCATGCAGCCTTTATACACATGTAGTATTTAAAGTATCTTCCTATTTTAATATGTAGCACCAAATTAAAGAATAATTCATTATTGAACATGCAATTTACCTGAATACAATATGTACTAAAGCAAAATGTAGGCTTAAATGGAAAAAAAGGAGCAGGGCTGGTGTTTGAGTTTGAGACCGCTGCTCAGTGAAGAGGAATGATGGGAGAATGTAAGCATAAACCGAATGATATTATTCTATGACCTGAGTCTAAATCATTCTTTTCCTTCAGTCTGGGCCAACGGCCACCAAACAAAGGATGACTACCAACATCAGATCCCTTACGGTCAGGTTAAAGCTGATGGATAAACCCAGAGAGCTGGGTGAGGTATAGCAAGCGGTGCGCGGTTGCAGTGTGGGTCGTTCTGGATTGGCTCTGTGTGGAGATGGGCAGAGCGAGTAAGAGAAAGCCACTCATGTGTGAAGCTCCACACGCCGACTTGATTGCCTGCTTTTGCGCATGTAGTTTTTCAAAGAGAAGATTGACAGTGTCATTTCTGGGCGTCCCCCCTTCCTCTACCGCTCAGTGCACCTGAATAGAAAACGTGTTTTTTTATTCTGTAGAGTCCAGGCCATAACAGGCTGTTTAGAGTTTTGGTTATCTTAGTTTATATTATCAAAAAGGACAAACAAAAGAACAGCTTGTTTTTAAAGACAAGTTTATAATATTGTCTCAGAATAGATATAGGTTGCAGATTATTTTACATGCACTTACGCGTATACTTACGGTGTACGTACCGTAAGAAAATACGGGGTAATATAAGGGAACTACATGGGTTTAGGTTAGGTTTAGGGTTAGGTTCAGGGTTAGTACCTAGTTATTTCCCAGTTATTGCAATTACTATAATAAGTACATCGTATGTACATGGGGAACAAGACTGTAAAATGAAGTGCTACCATTCCATATTTAAATGTCTAACAAAAGCAAGGCTCTGAGAGACTGTAAATAGAGACTTCTAAAAATACTCACAAGTGTGGGGTCAGAAAGGGTTTATTCTAAATAAACTTTTTTATTTTATTTTTAAAGTAATGACATATACTTTAATGATAGAATAATATCACATATATATATTTTAAATCAAATAAATGCAGCCTCTGTCAGCAAGAGACTTTTTTCAAAAACAAAAAAGCTTTCTGGCCCCACACGTCTGAATCATACGTTATTCGATCACCTTTAATTTCCTTAATCAATATTTTCCACTATTTTTGTCCACTGAAAAATTATGGTTGCATGGTATATAAAACGCAGTGCCAAACATTTACCGTGGTACAATCACACAAATTCTTGTCAAATTAAATACAGCATTTAACTTTGACTAAAGTGGTCTAGGTGAGCGTCTGTAAGGGCTTGTTTGTTTTCTTTACTGTTCATATAATTGCTTTTGTCTGTTGCATTATTAGTATCTACTTTGAGGTTGAAAGGTGAAGGAACCAACATGAAAATACATGACCATTGCACAAATGCGAACAGGCACAAATATATTTAATCCAAATAGCTTATGGTCTCGTGAATTTTTTTTTTCCTTCTTTTTTTTTTCCTTATAATGAGCGTGTAATTAACTATTTGGGTCACGAAATAAAGTTCTCCGCTGCAGGACAACAATCTATATTTGTAACATCCGTTTTTATGTGGCAGGCAGCAGTCAGAACTAGACCAGACTGGATTGTGCAGGTGTGGTCAAAGGTGTTCTGCGAGTTAATTACTTATGAAGCCTGATTTACATAACACTCACTTTAGAGCATGAAGACCGCAGAGAGACAGGAATGGCAGCCATATTTGCTCAGTGCTCCGAATGACAGCGGAAAAGGTTTGTTTATCTGCTCGGAGTATCTGTGGAAATCATGTAGGGCTTTTGTGCTGACCTTTTCCAGTCAAAGACTGCACAAGTTATTCATCAGATAGCAGAAAACATTGCTTGCTTAGTATTGGGGTGAACACATTGACACACACTGATACACATTTATAGACCATTTGAAAAGTTCACTATATTCAAAAGTTTGTGGCCATTTAAATTGTTTACTGCCATTGCGCACTTTTACTTAGTGGGTACATTTATGCGACTATTTCAAGGAATAATTCACCCGAAAATAAAAGCTATGTCATTATTTAATCACCGTCATGTCATTTTGTACCTGAGGAATGTTCTGGCTAGGGTTGTTCATCGAAAATCGATTCCAATAAACCTGATGCAGTCTGTCTCATTAACATTAATCAAAGAACAAAAGAAAACGAAAATTACTCACTGATATTGACTGAATAACTTTTGCAAATAAGGATTAATCTATATTTTATTCATAAAAAGAAAACTATGCAATGTTATTTTGCATTTGATTACAATTGCAGTTGTATTTTTTTGTGCTATTGCTATTTGTTCTTATTTTATTACTGTTTCCTCAACCATCTATGGAAACACTTAAGCTTGAGTCGCCATTGGCTTGTGATTTTTATTTTATTTTTACTCACCAAACTTTTTACATGGAATGCAACAATGCAAATGAAAAAAATCGACATAAATATAATATAAAATATAAAATGTAAAATATAAATGTCAAACACTTATAGACAAGTAAACAGTCTGTAATAAAATAAGAACAAAATGAAACTAGAAGCAAAAGCACAAATAAACACAATAAAACAGACACAAATGAAATGAACAGTCCTTCTCGGGTTTTTCAGGTAGATCTAACAGTAGTTAGATGCAGATTAGATTAGCTACAAAAATTTAATAAAGTAATCAAAATGTAAAATAACTGCATAGTCTTTACTGTATACATTAAATATATATTAATCCTTACTAAAGTGAGCAGTGAGTCTTTTGTTCTTTGTTTAACATTAAAAAGACAGACAGCAGCAGGAATATTATGACTCCTGTCACTTTAAGACATAATGCACGGATCCAATATACTGACACTGTTACACGCATTTCTATCTCGACTGTTTAAGTTCACTTAAGACATAACTGACTATGTTTACTAGGATATGCATAATTATGTGTGAAATTGTTCTTTTAACACAAGAAGTCATAAAAGAGCTCAAATCAGTATTCGCGTCCTTTTAGACACGGCTTTCTGGGCTTTCTGTCAGACGCACACAAGTTATCTTTCAAGTCTTCATGTGCTTGAAATGTTTAAATAGACAAAGCTTAAAAAAAAAAAAAAAACGTGCAAATGATAAAGTTTCATAACGATGCAGCACTGGCCCAATCGGGACAGTGACAGTTCTATCAACTCTTGGACATCGGTCAGTCCTGTTGAGCCCTGCATTTAGATACAGCACAACATTTCTCTTTACAAGGCATGTGTAAAAGCCTCTCTCTTTCTCTCACGGTGAGTGCGCTTGCGTGAGAGAAAGCGGTGGAGGGTGCTCTCAGCAGGCAATTCAATTATATCTGTGCTAAACTTTTTTGCCGCTAACTCAATCACAGGAGACTGAACTCGTACAATTTACAAGCCATTGGCTAATCAAAGACATTTTATTAGTCGCCTAGCTTGAAATTTGGTCGCATATACAAGTGATTTATTCGCATTGTAGAGGGTATTTTACTTGTTTTGAATAATGTTTGAATAATGTCATTACATTTGTGCATATTCTGTAAACATTCCGTTCAAACGTTTTGGGTCTGTAAATTCTTTTTATGATATTGAAAGGAGTCTTTTATGCACATCATAGCAGTATTTATTGGATGTAAAAACAGTAATATTGAGAAATATTATGGCAAATTATAATGACTATTTCTATGATGGCTAAGCAATTTTTTAGCATCCTTACTCCAGTCTTCAGGATTTCAATCTTTCAGAAATCATTCTAATGTGCTGATTTGGTGCTCAAGAAACCTTTCTTATTATCAATGTTAAAAAAAGTTCATATTTGCTTAATATGTTTGTAAAAATTGATTAAAAAAAAACTTCAGGATTCTTAGATTTTTGTACGTCTTCACTGTCATTTAAAAAAAAATTTATGCATCCATGCTGAATTAAAGTATCAATTAAAGCATAAAAGAAAAAAAAGAAGAAGAAAAAAACGGTATTGTAATCAAATCTGATAACCCGCATGGCTGTAATGTCTCAAATTTTATATGCTAAAGCAGAATGTGAGAGCTAAGGTAGAAGATAAGACGTGGCGTAATAAATTACATTTTAGGTGATCTACATTTTTTAAATTATACTAATATTTTATTTGTGGTCTAAAAATACCATCACAGGTAGCATTATATGAATACAAATGAAACCAAATGAACATCAGATTATCGGGTCAGAGACAATCACATGATTTAGCTTATGCTACACTCAATGACCTTGAGATTTCACAATCAATCTCCATTATCAAAGGGACGCCATGTCCAAATTCTTTAATATTTAGATGAAGAAAATCTTGCAGCTGGACAGTTCGTCAGAAGTCTCAAAAGGGGGAAGAAAATCAGAGGAGAAGGATTGGAATCTCCCAGCGGAGCTGCAGTCAAAGTTGCAGTGAAGTGCAGACGCAGCTCTTTTGTTTATCTTTTCAGCTGTCATAGACACATAGGAACAGCTTCAGCGGCAAAGTGACTGTCAGAAATCGAGTAAAACAAAAGGAGAGATGTGTTTCTCTCTCAGATTCTCTCTCTCCAGACCATTCCCAGCTAAGTTTTCTCATGGCCTTATCTCACATTGCTAACACAGTTACTGCATTCAACAAGGTGTCTTCTTTGCAAAATAAAACCAAATTGGAAAATCTATATTTTGTTACTTCACGATTTCAAGCTTTATGAATAATCTGTGTAAAACACATTATAAGGAACGCTTTCCATTGTAATGATGTCGTTCAAGAGAATCACATATACCACTGCCCTTTTTTTTTAAGGGCCTGTTTACACCTGGTCACTTCAGCTATCCGATAGTGAAAAGAACAGGTGTAAATGCCCTCCGAGGCGGATTTAAATCCAATCGCTCAAACCACTTCAGGAGGCAATTTGAGACACATTCCAGACGAAATTGGACACGTATAAATGTCGGTATTATCGCTGTATTTTTTTTTTTTTTAAAACAGCGCGATGGTGTGCTGTGTCATACACGGCTGTTCTAACAACAGCAATAAGAACCCCGGAGTTAGTTTTTATGCGATCCCGACTGTCAGAAAACATGAAGGGAAGGAGACAGAGGAGTTGAGCCAGCGCAGGAGAGACTTGTGGCTAGCTAGGATAAATAGGCTAAACTTTCAGCCAACTCCCCACAGCAAAGTCTGTTCCAAATCGTTTTACCACAGGTAACGTTAGGGATATATGCCTCACAGCAAAGTCTGTTCCCATCATTTTACCACAGGTAACGTTAGGGATATATGCCTCACAGCAAAGTCTGTTCCCATCATTGTATCACATGTAGGCTAACGTTACAGTTTTTGGATAACTTAACGTTACCTCACAGCAAAGTCTGTCCCCATAATTTTATCACATATGGTTAGCTGTAAGCAGTGGCTGAAACTGCTCTTTCAAATAGAGAAAGCTGCCATAAATTGAGACAATTATTCAATTAGTATTAATGCGATATTGTCCTTTGTGGGCTTAAGTTAGCCAGATCCCCAAAACACAGTTTATACCTACACTGAGAGTTTTCAGGCATGATCAGATATCAGTATCATGCAGTAATTTGCAGTTAGTAGTTATAGCTTACCTATGAACATATAGGGCTGGCATTGATACTACGTAGGGAATTAGTGCTTGTATGATGTGTTATTTTGTTTCAGCACCTTCAGCTCCTGCGAAGTGTATGCGGATACTGTATGAACGAGATAGTTATAAATATCCGGATAAGTTACGGCTGGCAATAAGGACGGATCTTTACTTAAGGCTATTGGGTCTATTGATATGGGTTCACAAAAATCAAGCTTATCTTCTCTTGATACCGACGAGACGAAGCCATTAGGCTAACGTAACTGCTCCCTTTAATTCAGCTAGCTAGGGGAAGGACATTTGTCATGTCAACAATATGGCCGCGGTTAGCTACTTCCGGTGTTTGCGAATAAGGTCTATAGGCTTTTTGCAAAAAAGCTTCACTTTCAAAAAAGCTTCAGGTTCATTTTTCATTTTCAAGGTACTAATCTGAGCTTTCAAAAAGTCATTGCTGTTTTTCCTGTACAAACTCAATGAGTTAAGGTCCTGCGAGGCACAAGCGGCGGAAAAATCAAATATTAGCTAATCAACAAAACTTGCTACACAAACGGCTATGATTCCACTCATTAGCCCCACAAGGCATCGCTCTCTCTTCTTCTTCCGTTTCCTCGCTTCAAAGACAATCTCCTGGAGAAAGCAGTCAACGGCAGAAAGAACACAAGACGTTTAGTGTAATGTGTTTTTGAAATCTCCCTTTAATATGTTAATCTCTAATTCGCTAACGTGTGTTCTGTGTAGTGTACTATAGTGGTAGAAAAAAAAAATGAAATGAAAATAACACAATGCATTAAGGGCAAAGACAGAAGCTGTGAACCATAACTATACAAATACACTGCCAGATACATTTCCATTCTCATTAAGAGTAACATCCAATGTAGCACATGCAGACAGCAAAACCTCCCAACTCAAATAAACACAGACACACACATTTATTCATTCATTTACAGTAATAGTGCCACATTTGGGTGAATGTTCTGACCAAATGCGTTTCATTTACTTTATGGATTAGGCTACTACTTAATAAAAGATCAAATATGTACAGCCTTCTGAGGATATGAAGATATACATATAAAAAAGATGAGTTTTATTATTATTATTATTATGTAAAATAATTCTATAAAAAAAATCTTAACAATATTAAACATTAAACACACACACACACACACAAACACAATACATATTTTTATAGGTCTAATGTTTCACATAAATGTATGTATGTACTGTATGTATAATGTACAGTGATGTATTCATAAGATAACATATTTAATCAAGGATCAATATTTATACTTCAGATTATTTCATATAACAATTTCAGTTTCAATGTTTCAGATGGATGGCAACATTCAGTCATGTCAATATAGGAAAGGACAGAAGATCAAACAGAAATAGAAAAGGATCTAGTCTGTTTCTTTTCTCATTTCTCCCATGACTGGAGCACACTGTGCTGTCTGGGGCTGATTACAGTAATTGGCTGAACCTTTATATGACGTCTTGGACCCCCAAAAATGACAGGGGCCTCTTCCGCCCTCAATTTCAAAGTGCTAAACACGGCCTACAATTACTCTCGTCTGGATGGGAGCAGGGTACTGATTAGGGGGCATAATTGGGTTAATTTTCTCTCAGTACATGTGCTTGAATTGACTTGCTATATACAAACAGCCTGAGGCAGATTGTACAGCTGTCTGGACTGGAACGTGTAGAGCAAACAAAATCCGAACATCGATAACACCTTGTGTATATCTAGATTAGTAACATATTATATTAACAGTGGTATGTGTTAAAATGTAATCGATGTAGTGAATAAAACTAAAAATGGTCTTTAGGAGACTATTTACAGCATTAACTTTACAACTACTCTTTTACAAAGATTTATAGAATTGTGCACTCATGCAGACAAAGCATCACCAAAATGAACTGACTCAAAGAGCACAGTTGTGTGTCAGTGGGCATGCGGTAGGGGGTTAAACAAAAGAGGATTATCCCAAACCAATTCACTGAAATCATCAAAATCATCTCACCATGAAATCGCAAGAGACTCAGGCCGTGCAATTGGTAGAAGCCCCATCCTTTCAGGACAAATTATGAGGAAGAGTGAAGAGGGCCTGATAATCTGTCCTTGGGGGCACCAGACACTCTACTACAGCACTATTGTTCTTGAGTTCAGCACCACGGAGAGCTCTCAGCCAATCAGATGAGAAAGAGTGCTAACCAATCATGACCTGTGTATGTCTCTACAAAATTGTCTTCTGACTATGTGAGCAGTGCTTTTAAAATAAAACACATCCCTAGTGCTTTACGCATGTCAGTTTTTTGTGTATTCAGAGATACATTTGAAGCTGGGGACTTATTTGTCACCGCTGAACTAGAATTATCTAAACAATTAATATCCCTAAGGTTTTTGCATTCTTAAACTGAAGGAATAATTTAAAAATAAAAACTTCCATAAAATTAATATATTGCATCTTTCTGGCCAGTCAAAAAGGATGACGCCAGTGTGGAACACATCTGCCATTCTCATAACATTAGTATGAGTAAAAAAAAAAAAAAAAATTAATAAAAGCAACAAAGCAAACGGTAGCGGATTAATCTGTTCTGAATGCAGCCAAGAACTGTAATGATAGGTACGGCATCCTGCCTACATTCAGAATGCATAAACAGTGATAAATCTCCCTCCTCATGACTGTAACAACAAAATAGACCATTTATTTTTTACAACAAATGTACAATAATAGCACCAAAAATTTATATATAGCCTAGTTGATAGTATAATATATAGGCAAGGGGTAAAAAAGTCCCACATAAGACAGAGACCGTCATATTGGCCTCTATTTGGCAATATGGAATTTAGTTAGCTTTCATAGATGGATGTATGGTTGGAGAGATAATTAAACACATACAGTGCTGGTCAGAATTATTTGCCCCCTTGGTAAATATGATCATAGAAAATGAGTGGGCTGAACTGAAGAGAAGCGCCAACATGGATCTGGAGAGATTCTGTATGGAGGAATGGTCTCTGAAATCTTGTAAGGTGTTCTCCAAACTCATCAGGCATTATAGGAGAAGACTCAGAGCTGTTATCTTGGAAAAAGGAGGTTGCAAAAAGCATTTAATAAAAGGGGGAAATAATTGTTCCCAATGTGTTTTGGAGAAAAACATTTATTTCATAATGTGATTTTCCCCCCGACTTTCAATTATTTTACTTCAATAAAAGGTTAGATTTTTGCTTTTTTTAAATAACATATCAAAAGTATAAACAATGCAGATTTATTTTTTACAGCCATCTTTGATCATATTTGCCAAGGGGGCAAATAATTCTGACCAGCACTGCAAGTATGTGTGTGTGTGTGTGTGTGTGTGTGTGTGTGTGTGTGTGTGTGTGTGTGTGTGTGTGTGTGCGTGTGTGTGCGTGTGTATGTGTGTGTAAAACTAAATAAATTAAATAAATAAAATACATATAAATAAATATTTTTAAAAAGTGCACGTAAGAAAATAGCATAAAAACACAACCTGCTCTACACAGTAAAATTTAAACAAACTTGGAAGAACACGTGCTTGTATTTCAGTGCTGTGTTACGGGATATTATTATTCTTTGTTAAAGCAGAGCTGTTAAGAAATGTTTCCCCTGAGGGAAGCTTCTCCACTGTGAAGAATCTGGCAAAAAAAAAAAAAGTTATTTCAAATAGTGAGGCTATCTGGAGAAAATGGCGCCATTTTGTTTGGCAAACCTAATTGAAAGCCAGAGGCAGGATAGGAGCTTCTGGTACACTCATGGTAAATAAACTCACCTAAAGGATTATTAGGAACACCTGTTCAATTTCTCATTAATGCAATTATCTAATAAACCAATCACATGGCAGTTGCTTCAATGCATTTAGGGGTGTGGTCCTGGTCAAGACAATCTCCTGAACTCCAAACTGAATGTCAGAATGGGAAAGAAAGGTGATTTAAGCAATTTTGAGCGTGGCATGGTTGTTGGTGCCAGACGGGCCGGTCTGAGTATTTCACAATCTGCTCAGTTACTGGGATTTTCACGCACAACCATTTCTAGGGTTTACAAAGAATGGTGTGAAAAGGGAAAAACATCCAGTATGCGGCAGTCCTGTGGGCGAAAATGCCTTGTTGATGCTAGAGGTCAGAGGAGAATGGGCCGACTGATTCAAGCTGATAGAAGAGCAACTTTGACTGAAATAACCACTCGTTACAACCGAGGTATGCAGCAAAGCATTTGTGAAGCCACAACACGGTCATCCTTGAGGCGGATGGGCTACAACAGCAGAAGACCCCACCGGGTACCACTCATCTCCACTACAAATAGGAAAAAGAGGCTACAATTTGCAAGAGCTCACCAAATTTGGACAGTTGAAGACTGTAAAAATGTTGCCTGGTCTGATGAGTCTCGATTTCTGTTGAGACATTCAGATGGTAGAGTCAGAATTTGGCGTAAACAGAATGAGAACATGGATCCATCATGCCTTGTTACCACTGTGCAGGCTGGTGGTGGTGGTGTAATGGTGTGGGGGATGTTTTCTTGGCACACTTTAGGCCCCTTAGTGCCAATTGGGCATCGTTTAAATGCCACGGCCTACCTGAGCATTGTTTCTGACCATGTCCATCCCTTTATTGCCACCATGTTCCCATCCTCTGATGGCTACTTCCAGCAGGATAATGCACCATGTCACAAAGCTCGAATCATTTCAAATTAGTTTCTTGAACATGACAATGAGTTCACTGTACTAAAATGGCCCCCAACGTCACCAGATCTCAACCCAATAGAGCATCTTTGGGATGTGGTGGAACGGGAGCATCGTGCCCTGGATGTGCATCCCACAAATCTCCATCAACTGCAAGATGCTATCCTATCAATATGGGCCAACATTTCTAAATATACATATGAACATGAGGGCAGAAGGCTCAAAATTATTCATTACTGTTTCTTTACTGATTTGCATCAATACTTTACTATAACAGAACATAACATAACATAACATAACATAACATAACAGAACAGAATAGAATAGAATAGAATAGAATAGAATAGAATAGAATAGAATAGAATAGAATAGAATAGGTCATATTCTAAAACACACATTTGATTTTAAAGAAAAAAAGTCATGTTTTCTATGAAAAATCTATTGGGGATTGGTGGGGAATTTAAAAGATATAAAAGACATCAAGATTGCCTCTGTAACAAATTATCAATGTCCTTTACCAGTTCCCTAAAGGCGTGGTATTCGTCCCAGAATGCACTGCACCCTGCAGTTTCAGACTCAATAAGAAAAAATATAACAAGGACACTCTGGGATAGGGCAAATATAGCAATCAAACACATACACACACACTCATAGACTTGTGGTGTCATCTGACGGTACAACTGGTATTTCTGTCATGCTGGACTGCAGCTACAACCCATTATGCATTGCATGTTTATCTCTTCCTATATAATCTAAGCACCAATGACTTCAGAGTCAGTGAGGGATCCCACACTCTATGAGAATCTCTCTATCCGATAACAGACAGAAACATTTCCGTAATTAAACTATGATGGGAATTATTACAAGGAATAATTGATGCTGATTAAAATAAAAGGGTCACACATATTCTCACCTTGCATAACATGCAATCAGATACATCACTCTCACTGGATTCAAAATCCATATAGGCCATTCTGCTATCTTGATAATTGTGCTTTTGGAAACAAAATCATTTTCCTGTATTAATGAGGTCACTTTAAAAAAGGCAATAACTTACATATACAGTGGAAGTCTCAGTTACAAATGAGCGAACCATAATGTTTTTGTATATTTCTGCTCAAACAAACAAAGTAATGTTGCTGAAAAAATAATCAACGATCATAACAGGGTAAATGTATTGGGTGGGTTGGTGGTGGTGGGGGGGGTTAAGTAAATTACTACACTATCTACATTTCTTTTACAAAACAAGAGATAAAGTGCATAACCCTGAACAATTTAAATCAAAGTAAAAAAAAAAAAGGGAACACTTAGTTTGCATTGAAACAAATTAAGTCATTTAAACATTTAAGTTTAGTGAAGACATGCACTTAGTAGATGAAATGTAGTAGATTCAACTTTACAGTGACAACAAATACCTGTATAAAAGTTTAGCTTAAGCTTAAAAATATGTCAAGACCATTTACTAAAATATGCACATTTAGGCATTCACAAACCAACCAAAGCCCAGGAGCTAATGTCATTTTGATCACTCTTCATCTTATCAATTAGTAAAAATAGCTAAGCAAATGAAATGCATAAAAATCAGAACAATAACACAGCTGAGTGTGTGCGTGGGAAGCAGCCGGTGCTGTTCATTTCCCGTTGATTTATTCCCCAAGGGGCACATCTACTATCTCTTTCTGGTTATATCACAAAACAAACCACAGTGAAATCTGAATGTGAACGCAAGGTTTGCTTGTTGAGATGTGAATGAGCACATATAAGGTAAATCTAAGGTTTGGTCTAAAACAGGGTCCGTTCCAAACTAACTTCAAATGAAATAATTGAGGCACCTTTGAGGAACATGATAAATGGGTAGCTGAGGTGTTAGTAGATATTTCCATGAGTACAGTATTGTACAGTATTTTTTTTTTTTTTTACAAAATTGTTTTCCCCATTTGTTTTATAACATTTCCAAACTGGCATGATGATCAGACAAAATACATGTTTTGATCATTTATTTGTATTTATTTTTCTAATAAACCTGCTCAAAGACGACCTAGACCTCTTAGAAAAAAAACATTAAATAAGAAATTCAGCTGCAAGAGAGAGAGGGTGCAGATGCTCAAGGCCAAGGCCCAGGCCCAGGCACAAGAAAGATGAATGATGGGACCTAAATGAAATGTCACTCCCAGTAATGGGAAAAGTCTAAGCCGGAATGCAGGTCACTTAAATTGCAAAAGATACACTTAAGCGCGTTTGCCACAGGCGCAGTAGAGTTGACAAAACTGTTAATATTAGCTGGCTGCTAAAAATAGAAATGAGGAAGAATAAACACTTTGGCATAGCTAACCAAGCCCTGAATCATCCAGTGGGACATCAGAGTGTGTGGTCCTAAGTGCTTGTTGCCCATACGGATACACTTAGTCCTGGCTATGGATACATGCTAAAGTTCTGGGGTTATTCAACATTTATTAACATCAAGTTAATCTTCTAGTTGAAGTGTTACAGTCCTAAGAGCTACTATCATTCTTTGATATTTTTCAGACTTCTTAACTCCCCTCTTCTTAAAGCTAATGTCCATTTGGGACACAATTGGCTCTCTCTTTTCATGTCAGGTTATTAAGTCCTTAGTCGCTTTTCCTCCATCGGGCCGAACGGTTCTAAGAACAGTAAGGAATTTCCACTTGAGCCAGGTACGGCACGCTTACAAGCCATTCTCGGCCTGGAATTCTCGGCACGGTTGGCTAACCGACCATGCTGAACTGTGCTGGTAGAATGCCTGTAGTGATGTCGCCACTCAGGATTGGTCACTTGACTGTTGCCTGGCTACCAGTTTCTCTGTAGCTGGCTTACCACGCTTTTTGAGTGGTGTAAACACAAATTAATAATAAAATAAAAAGAAATATCTGATCATTCTTCATAACACGGTCACTATTTACATCTCATATCATCTGTAAACTTTTGCGTTATAAAGGAAATCACTGACATTTGGCTCTTGTCTGGGAGTTCCATAGAACAACCAATGGTAGAATTAAGCTATGTCAGCTCTACTTCAACCATGTGTCATCACTATATACTGTACATACATCTAAACTGTTAAATTTAACCAAAATGTCTGTGGGACAAGGCTGTTATACAACCTGTGGGTTATTTGTCATACTGTAGCTGCCCCTTTGTGCTCGCTGTCATTGGCAGATGTGAAGAATGACACCTTAAACTCACCAAATGTTAGATGAATGTGGAAATAACACCTCTGGAGTATTCATTATTTTAAGCTTCAAAATGTTCCCCAAACTCTCACTATTCATTGACACTAGTGTTTAACAAACTGCTGTAAGTGCAACATCAGAATCTCAGCTACATATCCTAATGTGCCAGGAACCAAACTTAAAATGATTCTTTTTTTAGAAAACAAACCTACAGGGAGAATTAAATGCCACATACAGTACAGTATATCTACATAGAGAAAATATAACTTGTATATGCCATACCTAGGAGGATTTTTAATTCCCACCAAAGCTGAAAAAAAAAAGTTTTTAGCTAAGATTAAAAGTAGGAGTGTAAATTGGATCGGCAGGAAATGACACGTGACTTTACAACTCAATCGTGTCATATTTCAAGTTTCAAATTAAATATTTTCCTGCTAAAACAAGTGATTCCTTTTATTCTATGTTTGCTTAAGGTCAACATGAAATCAAAATGACTCCATTTACCTTCTTAAGACACATTCCTGGTCTTATTGTGAATGATACATGTGCATTATTACAGCAAGAAAAACAAAACAAAAAGTATCTTTCATCCACATGCAAAAAATTCCTCTAAAATTACAACCCCAAATCCGAAAAAGTTGGGACATTTTGTAAAATGCAATAAAATCAAGAATCTTTGATTTGTTCATTCTATTTAACCTTTTATTAGCTGACAAAAGTACAAAGAAACGTTTTCCAATGTTTTCACTGACCAACATAATTGTATTTTGTAAATATGAACAAATTTTGATTTTGATGGCTGCAACACACCCCAAAAAAGTTGGGACAGAGACCAAATAAAAGTGGAAAGATTATCCAAATTAGATTATCCAACTATTTTGAAACTTGCATTATTGTGAAGGTACCATTGACATGGAGGCATATATTTGGATTGTACAGAGACATAAACTGCCATCAAGATGACATCTTTCCTGGGAAGCACGACGATGCCAGGCCTCATTCTCCGCGTGCTACAACTGTATGGTTTCTAGACACTCTGCACCATAGAAGGGAGGTGCCTGCCTGTTTACTGCAGTCCAGATATGTCTCTTATGGAAAATGTATGACCCATCATGAAAAGGAGAATCAGGCAATGATGACCACAGACTGTTGAGCGGCTCTCTTGTATCAGACAAGATTGGGCAAATATTCCACTAGCAAAACTCCAACAATTAGTATCCTCAACCCCCAGATGATTAAAAAGTGTAATTAAAAGCAAAGGTGATGTGAGACAGTGGTAAACAGGTCTCTGTCCCAACTTTTTTGGGGTGTGTTGCAGCCATCAAAATCAAAATTTGTTCATATTTACAAAATACAATTATGTTGGTCAGTGAAAACATTGGAAAACTTTTCTTTGTACTTTTGTCAGTTAAAAAAAGGTTAAAAACAATGAATAAATAACAGATTCTTAATTTTATTGCATTTTACAAAATGTCTCAACTTTTTCTGATTTGGGGTTGTAATAGCACCTTTCTAAACTCCTGCCAAAGTGCCAAGCTAAAATCACCATGAAATCAAAACTTTTTATTTTTTTTAATGGAAGATTGCAGTGTTTATCATAAATGATTTATTTTCATATAATCCATCCCTCCAGCAACCTGTCACGCACAAGAGATCCAAAAAAAAAAAAAGCATTGAGGTTGATTTTTGACCTTTAGTCTTCTCAAAAAAGTGGGTGCCGGCAATCTTTCAAGGGGTTCTCCACAAGTGACTGCAAACTCGAATTCAAGTCTGGATTCGATAAGGGACGGAATGTCCACATTTCACAAGCCGATCAACTCCCGATGGTAGACACTCGAGTTCCATCCTATATTTGTTTCTCATTGAGTATTCTGTTTCACCTGGAAATGTGTCACATTATAAAAGTAAAATAAGCTGCAAAATACTGTTTCATGTTGATTGTGTATGCAGTAGGCAATGAATAGGACAAAAGCTACACATTTTCCTCAACATACATGGTGCATCACCCTAAACTTGGGGAAACACTCCTACTTACCAGCTGTGTCAATGAGAAAGAAATCCAGGAAGAAGAAAATAATGCTAATTCAATTTGTCAAAAACAAAAAGCTTTGTTTTTGGGAGACTTTGGGAGATTTGGGCTAAAACATCACACAAAAATAGAAAATCATAATTTGCATTGATTTACCCTTTTCCATTTGGTTAAAATGATTGAAAGAGATTAAAGGGATAGTTCACCCAAAAATAAAAATTCTGTCATTATTTACTAACCCTCAAACTGCCCCCATTGACCATAATATTGCCCCCCAAACTGCCCCCATTGACCATAATATTTTTTTTCCATACTATGGAAGTCAATGGGGCCCATCAACTCTTTAATTACCCATTCTCTTCAACAGAGCCGATCCTCCCTATACGCACACTACGCAAGTTGCGTAGGGCCCCGGAAATTACTCAAGGCCCCGTCTCCCCCTCGCGTCAAAGCGCGTCAATCAAAGTTTACAACATCGATGAGATAATTAAGCGGACCTATCCCTCTGGTCACGAAAAGAGAGACAGAGAAAAACACCATGTGAGTGAATTGCGGGAACAGCGATCAGGCAGACTTGTGTTCTCTCCTCTCCAAGTTTGATGACAGCAAAGAACAGTAAAGTTAAGTTGATGTGCATCTCTCTCTATCTGTCTGTCTAACCAACCCGATCTCAGGAAAGCGCGTATCTTTACCGCGAATTTAATGTGCCATTTATACGTCAAAAATAGTTTTTGCGTGCAAATGATAGGCCTACACAGTTTTCGCGCACTCCACACATCTAATCCAACCCAAGAGATTTACAGTGCGTAGCATATGCAAACATTTTTGGCGTATAAATAGCACAAGAAATTAAATTTGTGGTATAGATACGCACTTTCATGAGATTACTTTTGATAATATGAAGGGCAACGGTGTTTGTTTATAAACTGCAGCTCGGAAAAGATAACCGCGTCGCGGGTTAACATGAGTTCATATGCGCGTGCACGAAATGAAACGCGCACTTTCCAGTAAAACATCTATGGGGACCAGTTACCAGTACAATATGGGCGTTATGGCACTCCTCATTAGGCGCTCATACTTTTAAAACAAGACAATGATTATCTAGTCTCCAGGTCAGTTTAGTTACAACTCTGCAATAAAGCAAGATGGAAAGCAATCTATTGACATTGACTATATTGCATTTAAAGGGTTGGTTCACCCAAAAATGAAAATTAAGTCATTAATTACTCACCCCCATGCTGTACCAACCCCGTAAGACCTTCGTTCGTCTTCGGAACACAAATGAAGATATTTTTGATTAAATCTGAGAGGTTCATGACTGCTACATAGGCTGCCTAAGGGAATGAAACTTGACGGCCCAGAAAGTCATTAAAGAAAATGTTTAAATATTCCATGTCACAACAGTGGCTCAACTATAAGTTTATCAGGCGACGAGAATACTTTTTGTGCGAAAAAACAAACAAAAATAACGACTTTATTCGACTATTCCTTTTCTTCCTTGTAGGCCTGAAACGAGACTTCAAGAGATTTCCACGACGCACGCGCGAGAACTTAACTGAAGTAGTTGAAGGAGATCGCAATTCTCGCGCATGCGTCGTGGAAATCTCTTGAAGTCTCGTTTCAGGCCTACAAGGAAGAAAAGGAATAGTCGAATAAAGTCGTTATTTTTGTTTGTTTTTTCGCACAAAAAGTATTCTCGTCGCCTGATAAACTTATAGTTGAGCCACTGTTGCGACATGGAATATTTAAACATTTTCTTTAATGACTTTCTGGGCCGTCAAGTTTCATTCCCTTAGGCAGCCTATGGAGGAGTGATCCAGCTGTCACATTTAATCAAAAATATCTTCATTTGTGTTCCGAAGACGAACGAAGGTCTTACGGGGTTGGTACAGCATGGGGGTGAGAAATTAATGACTTAATTTTCATTTTTGGGTGAACTAACCCTTTAAAATGTTGATTGGCTGGACATACTGGTCAATATGGATGCACATCCCTCAGTAAATAATAACCATCAAGTATCAATTATTGCTTTTATCATTTAAAACACAGTGACATGCAATGGCAAGCCATTTTAGCTTTTATTAATTCACAGGATGCATTTTTGATATCAATAATTACATTTGTACTATTTCAAATGTGAATTCTTGATATTAATATAAAATATGTCTATTTCTGATATCAGGAATTAACTAAACGAGGGAGGATTGTAGTGGGAGAACTGGGCTGTCAGGTGTGACTGTGTGGCAATGGCAAATGGTTTACAAGGTCAGGAAGGAGGGTCCCTTAACAGATTTTTGCTTAGGGCCCCAGGGAGGTCAGGATCGGCTCTGCTCTTTAAAATATCTTCTTTTGTGTTCAGCAGGAGGACCAAGTAAATAATGACAGAATTTAAATTTTTTGGGTGAACTATCCCTTAAACTGAACAGAATAAGTCTGAAAAGATCAATTATTTATTTTAGTCACTGTAGTACTAGTCTGCCATCAGAATGGATTTTCAGTGCTCTTGCAGTGGAGCTAAACTAAAATTGCTGAATATTTTATTCAATACAGTCAAACTTACCCAAAATAGCAAACAGTCTCATACCAAAGGTCGGCTATGTTAAATTCATAAGCCATGTTGGATGCCAGTGGGTGTAAACAGAGGAAGTCCTCATTCAGCGTAATGCTCCTGGCACATACGAGCAAGACTTGCAAAACCCTGGCAGCAAAGTTGACACATGAGCACATGATGACATCCAAACAACAGCTTGTGATTAGCCCAGAAGCATGAATGTCTGGTGGTCTCGTTCTCAGCTGTGTTACCCATCACTCCCACAGCACTAAGATGGGGGGGGGGGGGGGGGGGGGGGGGGGGGAGCGACAGGCGAAATGGTAATCAAAGCAGTGACCTCTTGACAAGAAGTCCACACCTTCAGCATGAAGCAGCCAGCTTTTCCCGAAAGGCCAGATCAAAGATGTGTCCATGTAAATGTGTGTGTTTGTGTCAGATCTGATGTGTCTCTAGTATGTATTGTTTGTGACACACAAAATCATTTCACTCGAAAACCAATATACTACAAGAAAAGAATACCAGTACAGCAGACAGAATGGCATAATCTGATGTGTCACTGTCTTATTTCTATTCTAAGCCAATCAGGGTACAAGCATCTGATGCACGGATCTGCATATCACATGAAACCAAAATGTCATGCAGAGGAACACCTAAAAGCGTTCACGCATGCATCATATCAGAGCGGATTTCCCTGCGTGTGGAGCGAACCCACTCGTGCAGGCTGAGCGTGGCGTGTTTAATCTGGGACATGAAAGGGCACAGCACCACCTTTGAAGTCTTTCATTTCCTAAATCGAGCTTTCTGAGAGATGACGACCCACAGTGTCTATTAAAAAAAAGGAATGCCGGTACCTTTTCTCTCCCTTTGCTTTTTGTGATGGTGAATGGTGGATCTAAAGACCTTGAAACATTAACCGCCCTCTCAAAGGAATGGTGGTGCTTGTGTCATTTTGGATTTCTAACACCGGAAACAGTGGCTTAAAAATAAAAATGCTTGAGCTAAATGCTTTTTAACATCTGTAAGTGTTTCTCAACTACTGAAATGTGTTTTATTAAAGTCACCATGAAATCAAAACAGATCCCTGTTACTTTTTCAATAAACATTCCTGGTCTTACTGGCTCTAAAACCCAATGTGTTTGTGTTCATAATCTTCCATCAAACCGTAACATGTTTTCTCTCTGAAACAACTTTCCTTTGTGGCTGACATCACCAGACCCTTATTTTTCAACCCCCTCCAAACACATATCCCCAGAGAACATTTCTTGAATGTCCTTTTTAAAATTAAATCAAATTAAAATTAAATCTTTATCAACATTATATATAAAATATATCATGGTTTCCACAAAAATATTAAGAACTACAATGTTTTTAATTTCATAATATTAAGAAATGTTTCTTGAGCACGGAATTAGCTCAAATTCAGCATTGCCATCATATGAACAAATTATTTTTTAATTATAATAATATTTTAAAATATACTTTTCTACAGTATTTTTGATTTAATAAATGCAGCCTTGGTGAGAATAAGAGACTTCCTTCAAAAGCTTAAAAATATCTTACCGACTAAACATGTACAGAGAAGAACTGTAATAGCATATTCATTCTATTAAGATAAATGAAAATGATTATTTTAATAACTGAGGCTTACAGACTATTCATTAGTATTGTAAAGTACTGTAGATCTACTGGTTTCTGGCTAGGTTTTCTAAACACAACAGATGTGTGCACCAGATAAATTATGTCCTGTCCTCTGCTATTGACTTTGCCTGAGGTAAAACTGTCTTTTGGGCCAGTGGGAATTCTCAACTGATTTACGGAAACTACTGATTATATCATAACACTATTAAAGGAACAGCATTTGATTTTTTTTTTTTTTGTCTCCGCTGACATATTTGCATGGAAATTTACTGGATGTCTTGTGAAACATCACCAGAAGACAACTTGCTCTAGCAGTGACTTACATTATAAAACAGTTAAGTTCTATTGAGCACTTAGGAACACAGTAATTGCCCTCTGATGAAATATTGCTTGCTTTGAAACAAACAATCATCCTTCATTATTGTTTTGCCTGGCTCTTGTTGGCAGGGCTTGAGGTCACAAACTCGATGTTTCACAGCAAGGCCAGATCAGGTGACTATCTCAGGCTTCCAAAGCACTGAGGGGGGGTTACTCACACCAAACACGGGCACGACACCGACACCGGTTACTTTCGGTGTGTGTGCTCTAGGAGAGAGAAGAGCAGGAAAGAAAAGATGTGCAGCATTTAACCAAAAGCACAGGTCAGAGTGTCCACAAAAAGGACAGGATCCTGTCTCACAAACACACAATTACAGTGATGCCAGGCCTTAAAGGGATAGTTCACCCAAAAATGAAAATTAGCCCATGATTTACTCACCCTGAAGCCATTCTAGGTGTATATTATTTTCCTCTTTCAGACGAATACAATCGGAATACAGTTATATAAAAAAATGCCCTGGCTCTTCTAAGCTTGATAATGGGAGTGATTGGATGTATGTCTTTGGAAGTCCGACACACAATTACGTTGTGTGTCAAGTTCAAGTGTTACTCTTTTGGCGTAAATCGATGCGTACGGCCGTCTGCCGGAAGCTAGTTATTTTAGTCGATAAAGTTTTAAATATGGATATTTATCTTACACGAACGCATCACTTCAGAAGGCCTTTAATTAACACCCAGAGACAGATGGAGCACTTTTAGCATGGATAGATGCGATGTGATGGACTTCCAAAGATATACAGCCATTCACTCCCATTATCAAGCTTGGAAGTGGCAGGACATTTTTTAATGAAACTATGAAAAACAAATCTTTATTGTGAGATTTTCTAAATATTACATTTATCAGTGTTATTACATGAGTGTTTTTAACCACTTTAAGTGAGTGTTAGATGAGTGTTAGATAAATGCATGCACATCATCCTATAAATATATATATAATATTTTATATAATGTAAATAAATTATATTACAAAACAATACAAGTATAGAAACAGTATATTGTGCATCCATAAGGGAAATCAATTAATAAATTAATACATTAAAACCTCTACAAGCCTTATTCCCTGCTCTTTTTTTTTAGTGCCTGCAAAAATACCTGCTGTTGAGCATGTGCTCGGTGAAGTCCAGGTTGTGTGTGTGTACACACTTAACAGGTTCTCAAGTCCAGGCCAGGGCTGACCTGCTTCCTCATGGCCCTTTGCCCAGGCAAGACTCATGCATTTTTCACAATGCACATAATTCAAACGGTGCTCATCACATACACACACTGCAGGTTAGCCAGACCAGGGTAAAAAGTGGGTCAGAATCTGCCATCCACGAGAGATTCCTCAGGCAGTTATCATGATCAGGTGTTGTGCTGTGTAGAAAGTAGTTTGTGTGTGTCTACCTTTTGTTTTGTTTTTTTGAAACCAGCACATTAGAAAACAGTGCTTTTTGTGTTCAATTTCTCACTGTATATGCTCTAAATTATACAGATAATGAATGAACGAGAAATGATTGATTTTTGCTGTATTTTCAAGACTTCCACACCCATTTCCAAATCGGACATCAACTGGCATTTATCTTGCCCTTCTCAAGCAGGGCGTTTGAAGCTGAATGGAATGAATTCTCAAAGCTATTCTTAGACCTTAAGTGTGTCCAGACATTGTGAGAAATGCCTACATGCAAGTCTTCATTAAGAAGTTTGATATTATGAAAGCAGAAGTCAGTACTGTGACGCACTGTTTAATCCCGCATGCGGATTATAACAGGGAAAGAAAATTAGGGTTAGGGCTGCATAAGCTAGTATAAGATTTCCACTGATGCACGAAAGTGTCCGCTTTAGTTAGACTTAGCCAATACCAGGGAAAACAAGGCCAAGCACCATGCTAACACACCATCCTAAAGAAACACCTTGAGAGGGGTTACTATGGCAACAAAGTTCTGCTTGAGAGGGGTATTGATTACTAGCAGGTGTAGGTTGTCTCACACATATCTACACGCACACATTTACACATTTAGTAATCTAAATGAGGTGAGGACATAACGTTCTGTTGTTTTCATACAAACTATTAATTACTATAGACTATCAAAATGATTTATAGTCTTTTATGAGGCAGTATATATAACTACTTTGCTTAACTTGTTCCTCCATAGCTGCTCACTAGGCTTTGTTTGGAACAAAGCTCATTTGATCTGTTCTAACAAAACTTCGCACCCCTGAAGAGATGAAAAACAAACTACTACAAACAATTCCTATAAACTACATTAATGGTATCCTACTGGCTACATTCCAATTCCATATTTATTTATAACAGCAATCCTCTTAATACACATTAAATAAAGAAGCTTACTGTGTCCAGCATACCTGAAAGACTGTACAAACAACTCTGATCTCAAATAACTCTCAAATAACTCTCAATCAATGATGGTTAATAGTGGTAAATATGCTTGTTTCGTGCTTGACGCAATTAAAGAGTGATTGTGGGAATGAAAGCCCTTTTGCTGTTTCCAAGTAAACAAAGTAATGAGGATCAATGGGTGCACTGCTGGACACCAGATGTTCATTTCTGCCCACTTCTAACAACGCATGTAAGGCTTGGCACTGTATGACCAGATCCAGATATCTACACACGGAGACTTACATATAAACTCTCATTGCCTTGACCCTTGTAATATAATAATTTTTTTTTTTTAAAAAGCACGGTAGCCTATGTGTAGAATAAATGCATTGTGTTATTTAAGATATTTTTATATTTGCCTTACAACCAACTAAATTTGGGATATTAAATATTTCATCAAAAAGCATACATATCAAAATATCAAAGAAAACATGCTGAAAAAATCTATAAGCTTATGTGTAAAATAAATAAGGTTACATCTTTCCATTTTTTCTTCTATAGAAACTAGAACTCAATTACATTTGGCCCAGTCTTATTTTTGTCAGTGTCATAAAGACAAGTTGTGTCATTTCTGAATCAATTTCCATTACTGAAACATGACATTTTAAAATGACAAATATCAGAGCAATGCCATTCACTCACAATGTGAACAAAAATTCTTATTATTGCCTGAAGAGCAACATTTTCAAAAAGATATAGTGATTGAGATGTCTCAAACAAGAGTGAGAGGTAATATCTTAGAATGAGAAAGGTACCACACTAAACACTCTGAAAATAGCTGGAAAGAAGAGGCTATTATATGAAATGTAACAAATCGAAGTACGCTGGCCCGGACTGATTCATGCACATTCACTTCTGCTAATTCTGTTCTCCATTCCACCCTGTCTGTGATGCAAAACAGAGAGGTTAAATCTTACTAATTGAAGTGGTTTTAAATTAGCAGTGCTTTTTGCAAATGTGCCTTCTACTTCTGCATGTATGATGAGAGCGGCCAAAAATATCTTGCATACAAAAGCCAGAATACATAGACACGCAAAAAAAAATGTAATCAATAAGCCATACAAGGTTGTGCACTGCATTGACTTTACCACAGGGACTGGTAAGTTAAATGGAGTGCTTAAAACCCCCTTAAAAACAGTAAAATCACTGTAACACACAGCCCAGAGTGGTTTTTGTTCAAGATTTAATTCATAACAGGACACAAATAAGTAATAATGTAACTATTTATCTCATTATTCATTTTTATAAGTAAAAAGTTCAAATGGAAAATGTAGAACTTGCTTTTACAACAAGCATGTAAACCCCTAATCTGCAAGCCAGCTTGTGAGAGTGGCTTTTAACCCACAGAATCTGTTCATCTGATTGATTACTTGGTATTCTTTTCATTATGTCATGATAGCCCATTTCAACAAATAATTAACAGTTTTTTGTTCACCGGGAAACATCCGAGCTGGTCTGTCATGATTTGAGTGGTCGCCTTGTTCTCTTGTTTTGTCAGGGACAAAGGACCGCCACAAGCCAGTTGGACGTGAGGACAATAATTACATTTAGCCATAATCAAATAGCACTTGTTCCCTCTAGGGACCAGAAAGGAAATCGTTGGGTACAGTAGCTTAATATGTCAGGTGTGACTCAGGGAAATTGGAGGCAATTATGGCCATAACTGCATTCAGATGGGTAGACTCGGGGGGTTGGAGTAAGGCTTCATTTTTTGTTTGTTTGTGTGTATGTGTGTGTGTATCGGGTGTGATTGATGTTCTTTTCGGTGTTACCCTGAAAAGAGCCTTTGGGGGATGGAAATAGGGCTGTGGGGAGGGGGACGATGAGTTCTGTTGTCTCGGTTACAGCGTGTGGAGATGGGGGAAATCACAGAGGGGGAGGTGATGAGGCTATTCTGTTTGAGGACACCCTGTGTGGCTGGTCCTGATTACACAAGAGAAGCCATCGCTCTCTGATCAGCAGACAGTCAGCAAGGTGGCTCAATCAGGCTTTCCTAAGAGCTCTTCCTGCACTGATGAGGCCTGAGGGGTCTTCAGTGAATGACATAAAATTTTTTAAAAAAAGACAATACAATACAAATTATGGACAACATGAAATACATAACACGGCTCTGAAAGTAACATCCGACTGGCATGTTTTCTAACATATTTGTACCTAAAAGATGAATCATGCATTTGTATCTCTCCCACTAAAAAACATTCAGTATTTGCTTGAAGACAACACTCTAACCAACTATTAAGGCGGCAATCATGGTCCATTTTAAATTAACATTTAGGCTGCGTTTGTGCCATTAAAAAAGAGTGTAAACTGCAGATCAGGGGAAGGGGAATTTTGGTTAAACAGGTTCTGTGAGTCCCAAAGAGACAAAGTGACCGAGGGATTAGTAGAGCAAATGGAATTACAGACCTCCCAAACATGTGATAAGGATTTCATTATCTGGTCTCACACACACCATGTGTCACCTCACTGCCAGGACGACCTGCCTTCAGATGTGTGGTAACGGAGAACGGTGTCATAAAAACACTCCACTCAGAGGAACAGGGTCGCAGAGCCCTTTGTACTGCAGCAAACAAGGTGTAAAAGGCAGAAATCACAATAGGATTCTTCATTTCAAATGCGGTCAGAAAAGTTGCTTCAGTTTGGTTTGGACAGGAAAGGTTCAGTTTAGTTTAGAACGGAAACATTAGTGATGAAAAGTTTGAAATAGAAAAAAAGGAAAGAAAACGGAATAACAGAAATAACAGAAATAACATTTCAGGTTTAAAAAATAAGAAAATCCTGAGAAAAGAAAAGAAAAGAAAAAAATATTTGTATTTATTTTTTATTATTTATTTTGAATAAAAAAAGAGTGAGCTAATCAGTCCCTACCTTCTCAAGGTTAGGAAGCTGGGTACATAATGGAATCAAATCTGATTAGATAATTAGCATAGCATTTGCATAATGGCACTTCAATTCATTACCTTGCATGAGAGTTCATCAGCATAGCGTGAGCTACAGTGTTTCCACTCCCCTCTGTCCTGTAACAAAGCTCAGACTCTCCATTGCCATCCAAAAAGGTCAACTCATTTTCTGCCTCCTGTACCAACTAATATCTATCAAAGACTCGCACACTTGCGGAATGACTTCAGAAATCTCTGGGTGGTCTGGAGCAGAGCCACAGTAACCAATCTGACCGCTGTGCAAAGCAGGCAATGTTTGCAGACTTGTATTGATTTAAGTTCATTAAAATAAAAATGTTTGCAAATGATTTAAGATGATAAAGAGGAACAGGTGAAACACACAGCATTGTGTGAGAGGTATTATGACAAAAAAACAAGAAATATCAATTAGTCTAATTAAATTAGAATATCCATTTACTAAAAATCTAGAGGAAATCTCTTAGCTCAGACAAAGCAAAGACAGGTAAAATATATACTATCATTAGGCATGCACATTGCACAGGAAAGTAAAATCCCAGTTATCTCAATGGAAAGAGACTTCTGCTACAGCCTCCAGTTTTTCAGATTAGAAACGTCTGAAACAAAGTTGATAGTTCAATGATAGCTTGAGAACTCCATTATGTCTAAAGCAACCTTTGAGCAAAATGACACTTCTCCTAGTGAGATTTAAAAACCCTAATCTCACATCTGCCTCCTCTGGGGTTACACTTGAGATCTCAACAAAATCACAACATATCACAAATATGCACTCAATAAATACGTCATTAAATATTCTATGCTATGCGATCCACATTATTTTTGACACATTTCAATGAGACATAAATGAGAACTCTCACACCTCTCCTCTACAGCTTTAGAAGATCTTAATAAATGTCAGAAACTGTGCTCAAATTTTCCAAGGTAAGTCTGTTTCAATACTCCCTCAAATATTTCTCAGCACACTCTTTTAGACCAAATTATCTAATCTTGACATTCATGTTCGTTTTATAGTTCAGTACTTTTCTGTAACAATTGTCTTATTTGTCTAGTTGTAGAATTCATAGACAAAGCTGACACTTCAAATAGATATAAACGAGAACTTGGTTATGCTTCCCAAGCTATGAAAGAACAACCTCTGAACACCAAAATGTTCCTCTGTTCTTGTTATAGTGTTAATTAGAAGTGGTAGTATTTTTACCAGTATTAGAAGTGGATTGCTGTTTTCACAATACACTGGCTCAAACTTATTTCATTTATAAAACAGTACCGCATAATACAAATACTTGGTGCATTTATTTGTTGTTTAATATAAACACGACAAAGTATATTGATTTGAATGATTAATAGGGATTTAAGCTGTCATGAAATGAACATTTTAATTCACCAATCTATTTATATCATCTATTTTCCAAATGCATGTTATCTTATATACACCAAAATGTTCCTCTGGGAAAATAAAGTTACATCACAGATAAACTAACAGATGGAAATAAAGAGAAGACTCAAAAACAATGACAGACAGAAAGTCCCTAGAGACCCTTCTTCATCTTTGTCCTCTGACTTTCTGTTGTTTTCTGACATATGCCTGTGCCAGAGAGGAGAACAGTGTGCAGACTGATATGATTGACTTCAGACGGGTGCCGAGGAATGGCGTCCGAGTGCCCTGAGATACGCAGACATGAGCGACAAGCCCTGGGCTACCCAAAAACAGCTGCTGCCTCTCACTTCCTTCCTCTATGATACTGCAGACACAATACTGTCAAACATTACAAAGCACAACAATTAGGAATCTTCCTGAGGTTTAACTGCAAGAGGTTTCTGAGGAAATTATATATGTATAAAAAAAACACACAAAAAAAACATTCCAAGTTTCACAAGCAGTACAAACTCGCTCGGCGGTGACAGGTGAAAGAGATGCAGCGATGGAAACAAATGCAGATAGATAAACATTTCGTAGTATCGTTCGGCACAGCCGAGAAGTAAATGGCATCCTAAATGGAAGCCCTTGTCATCTTAACTTGGGCGTACAGCAAGGCTGATTTGTAATAAATGTCCCCCCGTCTAGCAGAGGGATTTAACGCAAGGAGGTAGCAGGAGAGACAGTGTCGGAGACAGCGCTACAATACAACTGATTTTAATGCGACGCAGGCGAATACGTGCTAATGCATCTGACTGGCTATATAGGCCTACTGTATTGTCTGTCTGCCAGGTTCTTGCTGACTGGGCTCTGACTTAGCACTTAAATTGGGTTGAGGGAAGAAACTAGGTTGGCAAAAGGAATTGCAGCATATGCCTGGATTCATTTTAGTTTATATCAGCATTCATGCAATAAAGACCACACCCTTTATACTGTACTTTGCATTCCTAATGTCCAATGACAAATTCTGCATTCCCTCGTGATCCCAAAAAGTGGTAATTCACATGTATTCATTTAGCAGACCCTTATCTAAAGAGACTTACAAATTAGAAACATTACAAACAATCTGTCTTAACGCCAACAAAATTCATAGAAATCATGAAATTCATAGAAATTCAAAATTCAATGCCAGGTTAAAAAAATAAAGAAAGAAAGAAGACAAAAATACTTCAGATGTTTTTTCTCTTTACTTTTGCTATTAAAACGTAACATATTTGTGTCTGTGACATCAACAAACTAAACCTTTTCCATTCCTTATGGCAATCAAAAAAGGTTCCTTTCTGCAAATTAGACTTTTACAATTACTTTCATACCAACTGTAAACTATTCTGAAGTCCACATGAACCGTAATAGGGGTGTGAATTTTGATCATTTTGTCTGCTCGACAAATCAATTAGACCTGCATTCACCCAAAAATGCTACTGTAACCAATCAAAATATTACAAATGTAATCTTTTGAAGCTGAAAAAACTCTTGCATTTAGCCTATTATGTTTTCATAATTGACCACTGCAATTGATCAATCCTTAAACAAGCATACTCAGGTTTTCACACATGCTGCTCCAATAAAACAAACCAACTCTGCAGCTAAATGTCCTCATGTCCACACCGAAATCTCTATTGTGAAAACTCTGAAAGCAGACAGAAACATCCTGCAAATCACCCAAAACACAGGAAACTTAAGTCAATTAAAATGTCCTGCAAAAAAAATCCAGTGCAATCCAGGCCTATTCTATTTGAAGAATGAAGTTGTTTGTCCACTCCGAGACTTGCTGAAATATTGGTTTGGGTGAGACAAAGGGATGACGTGGTTCAACAGCGTTCCACAGGTATGCTCAGCCCAGGAGCAAGTCAGGGCTAAATCGAGGCCATCTACAAACCACGCTAGAGAAGCCAGCTATGAAATGACATGACAGCACACATGCACTGCCAGAATGAAATATCACAGTTCTTTTCTTCCTCTTCATTTCTTTATTTCCAAAAAACACAAAGCGGAAGTCATTGTACCTGACAGAACACAAACACAACACTTCTCAAAATTCCACATGTAAGATCCAAACCACAACAATACCTGACATATTAAGCATTATTCATGGTCTCGGGCAAGATAAACTAAGCATTTTTAGCAGCTGATACAAATATCTATTGGTTATAAGAGCACCAGGGAGGTAGAATACAGTTCAGACCACTCAGGCTGCAGTCAGAATACCTTTGGTGTATTTGCCTTCAACACTCTCATTTAATTATACTCTTGTTTCAGTCACCCATGGTGAGCAGCTATTAGCAAAAAAAGAACTAATAACAAGGATGTAAACACAAGAGAGCACAACTTGATGTAGGAAACAGTTCTGTACCTTTGCCCTTGGCTTGAGAAAGGAGACGAAAGGCAACAAAGAGATGGAGAGTATCCACAGAAGGAAAGCATGGAGAGATACGAAGAAACGGTCAAAGATCAGTCCACATCTATGCATTCAAGGTTCAGAATAACAGTTTAGCTCATTCAATGCACAGCAATTCAGTCAATTCAGGCATGCAGCATATAAGCAAATCACAACAGAGTGAATAACAGTGAAAGGGTGTGGCATACCTTGATCCGCCATCATCATGTGTGCAAAACCTTTGAGGAACAGAAAAAAGTCACAGAAAGAGAAGAACATCTTTAGGTATGTATCAGAGCATACAGTGACCTCACATCTTGGCAGAAGGAAAAAAAAGGTTTCAACTTTGTGATCGTGTTAAAGTGGTAATTAGAAGTAGTAGTATGAAGTAATTTCAAGTGGTAGCATTTTTAGTAATGCAACTAACCCTCAACCAGATCCTAATCCTACCCTAACCCTATAGTAAGTACATGTAGTTAATTATTATTACTCAGTACTTAAATATATAATTACACTGTAGCAATCGCACCTTAAAATAAAGTGTTACCACATTTTTGAAAATGTATTTTTTATCTAATGTGACTGCTAAAGTTTTTTAGGTTGTAAAGGGACCTTGAGAAATAAATAAATAACGTATTTTGTGAATATTGTGGATTGCTATTTTCACATTACACTGCCTCAAACGTATTTAATTTATAAAACAGTAACTGCATAGTAAAAATACCTGGTGCATTTTATTTGTTGTTCAATCTAAACAAGGCAAAGTATATCGATTTTAATGATTAAGTTGAAATTCACCAATCTATTTTCATCATCTACTTTCCAAATGCATGGTATCTTATTTGTAAAACATGTGTTTTCTTTTTGATAATCATAAAATGGAAGAGAATATCTGTCACTACTACTTTCATTGTGTCTTTAAGTATTTAAACTTTACTGGTAACTTTACTGGGAACACAGCAATAATTTTAAGCATATTTGAAAATTTCTACGTTTGTTACTATACATTTGAATACTGTTTTCACTGTGCATCAATAATGCTTTCACTGCCTGTAAAAGACAATTCAATACAACTTAAAGGATATGATCAACTCACCTGGGATGCTGTTGGCCTCTGATGGTGTTGCAGCAAAGAAGCCACAATGGAAAAAAGAAAAAAGAGAAGAGAGACATTCCAGCCATTAGAGCCCACTCATATTATCTTTGCATGAAAACTCATGCAAACTCTGACACACCTGCCAGCATGCACCGAGCAGATATCTGCCCTGTGCATGTACACAGAAACCCTTAAATGCCCCTTGCATTCATCCATCCATCCATCCATCCATCCACCCTCTCCTCTCCCTGGGAAATGATGATGAGGTGGAGGAGGGGGGGGGGGGGGGGGGGGGGGGGGGGGGGGGGTTGGGGGGGATCAGATCTATGGTGTATGAAACACCATGACACATCCACATCTAAGAGGTCTAGTCCATCTTCCATGTCTTACACACACTCCCAAAACCCACATCCACGCCTGGGCCATAAATCCAAACAGGAAACGGGACCTGTTCCCTTTAGAGAGGGTTGTGGATTTATGAGACGCTGATGTTTGTCTAAAGCACTGTTCCATACTCAGAGCCCACATTTACTCTCATTGTAGACACACACTCTCTCTCTCTTTGTCACAGGCCGCCTTTAGCACTGAAGCACTGGGCTGACTCATTTCATTATTGCACTCTGGTCGTCTCCCAAACCAAAGGGCATCCAACACTGATAAACGGGTTTTGCAATGCTCTATGTGATGAAAAACAGCTAATCTAAGATTTTTCTAATCTGTTCTGGCAATATGGATGGTTCATGATAATCCCAACATCCAACTACTCGATTAGTGAGGTCAGCAATTTTTGAAAGCTTTGATATTTTTAGCAGTGCTGCCTTTTACTGCGCTGTGCTTTAGCTGTTAGACACCGTAAAACCCTTCTAAAACACAGTGTAGCATTTATGCTTTTAAATGTAATGTGACTTATAAGTATTACATTAAATATGACTATTAATTTGACTATTTAAAAAAATATGCACATGGCAGGATGCTCAAAGATATATTTTTTTATATGTGTTAATTTTATTTAAAATATATAACAAAATTAAACTATATAAAGTAAACTATTATAGTTTATAAACTAAAGTATAACTAGGTATCCTGTATATTTTAAAATACTGTTTTATTTATTATTATAGCTTTTTGATAACTCTGAGATAATCCAGATTATTACAATGAATAATTGTGTATGATTCTAAAGAATTACAGATTTTGCAGTTGATATTTTTAGTACTAGGCACAGCTAGGCCAAATAACCAATTTATCTGTTGCCAGTGCACACAAACTGCAGCTAATACAGGAAATTAAGGGAAACCTGATGGGGTCTGCCTCCATTAAATGCTTTTAGTGCAGACTAATTACAGCTACATTAGACATTCACTTAGTCCTGTATGTGTTGATGTCTGTATTGACTGAAAATGCAATATGTCATCTCTCATGGTCACTCATTTTAGGGACACGTTCCAATGTGTAAGCGTGTCTGTCTGCCGTGCTTGTTAAAGGCTGGTACAGAACATTAAGTCCTCAGATGAGATGCATTAACCTGGTGGGGAAAGTATTAGGATGTGATTTGAGAGCAGAGAATGCAGAGTTACACTCAGCATGTGAGTGCCATAGTGACTTGATTGATGTGTTCAGCTCTAGAATTGACCTATACTGAAATTCTGAAGTCTGGCTGGAATACAATCGTCTGCATGCACTGTCAGCCTTCTACGATGACCTAGTTTCTCAGAAACAGTGGTGAGACAAAAATTGATGTAAAGTTGTAGCACATCAACAAATGAATGATTAGTTTCATCTGGATTTACACCAAATTGTCATGATTAAATCGATGATGATCAAATAAATGATCAAATAAAATTAATATATTAAATTAACTAGGCTATAATCCAAAATGTTTGCAAATAAAAACAAATGTTTAGAGTCTTTACCAGTGTCGGGTAAGTCTAAAAAGTAATTAATTACTAGTTACTAATTATTACATAAGTCCCATATCAACCTTGACCAGTTTAGCAATACAAGGATAGACATGAAACTGCTCTTTTAATTCTTTCAAAGTAATGATATAAAATTGCATATAGTAAAATGTTCTTGAACTTGGAAGGTTACATTAAAAACACATTTTAATATTAGACGCTAAATATTGATGTTGAATTCACAATTGTTTTATATAGAATTGTTCAATAGTCTAAGTATTTAATGCAATTATATCAGAAGTAACTAATTAAATTACAGAAAATTTTTGAGTAATCCCTTTAATATTTCAAGGGAAAATCAAAACGCATTACACCCAATATCGGTCTCAACCTTGAAAAAAGTAACTAAGGTCTACATATCCTCTTGATGCACTTTTGAACTTTTGCTTTGTTAACATTAAAAAAACACAAGGAGATTTGTAAAGAGTGGCCAGCTTAAACATAAACCTCAGCGTACCGATTCAGAGACCATCCACATGGGAAGACAGATTGAGTGTTTGTTTTGCTGCCAAATGTTTATTATTCTAATCCGCCAAAAGATTACGCGCTTTCGCAAATGATGTAGCGCCGTGGCTATCACGAATTTCACAGAGTGAGGAACATACGCCGCGGCAACACAGAACAGTTCTGAGGCCATTTTAGCCATCTGGCCATCGAGAGGAGTGTCAGATTGTTGTTGCCGCTGCTATGGCAATTGGATTCAGTCAAACGCAAGTAAAGCTAATGCTTAACACTTCAGACCAGCTTGCCATATGGCTCTGACCTGATATTTATTACCCGCATACAGATGTTTCCAAAGTCTGAAGACACAAGATTAAGATGGTATTAAGATTGCTCAGTGGGTTTTCGTAATGTTGTTATCAAACACTGATGGCACACATTAATGTCCACAGGTTTTGATTTGGATTTGTAAGAGATGCTAGTGGAGAAAGTTCAGCTGTCGCCTAACAAACTGCTCGGCAGTAAAGGCTGCCCCTGTGCTCCAATAATGGCCTCCAAAAAAACGTTTATTTATTCTTTTATGATTGGCTGAACTGATTCCCAGCATTCAAAGCCATCAATGCTGCTTTTACGTCTGGCTTTAGCCCCTATCAGTGGACTGCAGGACCCAGTCAGCCAAACAAGACGGAGAGGAACAACGGCTGTAAATCAAGCTCAAAACTCTGTACTCTTTACAGCCTATAAATCTAACTCTAGTGCCCGGTCTTCTACACATACCCCTTTCTCTCATTTTCTCTCTCTTGCGCTCTGAAAGAGGCTGTGCAAGCGTACATACACATTCGGATCTATATAAAATGCCTGAGTACACAGATAGCATCCTGACTTTTTAATCACAATCGGTAATTGTGTCATTAAGGAGAGAATCATATGAGAGGTTGTGTCTACAATGAAGGTAAAAACTCATAGGGCTCAGAGCACCGATCAATCACCCAGCTTAAACACTTCACAATCACAAGGGGAGAAAAGTTTAGGCCTAATCAAGACATTCGTTTTTGTAATTGTTTTCTTCCTAAAATTCATAATTTATCAAATTCGTATTGCTACAACTTAAAGCATTTAAGTGGATCTTAAGGATCTTTAAAGCAAAAATGATAGAGGAATATGAAAAAAACAACAACTAGTGTGTACCTTTCATTACCATCAGGAAACATGATTCATGAAGAAAAACTCAAAAGTTGTGATTTTCTTCTGTGGTGGTACAGTTTAACATAAAATTAGTTAAGTTGTGATTATACTTACAAGAAAAATGACCACAAACCAGAAGATCCATATATATATATATATATATATATTAGCATATTCTTTAAAGAATTATAAGACGGTCATAAAATTCTCTCTCTAGGAAAACCAGTAATGACGCTATAAAGAATTGCAATTGACTATTATAGGCAATATAAATAGGCAATTATCCCCCATCTCTGATTCATTCTCTGTTGAAGAGGTGCAACAACAAAACCCAGAGCTGTGAAATGGCCTCCTCAAATCCCCAGAGAAACTAAAATGGCCACTTCATAAAAACAACCAAGGGGATCTGAAAAGGCACCTTAACATCCTAACACCCCACCTCCTCAGCCGGGCATGATTAACACACACACACACACACACACACACAAAACGCTTGCCAGAGACAAACAGCTTAGTGCTTTACAGAGGTAAAAACGCTAGTAGTGCATTTCAATGACATTCGCTTTCAATTGACTGTATGAAACGATGGGGGAACAGAGGAGGCTGATTGAAAAAAATTCACAGCACAAAACACCTGCAAATGCATAGAACAGGGCAGCTTTCAGGAGACAAGCTAAGAGATGGCATTAACCTGGACCTGAGAGTCATACTCCAGTAGCATGAAACAGCAGAGGATGAAGGAAACATTCACATTACAGCAGTAAAGACTGACAATTTCGAGTAGGGTGCCGTTACATTGTATGTAAGTCAATATTGCATCTGCTGTATTATCAAGCTGTAAATATAAACCATTTTACCTTCGCTGCAGAATCGGCCAACATATTCTGTCTTAGAACAATCGCAAAGTGGTTCCCCATCCACAATGGAGCACGTCCCTCCGTTCTCACATGGGTTCTCCATGCAGATCCCCTCTGTGTCCATGCGGACCCTCTGGCTGCTTAGTAGAATAGGTTCCTTGCTATTGTACTTCAGTTCCCTGATAATTCCCTTAAATGGCGGAAGATCCTTCACTGTCGGGAGAGTGAGCACAGAAATGCGAATATCTTGAGGGACTCCGCCCAGGAAGAGGTCACTAACGATCTTCATGTACTGCCTCTGTGGCCGCACCTCACCCGATTTGATTACTCCGTCCAGACCCAGCACAGTTCTCAGGTTGTACCTATTCAGGGTGGCAGAATGCCAGCTGCTGTCATTGACTCGCTTGTCTGATACGACTGTGGTCTCGGCGCAGTCGATGCTGAACTGCAACTGGAGCTTCCCTTCAACCACCATGAGTTGCAGGAAGTCGCAGAAGCCGCCATCGTCAAAGTACAGGATTAAGGCGGTGGACACGTCTGTTTTGAACTGGAAGCTGAGGTCACTTCTGGTGCTGGCATCCCAGCGGAGATAGCGTGCCCACTGGCCTTGCGACCCTGTAAACTCCAGGCCCAAGCAGGGCCCAAGCACAGTACTGATCAGCAGCTGCAGCTGGACTGGGAATCTGAAGAAATTCATTGTAAAAGTGCTGGAGATTTGGGGTTATTATCCTGAACAGAAGGAAATCATTGAATTTGCTTTGGTTCAAAGGTCAGTGTATCCAAAGTACATCCCACAGTATGCCCAGAGATGCTAGAGAAGAGGTGAGATCGTCAACGCAGGGACAAACAAAAAATATCCTAAAAGAGGTGAGGGATTTAGTAGGGAGAACAGTCTTAAATAACAGTCATAAGGCCAATGACATTGCACAAAAATCCAATCTCTGTCAGGCGACAATCAAAGTTTTTCTTCCTCGTTTCCTGGAACGGATCGACTTGAGAAGACAAGCAGATGCGGTGCTGTGCGTCTGCTGAGGTGTTGTTTTCTTTTGGTATCTCCTCAGACCTCAATCATCCAGTCCTCCAGGTCGGACTCTTTCTGTATTTAGGGAAACCAGCGCAGTCTGCATGATGCCTTGTGGGTAATGTAGTTCATTCGGTTACTCTGACCCGTCTAGCTGTCAAAATAGAAAAGCATCAAATTACAAACGAATCCACAATGTCTCATTCTATCTAGTGTGGATTTATTTATACGTAAAACATAAAAGCATACAAAATTATATATTTAAAAAAAAAATGAATACAGTACACTTTCACAATTATAATCTTAAAAAGCTGCACTTGAATGAATCATTTTTTTGCACTTATGTTAAATGCTACTCCTAATTAAAAGTTTATATATTTTTAAGGATATTCCCCCAAAAGATCCTTCTGCTATCGGTCATCTAGTGTGTAAATTAACAGCATGATTCACATGGCAGCTCCAGCTATCATTCAATAGCAGATGGTCCATGTTTATCTGATGATGTGGAAAATTAAAAGGATTTTTGCAGGATACACAATGCATGAAAACAATAATATGAATGTCTACACATTCCCATGACATATACTATATATATCCAGCACCAGAGTCACCTAAACTAGTTCTAAAAATATGTAATTATTTGGTTTTAAAAAATATTTAATTTAGGTGTGCTCCTACATTTTGAACAAAAATCTATTGCAATGCATAAAAATGGCATTAAAATTTTTATTGAATATGCAAATTGATTATTATTATTTAGGGAACCTTGCATATTTAGATGCAGTAAAAAATGCAACGTAAATGTTTATTTTACAGTTTAAAATGTTTTAAAATTCTTAACACATCCTCAAGCACAAACAAAATGTCCTGTATTGTTCTACAAATGTGAGAGAAGCTTCCCATGCTGAGCTGACGTTTGGCCTTGAACCAACACAGATTAGTAGGACTTTTGTGAAGGCAAAATGCAGCTCCAGCTCCTCTTAACATGTGTCCTCTACGTGCATAAATGAATAGGCTCCAATTACATGGCAACATGCAAGGTGTAACCTAATAGTCATCTAATATTGCCCGTGTCCTTGCCAGAGGCGTAGGCAGGAGGTACGGCAGGACAATAGTGCTACCAACCCACGCGATTCAACAGAGCCGAAACACAATGTATGCCGTCAGAGCTCTGCCTGCTGCAGTTGAAGAGGGGAAAAAGAGCGAGAGACTGCGTGCTTGTAACAGATACTCCACGTTGGCTCGCGCCCACACCACGAAATATGCTTGTGTGCTTTCTCTTTTTCTTTTTTTGTCGAGTGAGGGCTTGCGGAGAGGAGGAGAGAGGTGAAAAGGCTAAACTGAGCACATCATTGACCTCATTGATATGTGATTGACACACTCCACTGGGAACGGCACACAAGACCACAAAATTAAGCCCCTGCATTTGGATCCCGCTTAAAAAGTCGGTGAGTAGGAGAAGGAGGTGTAATGGTGGAAGGGGGGTGGGGGGGATGTTAATGACAGCAGGCCCAACCATTCATCAGACACACAAAGCTGGGTTTTACCACAGGTGCCTCAATTACGCTCTACTATTACACCAGAAGCGCTGCGACAAAATGTCCTCCAGTGCACCCCGATGATATCATGGAGGCTTTGGGAGGAGGCGCACGCCATTTCAGCAAGCTCGTCTCCGTACGTGACACGGTTGCAATCGAGCATCCGCGTGGTAGAGCGGAGGTGTGGGCGAGGTAGAGCTGGGCCAAAATGGATGACATCAGCCTCCGGTGCTCTCCTCCTGGGCTGCCAGCCGGCAAAAGAGAGGCGTGAGGCTCTTACCTGGCCTCATCAAGCCTCCCCCCTGTGCCCCAAAGTGGGCATGGGTACCACCAGCAACCCCCAAACAACCTACTGCAGAGGAACAGCAACTTGTGAGCAGATTAAAGCGGGAGTGGTTCTGCAGCAGACTTTTATGGCATTACATCACCTTGCCTAAAACCACCATCCTTGTGCCAGTTTTCATTATACACCCATCATAATCAAAACCAGAGGATTAGTATTGTTATTTATGACCAAATTTCACTATGGTAAAGGTGTGGGGTGTGTGCATTATATAGGGCTCTGATCAAGACAGAGAGATCACGTCACACTGCGGTGTATTGGAAAGCCAGAGCACATTCGATGAGTGTTTTGGAGGCTGAGCATTACACAACGCCAATAGGAAATATTCTTCTCTGCGACACAGACACAAAGGCGATTTGAAGGAATAATAAAAAATAAACATCAAAACGCGGCAGAACGATATTAGTTACAAACGGAAACAAATGTAGGCCTGTGTATAGCCTACATGTTGCTTAAAAAACACTACCTATATTCAGTAAACAAAATGAAAAAATATTTTATTTAATAGGCTATATAATACATTATATATGCGTTAATGTGTATTTTCAGTTTTAGAATTATCAATCTGTAGCTACTATTTTAATTCGTTTATCTCTATTGAAAAATACATCAGTTACATTTAGATCATCTTGGCTTTATATGTAAATGGAGATTATACACCCACACCCGTGAGAACAAAACGATTAAAAAAAGGGAAACGACACATAAATGAAAAGGTCCAAACGTATTTTTTTTTAAGTTGTCTAACCATTTTATGTAGCCTATTGTAATAGCCTATATATATATATATATATATATATATATATATATATATATATATATATATATATATATATGATATTAATTGATATATATCAATTAATATCATTTTAAATTATAATTTTAGCAAAAATTCGTTAAAATGGAGTTGGCTATTAAATCTGAAATGCTTCTGTGCGCCAATATTTCGTTTTTAAAATAGCTTTTCGCTATAGCCTACGTTTACCTGATTTAAAGGGGTGCAGAATGTACACATGGGCTACACGAGCTGTAATTCACTGAAATTACGCTTTCGATCCAAATTATTAGAGCACAATTCAATCACCTAAAATAATGCATGCCAGTCTCACAGATAAATGTGGACATGTATAAACACAACGGAAAAATATTTTACATTGTTGTGAGAGGGCACTGCATTCTATTTCACAAAAGAGGTCACAAAACACCACAGGGTGAAATTATACTTTAGGCTCATGGAGAAATTAAACACGCTCGAATAAATCAATGATGCATTATTTTAAATCAAACATACGTGTTCATTTTCATTTCTGTCTGCTGTGAAATAATGCGTCGATGAAAGTGTGTGTGACAAGGCCGCGCTCAGGAAAGATAATCCCCGACAATTTCATCACAAACGACAGGCTAAAGCCGGTGAGGATTTGTCAAAATTTCGTTAAAAATTTTAAGACACAGTCACACAAATAGGCTACAATTTGCGTAGCGTAATTATCATTGAGACAAAAACATGAAATGTAGACTATTAAAAGGTAGAAACCTCGAATAGCCTACCTTTAAAATGAGTGTATGAGAGCGCGAGTGTGTGACGGTGGATTATTACCAAAGTCTATTAAATTCCAGATCTAAATGAGCCACTACAAATTGATGAGAATGAATTAAGATATTCTAAAAATGCACTGGACTCACTTGAGCACTTCGAAGCGACAAAAGAGCTGAATTTGCATTTTACATGTGCAAACGTGCCAAAAAATCCGTTTAAATGTCTTAACATATCGCTTATTGTGACATCAAGCCAGATATTTATATCAAATAATTTATATGGATTTGTACGTATTTTTAATCACTGCATCGTGTTATTACGTTAAAATAGTCAAATTATTTTTTTTAAATATACCGGTAGCCTACTTTTAATACATTGCCATGCTTAAATTCCCTGCACATTTTGTCTAACAAAAACCAGAATAATTTGGTGCACTAATGCATCATGATAGTAAAATGTAGGCTATTGGGCAAAGTAGCACACATGTGTGAATCTTAAAATTAAGCTAATCAAAATAAAATCTGAGCATTTTATAAAAACCTTTTTATACATAGCCTACTCTAAAAGGGAAAAGGAAAAATGGATGTGCGTTCCTGTGTATTTGACCAGTCCATGTGTAGTGCATCCACAAGGATCCTGCAGTGGGCATGCGTGTTGTTGTTTATCCTGAGTGGCAGTTGAACATGGGCTCCACAGACACCTGAGAACTCTTATTCATTATTTACAGCTACTTTTACAGATTAAGAAAAACACGGGCTTCCTGAGACCAAAGCGAGAAATTGTTTGCTAACGTTACATGTATACGGAGGAAAAGGCGTGTGTTTTTTTCGTGATTAGCCAACAACTATAATACAGGCCTATTGCCTAACTTAATACGAATAAATGAAATATAATGTAATGGCAAATGTCAAGCAGCTGACAAAAACAGGGAATACTCGTTTATTTTTGTGTCTCGAAAACCAGTCAACTGACAGAAATATCCTAGGCTTCTGTCCACATTGTGCTCAGTATTGAGGATGGCTGGCTATCCCCTAAAAAGAATAAATACTCGTAAACGTAGTTTTTAGAGTTCAAAACCTATTTTCGTTTCCTGTGGTCCTAAATAATGATGTAGTTTAATATTTTTTATCGCGCTTCCCCGGGAAACTACGCGAATGTCTTTTATTTCGATTCAGTCCAAAGCGTGGCGCGTTGACAGAAATAAAAGTAAAATTCAAGAACAACGCGATTTACACTGTGAAAACAAGCCAACTTAGTGTGAATACTCGAAGTAAGTGATGAACTTATAACATCCCGGCGAGCTTTCCATCATTCCGTAGCCTACCAAAAAAAAAAAAAGAAAAGAAAAAGAAACAGACTAACCTCAGTTTTCGTAAACATATCCAAAGCGTACAGTAATAATCCACATTACATTCCCGAAAGGCTCTATATGTGTGGTCCACTCCACTAAATAACGTTTTTTCGCGGTCTTGTGAGGATGTTGTGCCCGCGTACACTTGTCTCGTTCCGTGCTCGCTTGCAGTTACAGAGAGCCGCGCGCTCAGAGATACTGTTGGACAATCACGAGATTTCCACAACCGCGCCGCGCGACCCCGCCTTCATATTACTGCGCGGCTCGCGCCATTTAAAGGTGTAGCAAAATCTGAGAGAAAACTTCTTTTTTAAGCGATAGGTAGCCTACATTAACATTTGGAATGGGACACGCAATGTCTATGACATTGTCGTGTTTGCTACCTGTGAGCATATATGGCTTTCAATATGGCTCTCAGCCTGACTTTCACTCTCTCCCTCGGCATGCTCATGTCTGGTTTTTTTTAACTGCATATATGCTCCCAAAATGTACTCATGCAGGCGGTCAAGGCATAGATGGTGAGGAGAGGTTGTTCTAGTTTCATATATTTTTCAGTATTCTTACTGGTCAATCATTACACCACCCCTTGACAATGTTATAAAATGTATAAAAGAATGCAGAAAATAAAGCTGAAGAAGTTTTGTGAACTGAGATCATCTCCATGTTCATGGTTCTTCCCATGGGATATATAACCTAACACTTACATCTGTAGATCCTTGCTGTCCCCTCGAAAATGTACCTTCTAAAGATTACAGTCATTCTCTCCTCCCAAAGGGGCTGAAATAAATATAAAAATGAAAAGTAGCCTATTTAGGTCCATTGTTTCGCAACGTTACCTGCAAATAATGCGTTGTCAGTGCCTTAATGCGTATATCGTCATGTTTTGCCAGTTTTCAGTATTAAACTTAAAACACTAAACAATTTTATAGTAGGACATTAGAACCAGGCTTTGGCAGTTGTGTCAAGAATATCTAAACAAATAATAAAATCTAGTAATTTTATAAATCTACATATGTGGTCTTTACGGATGCATATTTGAAGAGGTATAACTTTTCACCTTTGACCAATCAGCATTTAATAGATTTAAATATTTTTTTCCACATCTATGAATCTAATCTGACCCCAAAATACGGCATTTTCTATATTGTATTCTCTCACAAATACAGGCAGATTTTTTCCCCTGTAATAAAGCACTTTACACCCAAATAAAGACATTTTATACAGGGATCTATACATACATTGTCCCAGAATCAATAAATTCATGAGTTTTTTAATGATAAGCTGCTGTCCTTGGTGCTGATCTTTACCATCAACACAACTGCTATCCAAAAGCTGCACTTTAAACCAAGTGGGGGTCAAGCGTTCAGTGGAGATGTATTTTGACTTAGAGTATAAAGCTATTTTCCAGATAGTTTGCTACTTGGGACGCAAGTGAAATCAACACGCTAAAAAAAACGATAGGTGTTGACCGTGGCATTGATTTGCAGCCCCAATGATCCATCATAGATCCTACAGAATATTGAACACGTCTCAGAGTTGAATGGATCAAATCTCTCCAGCCTGCAGAGTCAAGCTCATCTGAAGCTGAATACGCATTTGATGCAGTGAAGTGATTATGTTGCAATGATAGAATTCTTCTTGTAGCACTTTATCACATGCAGTGCCTGTGAGATGACTATGTTTTGGTGTCATTGACACAGTGAGAATGAAAGTTATGCTTCCACTCTTTTGAGTGCCTGTCCATTCCAGTATTCACCAACAACTAATAGGTCATGAGGCATCTACAAGCCCTGTGTGACAGACTGGCTCTCTTTATCCACTTCAAGACATTTCAGACACTACACAAAGACAAGATTTCCAAACCACCCTAACAAACCGCCCCTTCACCTGAAAGCTTGACATATCCCTCTCTCACCACATCCTACCAATTTCCTGTTATTGTTAATACACAACCAGGCCAGGTGGCATGTCAATACTGTTTTTGGTTTCACTTCCTGTGCGCCTGGTCTTATTCAAACTCTATAAATGTGTCTTTATCTTCTGGAGTAAAGGAGATACAGACTAGAGATACGGCCTCCAGCCTGACACTCACAGATATACAAATGTATAAGAAGATATTGATTTAAATAAGGATATATATCACACTGATGATGAAGCAAGCCCAGAGAGAATTCAAATCTGTGGAATTAGTGGAATTTATTGTGAACTATTCATCCATGCCTGTTTAATTTTTTTAACTTTTTAAATTAAAATAATACAACTCAATTACATGTCCAACCATTTAATCAGCTTAAGCCACTTATAATCGACTACATTTACGTGCACAAAAATAGCATTTTTTGTTTTTTAAGTTGTTGTTGCTTGACAGAGCATGTAGGCTGTACACAGCTGCATATATAAATGCAGCTTTTATATTGATTCAGCACTATTGACACAGTAGCCTTAACTTGCACATGTAAAAAGAGCAAACTTACCACATACTACATGTAACCTCTCCGGTCCTACTTGCCCCGCTCCAAGCGGGACTCGAACCGATGTCTCTGGCATGGGAGACAGGCGCACTAACAAGGACACTAAAGATCACAGTCTCTAGCGTCAAGCGCTAGTGCATCTCTTGAGATCAGGGAAGTGAGGTTTACCTCCACAGTTCTCAATATAATAATAATTTGTTCTATATAGGTACTCAAAGCGCTTTACATTTGAAAGGGGGAGTCTCCTCAACCACCACCATATAGCTGACCTCTGTTACACTCACCCCCTAAACCTCACTCTCATCCGGGTCATGGCACCAATGTAACCCCTCTGTTCCTACTCATCCCACTCCGAATGGTACTGGAACCGGCATCTCCAGCATGGGAGGCAGGAGCACTAACAAGTAAGCTAAAGACTTCTGTCACTAATGTCAATTGCCAGTGCACCTCTTGAGATCAGGGGAGTGAGGTTTACATGCACTGCTCTCAATACAGCTGGCCTCCGTTACACTCACCCCTTTAACCTCACTCCCACCCGGGTCACGGCACTAATGTAACCCCTCCCGTCCTACTCTCCCCAATCTGAGCGGGACACGAACCGGCGTCTCTGGCATGGGAGGCAGGCACGCTAACAAGGACGCTAAAGATCGCAGTCTCTAGCGTCATTCGCTAGTGCACCTCTTGAAATGTTAGCCACCTGTTGTCATTCAATTTGACTGTCAGGTAGTAGCGGATAATGTGCAGATTACAGAGTCTCTTTAAAAGAGGAGAACAGATGACAGCCTTTGCACTCACTAACAATTCTGAGTACATAAACAGTACACCTGTACAGTCCTCAATAACACAGACAGAAAGCGAAACCATCTGTTTACTCTTCTAAGAACTGCAAACAACCTACCTGCTAGCTGCTCTGGCATCACCAGTGTGTAAGGAGAGAGTTTACAGGGTGGCATTCTACAGATATTGATTTCAGCAGTTAATTCATAAAGGTCTCAGCTGTTCTTTTTCAATTAAACCTGGAAGCCGCCCGGGTCAAGTGGATCAATGTTGCGCCCGCAGGTATGAGTTCAGAGCAGATTTACTTAGATTGACTAAGTAAACAACATATTGACTGACACACTCACAGTACTGAGCTTCCTGTGTTGTAACTGATGACACAAGCTAAAAAAAGAGAGCACCCCGGGAGAGACTGACTGCTCTGTTCTCATATTCTGTTTAACGTCGCTCTGAATGACTGACCTATGGAGTTATTGGTTCCAGGGTTTAATTTTAACCTGGTATTTTTTGCAGTAATACATATTTTTAGTTGCTTTTCTTGGTTTCCATAAAGCAGATGCACCAGCCAAGGTATATTTCTCTCTCTCTCACGCTCTTATTCAAGTTTAGTGTCAGAAGGAAATCAGACAAGCAACACAAGCTTTGTTGTAAAAGGATGATAAGGGAAAAAAGGATAAGTTCAGTCGCTGCATAATGGCTGGTTTTACTATGAAAGACCTCTGTTTGCAAAGCGCATAAGAAAGTCAGGTTTCTGCTCCATGATTTTAAGTCTTAGTCTGCGCAAATCTAAAACCAGCATTTCATAAAATCGGATAGAATAGTAAAGATCTTCCAGCTGGGGCTTACGGTATGATAATAAACTGCATACACCATAATTTAACCTCCAGGGTGAATGCACAGTAGAAATAACCGGTTAAAGGAATAGTTTACCCACTATTTATGATCTATAATGAATAGTCATTGTGTCATTATTTACTCACCCTTTTATTATGTCATTTCAAAGACTTTCATTCTTCTTCAGAGCACAAAAAAAAGATATTTTAAAGAAAGTTTCAGCTGATTTTATGCGCAAGGGACAAAACTTTCAAACCCTGTGAAAAGGACCTATACAATTCAACTAGTATATTCAAAGTCATCAGAATCTGAAGCAACACAATCACTTTTTTTTTTTTTTTTGCAGCATGTTTTGTAGGGAAACATGAGCCTTTATTCTCTCTAAAATCAAATCATTGATCGAAATGTTATTTTAAAAACTGATTTGGACTATATAAATAAATTGTTATATTTCTATATATAAAATATATACAAATGGCCAAAAAAATATGAGGAAATCTAAATAACAAAATTTTCCAAAATATATTTATGTAAATATATTTTAAAATTAATATATTATTGGTCTTGTTTTGTATATATCCAAATATATTTAATAATATATGTGGGCGGGAAAAGGGCAAGCTACGTAAAATATGGCGACATAAAACGTCAAACCTCATTAGTTCTTGCACATCACGTGACCAGACGCCATGACCTGTAAGAACCAATGAGGTTTGACATTACTCAGGGGCACGTTCAAGCTCAAATCGGTGCGCAACATTTTGCTTCCGGTTTCCGGGTTGAACGACATGTTTCCTGGAAACGGTGTGCAACGGGGTTTGAGATACGCCTTCTCTTGTTTGGTGGGTGTGTCAAAAATGTCAGCCCAATCAGCAGCAACATGTATGGAGCCCCCCTAGTCCCACTTTGTCAAAAAAATTAATTCTAACTATCTCGTGGCCTCAAGATAGTACTATCTTGAGGCCACGAGTTTCCAAAAATTTCCAGAGTTTCCAAAAATCCCTTCACTCGTTTGGGATGTTCTCTTTTATTCTGGAAGGCAAGGGCAGTGACTGTAACATCGAGCGAATTTTGTAGTATAGCTATTAAACACGTATTAATAGCGATTTCATCAGGCTCCGAAAATTCTTCAAAAAGAACACACAGAATGGCCTTCTCAGCTGCCATAGTTGCAACTCTTGCATCATCAGAACTGGGTGTTCAACGCACCAACGTTTCAGTTTAAAAAAAAACGTTTTGCAACTTTTTGTCGGGGCTGAGCGCAGCCCTGATATGCTCAAAAGTCTAAGCCATGCTAAAGTCTTATTTAAAGTCATGTGACAAAAGATTTCAAAATTATTTCATATGTATATTTATCAAACATATAGATTTGAAGGCAGAAGGTTTAAAAGAATGTGGAGCTAAAAATAAAAATGAATACTGTATATCAGCTTTGTGTAAGACAGAACAGCCAGAATGGCATTAAGAAAAAAAGCGATACAGCGTAGGGAGAGAAAATCTGACGGACTGAAACAAAGAGAGAGATAGAAAACTAGAGAAAAAAAGAGCGATAACACATTGAGCCACTGGAGCATATACTGACATTTCCTCTGAGATTCCCACATTCATCAAGCAAGATCTCCGTATCGCACATCTCTCTCTTTTTCTCTCACTGTGATCAACAGTCTGAGAGCATCTGCTCAACCCCTCCACTCTAAAGCTGTGGTGGAGAATCAGCCCATGTTCACATTTATAGCCTAACTTACTCAACCATTGTTATCTCAAACCACAGCCTCACCCGTTTGATTTTTTAGACCCAAGACACACACACATGCACAAACACAATCACTTCCAACGGTTTGATAAGACTCTAAATTAATAGTGAAAACACACTGTCACAAGCCCAAAGGTTCCCATCTGGCATACTGAGCTCAACTTGTTTTATATACCAGAAAGCAGACCTGCTAATGATGCCTATATTTGGCTTCTGAAACTTGCTGACATCAAATCAGTCCCGAGTCACTGCTGCCTACCCTTTCATTTTGAAAGAGCAATGCTTCTGTTTTCATTTAAAACATTATAATTACATCATTAATTGAATGTTTCTGCTCCAACATGTTATAGGCTGTGGCGTTTAAACAGTTTTGTGTTAGTTAGTTAGTTTTGTAGAATATTTTGATGAAGTTGAATGTAAATTAAGCATAATCAATGTAATTATAGCCACATTATGTCTAATGGTCAAGCATATTCCTACTGTGTGTGTCTGTGATGCCTGCGTAGGAATGGAATGTGCTCACATACAGGTAAACTGAGTCTCCTGTTTCGACACTAGAGAAAATATATGGACGCCTCCATAGAGGTTTCCGATCCACTTCTTAAAAAAACAGACTTGAGGCACAGAACAAAATGGTAAAATAGTATTTATCATATTATACCATTTTGTTCTGTGGCTCCAGTCTACTGGGGTTTTTTTTTTTTTTAAGTGGACAGGAAACCTACATAGTGGTGACATGTATGGGACGTATTTGCCAGGTAGATCATATGAAAGCAAGTACAAACCCAGATGCTACCGATGTTCTGCAGTCGTCTCGGCTTTGTTATCTCCACAAATAAGGTCTAAGTTTTGGCATCTGGAACTAACTTTGGCATCTGGATTTCTTGCTAAGAGGAGAAGACTTTTTCGATGACAGTTTGAGTCCAGCTTGTGTTCTGATCTCATTCCACCTTCCTCAATTCCTGATCTTTCTCTAATTTTACAATACATACATCAAACACGTAATGACACAACTCAATTCCTGACTTCAAAAATCTACTTCCGCAAACCCAGCTAATGCCCCTGTTTCCCTCCACCACATACTGCAATATTATATTAATATAATATTAATATAAAAATATTTTATTAATATTTGTCTAGTTTTTCTGTAAAAATATATCTAAAAATTCTTAAAACAAGGTACATTTAGGATAGTTTGCCCAAAAAAGAAAATTCACCCTTGTCATTCCAAACCTGTTTGACTTTGTTTTTTAGTTTTAGTTTTTACTTTAGTTTTTACTTTTTTTTTTGTAGCACGAGAAGTATTTGTTTTAATTTTTTAATTTTAATTTTTTTAAGTACAATCAACTTGGATGTTTAAGTAATGTAAACTACATTAAACTGACTTAAAAGAGTTAGTTGAATCTCATACAAGTCAAAAAATTTATTATTTTGATGACTTAAAGCAATGTAAAAACATATGCCGTCATAACTTATTGATCATATAATTTCTTACAGTGTCAATTGAACCACACGTATTGCGGGAAGTTCTCTCTCAGTTCTTTTCCACGCCGTTTTTTTTTTTTTTCTGTCCAAAGATTATAGGCATTGTCTGGGTTCTGGGAATGCAGACATTATCAAAGTCTCATTTCCTTGATGTCGGGTGGCTCATTACTCACCCTGACATCATAAGTGCATTACCATAGACGCGTCCTGTCCCTAGACCGGTCCAACTTCCATTACATTTCCCAGAGCTGATTCTATAGAGATTACCTCACTCTAGCTACTTCTGTCTCTCTGAATCTGTTATCGGAGTTCCTCCCCCTATCCCCCCCTCCTGTCTGCCAGTCTCTGAAAACTCCTTCTCCATCTCATTCTCTCCCTGAAGTCACGCTCGAGTTTTAACCTTTGGTCAAATGCGTTTCTGGGAAAGGGATGAGATGATTTCAAATGGTTCTTTCATTGCAAAACTGTAAACAATAAGTGAGCTTAATCCAGTTTCACATTGTTCTACAGCAGCGGTGGATGTTTCATCTTGGGTTCCTGAGTGCTTCGTTGCTCCCACCTCCACTCTAATTACTGTGATTACACTGCCATCTTTAAAAGTCTTCATTGGCTCATTCCTCAACATGACCATTTATTTTCGAGCCAAGAAAAACTTATCTATGTCGAGCCGATTCTGCTTGCTTTAGAAGTGTAGAGCCACAAGGGTAGAGGAATGGCACAGGAAAAACATTGTTGCCTGTATATTGCCATTTCTGCTTCAGATGAGCCTTGTTCATTCATATCACTGCAAGATTTAAATATGCTGTTCAGACAGATCCATTTTTAATAGTCCGTATATTTCACAATCCAAACAAATCCAAAAAATGTTTTATCATTAAGTTATGACAATATTTTTACATTGCTTTACCTCTTCAAAATAAGTAAAGCAATTTTCAACATTTTTAATAAGCTATACAAGATTTTTTTTAAGTTCATGTAATTTAAGTTAAACATCCGTATAACTTAAACATCCAATTTGATTTTACTTAAAAATTTAAGACAGCAACTTTTTTTTACAGTGGCAAATTGTAAAAAATATATGATCAATAAGTTATGACAATATGTGTTTTTACATTGCTTTAACATCAAAATAAGTTAAACAATTTTCAACTTTGTTATACAAGATTCAAATCAGTTTAATACAATTTAAGTTAAAATGATTTAAACATCCAAGTTGATTGTACTTAAAAAATTAAGGCAGCAAACTTTTTTCAAAAGATTTCTTGCCATCTTTTAAGTTTGAGAGTAGCACACAATGCGCCAGCGAACAGGATGTTCCATGAAATTTGGCCCGGTAAACTTAACTCCATTGTAAGAGCTTTAAAAGCACATCCTGTACGCACGACCTCCATTATAAAATAAATGATGCTGAGTGGAAATGCAGAGAGCAGCCCACACAAAAGCAGGCCGGGACGTTTTCTCGTCCACTGCGTCACGATGTTGACTTACAGTCGTGAGCGCCTCGACCCCACCGCCAGCTAAGTGCACAATCATGTTATAATCACACAAGTGTTTGCCACGAAAATACTCCACGATACAAAAATACACGGAGAGAATGCATTCAAAACAGCACTTAACAGGTCTTAATTGCTAAGAGTGAATGGAAATCTTTGCAGAACAAAAAAAGGTTATTTGATGTGTTTCCAAATAACATCAGGTTTTAGGTGACCACTGGAATCAGGATTTAGACAGGCATATTCTAGGATATAACAACATGAGAAAGCATCTTTAATAAATAAAAAAAATGTGCTCAACTCTTGTGAAAATCTTAGCAAAGCGAGACAATGAAAGCACATTAACGGCCAGGAAATTACAGAGGTTGAGCAAATAGCGCTTTCTATTGACTCAAGTTCAGCAGCTGCAGAACCAACAATGGGCGTATTGTTCAATCTTATTTGAACAGTCGAGGTGGGTGGTGGTGGTGGTGGTGGTGCTGGTTTTCCTTGGTTTTCTTTCACCCACATTACCATTCACAAATCCATTCAGTCAAACATTTTTCATGTGATTGTTAAAGAAACTATTTAAGTGACCACTCGTCCTACAAAATCTATTCAAAAATATCAGTTTACACTTCATTTGAAGGTTTAATGGATATCCTAAAGATGACAAATTCATGATCCCATTGGGACCAGTGGTCTATTGTATCTGTCAGAACAGGCTATAGCCTTCCCTAGAGACCCCTTATCTTCCATGTAAACATATGATGGCAGAAGTTCATGCACACATACACATATAGGCTACACAAATATCCAGCTGTCAGCCCTTTCACTGCAATGAAAGAATGATATTGCTTGTTTAAATTAAGATTTGCTCAAATGAATTAAAGTCCTTCTTGGTCTTTCGGCATCAGAAGAACAGCTACACACATGGATATAGCAGAGGTATAATGTGTCACTGCATCTTGGCCTGTGCGTTTAAGGGCAGGAATATCCACATCAATAATACATGGCAATGTTGTGCAACAAGAATACCTGATGGCAGCAGTTGTCTATGCCAGAGACGGAAAGTGAGATGCTCTGCACAACGAATATGCCATTTTTCAATACACAGAAACAATAGAAATGACCAATTAGGAGCATGAAAATGAAACAACATTGCTTTCATGGGGGAAGCAAGTTACATATGAATGGAAGGCACTATAATGTCAATGAAAAGTTTTAAATTTAGTTTTAATTGATATTCATTTGTCTACATTCACATTTACGTCAATGATGAGTCACCGGCTTTTAAATGGAAACCTATTCAATCACCGCAGCGTTAAAGCTGATTAGCATTACTTATGCTTTTTTGTAGGATCATGTTACTCATGACCAGGGTGACATTTTTTCTTTAGTGCAATGGAAATAGAATTGCACTACAATAAAAACCTAATTTATCAGAATATAAATATAATATTACGATTATTATTCATTTACAAAACATATTTCTGTTAAACTCCCATGCTGTATGAGATGCAGGCTACTAGATAATAAAACGATGTTATCTTTTTTCTTGGTTATGCGAAATGTATAGAAAATATTATGGAAACATTCCATTTTAAATTTGAACGTTACTTTTTGAATATTCTCTGAATGTGGTAATATTTTTAAAAAAATGTTGGGAGCACATTACAATAAGGTCTCATTAGCTAATGCATTAGTTATGAACAAACTATGAGCAATATATTTTTACAACCTTTGTTGATGTTAGTGAAGCTGTCGCGAAGCTGAAGATGGTTGCCTCCACAAAATGCATTCAGATAATTTAACGCACAGCTAGCCTTGGATTATCCTGCTTATACTATGGTCATTTGCCAGCATTGACAACTTAAAGCTGTTATTGATGTTTGCAGCGCAATATTTGACCGGAAGGATTAAAATTACGGCTATTTTCATCAGATATATCTCATCAGATATAGCATTCTGTCCGTTTTTAATCAGTCACAGAGATAAAGTAGGCTACTGAGAAAGATTAAATTGAATTATAGTATTTATTTTAATTAATTATCGAGAGAGAGAGAGGTGTGTGAATCACCTGCATCTGTTCACATCTCTCTCTATTAACAACAAAGTGAGTTTAATTACGTAAAAACCAGCGATGTAACCCCCTCATTGCTTAAAAATATAATGTAGCAATTCAGCTATTTTATTAATAAAATATAGGTTTTTGTGTTCCTATATGTGCGCAGCAGCGTGTTCTCCGAAATATAGAAATAAATATGTGCTCCTGTTGTTCATAATAGCAGCAGACATAATGTATAACGAGGAAGTTTTCATGTCTCCAGAAATGCTGCGTTCACACCATGTCGTAATTACCGGTCTCAAGATGACAACACTTGACGTCCTATTCAGAACTGTCCACGTCCTCGGACTTGGAATTATGCGTTTCTATGGCACCACTATTAATGGCTAAATGAATATGCATTGGTCAGGTGATACAGCGGTCACATGGTACAAGTAGGAGCTCTCAGAAAATTCCCATTTCACAGGCTGTAATTACGAGCTCTACGAGGATGCGAATGCATTTTACAAGTTTAAAAACCTCGTAATTATGGAAATTAAAACATGGCGTGAAGGCATTTTAGAACTATCAGTGTCCCAAATGTATTAGTGAGTCAGGGTCCTTATCAGTGGCCAAATTTGTGTACTCGAAATAGGCTACTGATTCATGGCCTATGAAGCTAGGGAGCTGATTGAGACGCACCCAAAGAGAATCTTGCCAGTAAGTTAGCTGGGATTCAGGTGGAAAGGCCTCAGTACTGCCAGATCACAAGAAGAGAAAAAAAAAAAGCAAATTGCACTGACCAAAATAAAACTAAAATGAAAAATACACCCCAAAAATATTCAAATATATATATATATATGAAACAAAGATGAAACAAAAAAAGAGCTTTTTGGCAGCAAACACTTGGCTTGCAAACACCAGCAAAAAATATGGCTTTGGTTCACACAGGGATAAAAAGTACCCCATGTGTAAAATGAAATACTCTGCTGTATCTTTAATGCCGTGGGACTAATTTTCTGCCAGAGGTCCTTGACATCTTGTTCAGATCCGTGGCATCATGCATTCGATCAAATACCAACAGATAAAAAATCAAAACCTGACAGCCTCTGCTAGAAATCTTATGACGGGCCATGTTTGGGTCTTCCAATAGGACAGTGATCCAAAAACAAACATCAAAATCAAAACAAAAATGGGTCACTGAACACAAAACCAAGCATCTGCAATGGCCATTCCAGTCCCTGTCCTGAACCCTATAGAAAATGAGTGGGCTGAACTGAAGAGAAGAAGCGCTAACATGGATCCCGAGAGATTCTGTATGGAGGAAAGGTCTCTGATCTCTTGTAAGGTGTTCTCCAAACTCATCAGGCATTATAGGAGAAGACTCAGAGCTGTTATCTTGGAAAAAGGAGTATTTAAAAAAAAAAAAAAAAATCTCAAAAGGATCTTATTTTTTTAGAACCTTTGATCATATTTACCAAGGGGGCAAATAATTCTGACCAGCATTGTGTATATATATATAAATAAATATATATATATATATATATATATATATATATATATATATATATATATATATGTATATTGCATAAAACAAGCCCAGGCTGCAAAAACATCACTGTATTAAGTTCATATATTTTTAATGTACGTTTAGCAGACGCTTTTATCGAAAGTGACTTACAGAAAAAGAACAAAGCATTCATCAAAGAGTTGAATGACAATCGTTGTAGTACACAATGCCAGGTTTATTAGACAACTAGATAAGGAAACCAGCTAGGGAAGAGAAGAAATGCAAATGTGTGTGTGTGTGTGTGTGTGTGTTTGTGTGTGTGTGTGTGTGTGTGTGTGTGTGTGTGTGTGTGTGTGTGTGTGTTTGTTTGTGTGTTGCATTGGTTTAAGAGTGTGAGGTCATTAAGTGCTTGCGGAGGAGTGCTGCTTCTTAGAAGATGTGATGTTCTCAGCAGTTCGGGTGGAGGTTGCCAGCTAATTCTACCAGAGAGGAACAGAGAGAGTGAAGGTTTTGGAGAGTGACTTTTTGCCTCATTATACGGAAAAAACAAGACGTAGGCTGGCGGGAGGGATCATGCATTTGTAGTAGCAGGTTAAGATAGAGGGGAGCTCTTCAGTGGTAGTCCTGAAAGCCAGCGTTAGAACTTTAAACTTGATTCTGGCCACAACTGGGAGTGGGAGGCAGTGGAGTGAGATCAGGAGGGGTGTGACATGGGTTCTCTAAGGCTGATTGAAGACTAGATGAGCATTCTGGATCATAAATGTATATGAAACAGACTAATTCATAAACCAATACTACATTCAAGAAAACAAAGCAATAAACCCTAGTGACTTTAGTCAAATAGAAAAGCTCTTATGTTTGTACACAGCTAGTGATAACAAAATGAACCGTGAAACTGACAGGTCTGTTTAAGCAGGGCAATGATCTCATAAGCTGAAGAGATCACCTTGAGCAGTTTGTAACTTGATGAAAACTACATCTGACCTGACCAGCATCTGAAATCTCACCCCTGGTGCTTCCAGGGTCAGGGACTCCAGAACCTCCCATTCAAAAACCAAAGGGATGAGAGTGTAAACAAAGAAGACAAGCAAATCTATTGCAACACATATAAAAGAAACATTATTTCAACAATGCATGATGGGACTGTAGGACGAGTTAAATGAAATGTCCGGTTCGATGCGTGACTAAATCTAGCTCATAATGGGCTTCTGGGTAAAATGGGGATGTGAGTTAATCAATGTCCACTTGTTGGAGAGAACCGCAGACGCATTCCACTTCTCAACATAAATAACATTGAGTTCATTGTCTTTGCATTCTCACTTGACGCTCCGGAGCAATAAAGCATAGTAAGACAGAGATTAATGAGGGATCATTTTTCTCTCGTCTTCCTTCATTGCTCATTGTTGCTTGGTTTTGTCTATATATATATATATATATATATATATATATATATATATATATATATATATAGATTATGTATACTCTCCCTGCTGCCTCTTTTATAAAGTATGACTGCACAATGGATCATTCACTCTGTACTTTGGAAGAAATGATTGAAAATGATGTTAAAGATACCAGAGGATGCACATTTGAGTGTTTTGAGTATTTGAAATCATATATATTCTTAGGTGTATATATGGTTTTGAGTACTTTAAAAAAAAAAGTTTTAAAAGTATTTGATTATCTTATCTTTAAAAGCACTTTGAATTCTCAAAACATTCGAATGGGTAGAGCTAAATAAATACTTTTAAAACAGTCATTTTAATTCTCCGAAGTTTTTGTTTATCTTGAATATATGTAGCCTATCTTAGCATTTATTACTCCAGTACAGTATTCCAAGGGGTGTTTTAAAGGTTTTATCTATCTTCCTTTCTGTCTCTTTCTGTCACTTTTGCCACTGACCGGAGATTCAGGAGTTTGTTTCTTCATTCAGTAATAGCTCTGGAGTTATTTGAGACCCACCCTTTGTTTTACGATGGAGAGGACTCCCAAGAGACTGACTTGCAAACATACAGTAAATGTAGGCCGAAGCAGTCATGCTGCCAGCATAGAGGTGTGAAGTGAGAGCTTTTAGAAAGGTGTGAATGATTGTTCGACTTGAACCGTACCATAGAGATATTGATGTGACTCTGAAAACTACGCACTTCCCTGTGGATTAACACATTTCGGTGCATTAACAGCTGTAATGACAACTTTAGGTTACAACAAACACACTCTCATACTCAAAAGTAGTAGTTAAATGTGGTGCACATGACAGAATTCCCAGCGCAAAAACTGATAACTAAAATCATGATCTGAGCTCTTGGAAAATGTTTCACTACTGTAAAATGGATAGTCCAGACAAAAATGAAAATTTGCTCATGTCATTTCAAATCCGGAATTCCTGTCTGAACACATGACAAGTGAAGAGGGGTTGATGTTATAAAATCTAATATTAGTAAAATTTCTTACCAGAAGTTCATAAGACTTACAGAGTTAGACAGAGTTACATGAAGGTAAATAAACGATGACACAACTTTAATTTCTGGATGATTTGTCCCTTTAAAATCACTCCGTAAGTAGGTCCAATTCTGTAGGTATCGATTCTGAATGCCACTGAGACTTATCTCTAAATCATTTCAGTTTGAATTGAAATGACTAGACTTTAGATCTTTATTCTTCATCCAGCAAACCCAAACCAGGCTCTCCATTTTTCTACATCACCTCTAAACTTTCTCATAAAAACAGTGTACATCTGGAGATGAATTAAAATTATATTTCCAACGGCTAAACCAGTGGAAAAGTGCTTTTCCATCAAGAGAGCACAAATAATCTTACATAAGACAACATTGGCATGTTTTTGAAGCAGGGCACAATTCTTCGCTGCCTGTTTATTGAAACAGTCTGAGCTTAGCCTGAATCAGTAAGATTAGTATTGATCCTTGCGAGGCAGAGTGGCAGTTAACTAAGAGTGGTCTGACTTGCCTCAAGACTAACTGCACTTTTGTTATCGGTGGACAAATCTCAAGAGCAACTCACAGACAATGTGTTTCATCTAAGCCTAATTAATGATTGTGTGCTTCATTTACAGGGCTTTGCATAAGCAAGCTCTTCTTTAATTACACCAGACGATCAATGCAGGGATGAGAAGAGGCCTGGCGAGACAAGCACCTGCTAACGATTGGCATGTTGTGCCGCGCGCTCGTATTCTTTAGACAATTTTTTTTGTCAATTATTGTTATATGAATATTATTGCTATAGATACAGGATACAGTGGCAACATGAATGTCATTGCATACAGTACTGGCCAAAAGTGAAGATTTTGTAAGCATTTTGCATAATTGTGCTTGAAGTCAAATGTTTTATTGACGATAACCCAATGAATATATATATATATTTTATATATATATTATATATATATTATATATATATATATATATAATATATATATTTGAAAATCTGGCTTAAAGGGATAGTTCACCCAAAAATGAAAATTCTGTCACAGATATTTTTGAAGAATATGGGTAAGCAAACCGTTGATGAGCCCCAATTGACTTCCATAGTAGGAAAACAATCCTATGGAAGTCAATGGGGTCCATCAATGTTTGGTTACTGACATTCTTCAAAATATCTTCTTTTGTGTTCAGCAGAAGAGAGAAATTCATACAGGTTTGGAACAACTTGAGGGTGAGTAAATGATGACAGAATTTTCATTTTTGGGTGAACTATCCCTTTAAGTGTCTAAAGTGTTTATGCATTTTGAACTGATATAGTTGCCATCCTGCAGATGACAAGACAAGCCAGCCCATTGCAGCAGTCTGAATAAAGTATAAAATGGATAGTAATCCTACATTTTTGAACTTGCACAATATCATATTTAACAGTGTCAGAAAGGTAATCAACTTCTAATATTGTTTTCATTGCCCTAATATATGTTTCACTGCCAAATGCTAAAAAATTTGTTTGAACTTTTCACATTCAAACAGGAGGTGAATACGTACACACGCAATAAGGTCATTCACTTCTGGTCTGTTTCCAAAGCAACAGTAAAGCCATTTTTTTGCGATTACAGAAATTTAATCTCTGAATAAATATGTTTTGGCCGTTTCATCAGAGTTGGTCTTATGGGGAAATTATGAGTGTCTAAGAGGGCCTGCAAACGGCGTGCTTGCTGTACAAAATCGCCATGTTCTCCTCTAATGGAATTTCACAGTATTAAATGAAATCATTTCCCGCTGCAGCCAGAGAACGCAGAGGAGCAGCATACATGCCCACTGGATTTATTGTTCTTTGGTCATGCACACTTCTTTCCACTCTCTTTGGTCTTTTTTTATCCTTTCTCTTCATTTTTTCCCTGCCTTCCATGAACTATTTCCAGACGTTGGTGAGGCCTTGTGCATGAGAGGATGTAACTGAAGCCCTGCTTATCATATACATTATGAACAAATCATGCAAAAGATATAGAAAGGTTTGTCTGTACGAACAGTGCTCAGGGTCTGGTAATCAAAGGGTTGTAATTTTGAACCCCAACAATTAAATAATATATACAGGGTTGGTTTTGATATTTGATTGTAACTTTATACCACTGCTGTGTCCGAAATCAAATACATCCCTACAGTACATCCGGAAACAGTACGCCAAAAGAGTAGTATGTCTGAATGCATAGTATTCGAAAAACAGTTGGCGAAAAAGTTCCCGGATGACCAACTACGTCCGGCGAGATTCTGAAGTGCGCATTCGATGGACACTTTACAATCCCATGAGGCCAAGGAATTTATCAATTTATCAATGTTTATAAATATATTTATATTTATCAATATTTATCGATTTATCAATGGAGGTGAAGTGACACAACTGACGCTGTTAGGTCACGTGACAGTAACAACATGGTGGATGTGGTACGTCCGAATTACAATCATACTACCCACATTAATACTATAACATACTTTTTTAAATGGTCACAAAGTTCATTCAAATTCAAATGTAGTACCTACTCAGTACACGATTTCGGACACACTGCACGTCTGTTTAAATAAATACAGATTTAGCTTTACAGATTAGAGGTGGGTGATATACCGGTAGACTTTGGACAATCGTCTCTATCGCGGTTGTGCTCACATGATGTATCCAACCTGTGCTACGCGTTCACAAAATCGCATCGTTTTCATGCGTTTTTAAGCCTTGTGGTTTAAAAACAAGTTGTTTTAAATCATTCACCGAAATAGGACTCATTTTAGCATATGTGGGCACTTCTGAGGTGGTTTCTGAGCGCTGTAAGAGACGTGCACATGAGTCTTGAACTGAGTTGTTTTTGGTGACTTATTGGTCTTGAACGGTCAAATACACACTCGTATCTGTCAAAATGCCCGTCTTTGTCAGTGTCCTTGTAAACACAGTTGTTTATGTCTTAACTGAACGTAAACAGTTGAGAAAGAAAGTATGTGTATCAGTAGGCTATATTAGATAAGTGTATTCTGTCTTAAAGTGACAACAGCCTAATAAACCTGCTGCTGTCTGTGTCATTTACTTTGGATCTCATTGCTCTTGACTGAATCTCTTTTGTAACTTTAATAAGTATAAATATATATTTAATTTACACAATGAATACTATGCAGTGTTTTTGTACATTTGATTACTTTATTCAATTTATGTAGTATTTCTATGTAAGCCTATCTAGTGCATGAAGTTTTTTAGGTAGGTCTATTTCATTTGTTCTATTGTAGTTTTATTTTATTTCTAGTGCTTAACGTTTTTAAGGTAGGTTTAAATCATTTGTGACAAACCTATTGTTTGTAATTAGTTTCTTTGTTCATATTTTACTAATTTATCTCTGACTCTTTACTTGTCTTCAGTGAGCTTGACAGTTTTTTTTAAACCAAACCTAACCTTTTAAGTTAGGTTAGTATTCGTTTTTTTTGTGATATTGAAATTGGTAATGATGAGATTTTTGAAATTTCAATGGTATCAAAAATATTCAAATAAAAAGTGTATTTAAAGCAAAAATAACTACAGTATATTGTGATATATCTCATTATTGCGAAATAACATTATTCATATAATATTTTTCGTCATATAGACTGTCACTATTACAGATCTTTATTGTCTTGGTCAAATTAAAGTTATTATAATAATAATAATAATAATAATAATAATGATAATAAATTGTAGACTATACATTAGTGGTGTCAATTCGATTAACCACATCTAATGTGAACATTTGTGTGTGTGTATGTGTATGTACACACAATATATATTCACAAACTTTTATAGATGTGATTAATCATGATTTATTGATTTGACAGCAGTACTATACACACACACACACACACACACACACACACACACACACATATATATATATATAAACATTCCTAACAACATACACTACGGAAATATGCGGAGACGGATTGGAAGAGTGCAGTGAGGTAAGCAGTGTTTTCTTTACCTGGAGCATTGTGACTGGCAGGATTACATGAATATCTTCCTCCCAGAGTTTCCTTGGGAACCCCATATAAAAGATATCAGACATCTGAAACATTCAGAGGGACTATGGATCCCCTCGGGTAACACACACACACACCAACCTCACCTGATGGAATAGTTTGCGATGAGAAAAGTTAAGGCTGCATAAGAGCAAATGAAGATAATCCCAGGGGAAAATTATTCTTTGGGAGAGCAGTAATCTCCATCTCAAATGCTGAGTTTTACCATGTGGACAGCCAGAAGAAAAGTGGCTCCATCCAAGCCTGCATTGCAATCCAGAATCTATAATATTGCACTAAAGAAGAGCCAAATTGGAGGGAAAAAATGTAATGTGATTTTCCATTAGCAGATTAAAATGTCTTTCATGGCTGCCGTTCCTCTTAAATCTATAGCCACGCTTAAACCACTGTCTCGGCCCAACCTAAAAATGTCAGGAATACCAGCCATGCAAAGTGTGCTTTCCTTTTCCTATGACGCAGATGATTTAAAAGTGATTTTCACAAGTAAACTACACCCTCATTGAGACACAAAATGTCTCTTTCCAAATTGTTGGATGAACTGAGAAGAAAAAAAAACAACAAAAAAAAAATGTTACAAAATGTACATGAAGGCTTTCTCATAAATGTATTTATATTGATACTACACAACGGCTTTAACTCCTGATAATACAAGCAAAGGCTGCCAAATATGGATGATGAGATATGGATGTCCCATTTCAGGTTGGCCCTGATCCATCCTCTAATCCATAACAGGAATTAAGCAGGTTAACAGCAATGCAGTGATACAAACACCTGAGCATTTAGGAGCAGTACAGGTTCAGTCTGGCATGAGAGCAAGGTCAAGGTCAAAATACAAAATACATCCACCTTGCAGATTCTGCAAAATCACGGAAAGGGTTCAAATTTGCAAAAGATGCTGGAAAACAAGTAATTTGCCTGATCTAGAGGATTTTTCAAAAGGACACACACAGACAGACAGACAGACACAGATCATCCAACAACAGTTTTAAGAATCAAGCATGTCAACTTTTGAACAGGATCATTTTTATAAATTAAGCTATTATTTTGTCTTGTGGACTATATATATGTAAAGATCTGTTATATTAGAAATCTTATTCAGGACAGTACATTAAAAAATAGCGTGTATTTTTTATGATCCTTCTTATTTTGTCAATTAAATCATTTTGCAGATTGTGCAAGGTGTATGTAAACTTTTGACTGCAAACTGTATATGTACAGATAGACATAAATAAATAAAAATTTTGCATAGACATGACAAAACTAAGGAGCATGTCATGAGAGTGATGTTTTGGTAGTGTAGGATAAAAAAAAGACTTTTGGTTAATGCCATCATGGTAGCATCTTTAGTACAAAGACTTCACAACACTACGTAAAACGAGTACTCAAGGTGGACACACTTTTTATGCTGGCTGTGAGCAAATCTCCATATTTGCAGTAGATAAAAGCAACATCAGGTACAGTGGTGTAAGTGTAAAGAGATTACATTCTGCAATGTGGGGCAATTGATTGTGACATTTAATTGACTTCCTATATCTTATTTCTTCTCCTCACTAAACCCCAGCAACAAATCCGTGGATAATATAATAACTTGACACATGACATCAAATCACCACATTCTTTTTTTTTTTTCCACACGTTTTATTTGTATTTAAAAAAATAATAATAATTTGCACAAAATGATGATGATGAAGCCTCACTGACAAAAAGCACCATGTATAGTCAGTCCATATGGTTTATGCACTTTTTTTATTTTTATTTTGGTATTAGTAATATAATTTTAGAAATTACACTGTTTATTTTTTGGTCATTTTTTAAAAATGAAAATCTATATAGTGATATACTAAATGCCAGTGTTTGCTTGTTACAGTATACATTTGCAAACCTTACTGAAGGTAAACCAAAAGGACACACCTGAAGCTGAACTTCTACTTCTCAGGTCACCTTACAGCAATGCTGGGCGTCTGTTTGTACCCACTGGAGGCTTCAGACCTATTACCAGAGTGATTACATTTGGCAGCTCCAGCCTCAGCTTTTTGATCAAGATGGATGGATTTTTTATTCTGGGCAGACACAGGCTTAACGTTGGCTCAGGGTTTGCCTATAGAGGTCGAGTCTAATTAAGAGATGGAAAGAAAGTGATAAGGAAAAAGCAGCCATTGTCCATTTCTGACTCAGCAGTGAGAGATTTTCCAATTCTGACTCAGGAGATGGAAAGCATAAGCAGAGGAGGAGGAGGGATTGTGACAACAGTACATCATTGCAGTTTCTCGTGTTAGAGATAACAGCGTAATTCCTCAGAAACATTGTTCATTTTGTCAACGAAACTACAGATGAAAATGTTTATAATGATAACAAAGAGGAGCTTAAACAATTAAACAATTTCATTAAAACATAGTACTGGCGAAGATATGAATATAAAATAATGATTCACAAGATATTACGAATGCACTTTGTTTTAAGAAAATTTCTAGAAAGAAATTACAAGATTTGATCAAACATAACATGTGTGTCTGTGTGTATACACACACACACACACACACAAACACGAGGCAAACAACAACATATCAGATATAAAAGGATAAAAAAAAGATCTAATATAAGGTAACAGAAAAATTTAATAGAGCACTTACGTAATTTGAGTACACCCCATCCGCAGAATGAATAATACAAGTTTGCATGGTTCCTAGTTGCAGTTTGTGCCTGACAGGATTAACTGTGGACATAGTAAATGACACATTATTGTGGATGGTGAAGCTGGGATTCAGCAATTTGGTTTCAGCTGTGCAGCTTGAGCGGAGTGTGCTGTAGAAGAGACTTGTTGAGCAGATAACTGCGTCCATCATCCCATGCTTGGCAGACAGAATCTGATCTCTAGCCTGAGGGCATTAGTATGGCTGGGTTTGGACTCCCTGGCTTCTGCCTCCAGGCTGTGGGAAGCTGTGTATCTCTGTTTCTTGTTGGGCCTCCAATGGGGTCTAACCTAAAAAAAATAAAAAAAAGCTAACCTGGAAGGGAAGAGCAGGGTGTAATTGAACCAAAACATGCCCTCTGGATAGAGAAATGACTGGCTGTGATGTACTCTTTAACATCTCATCCAGGTCTAGCTTACAATATTAATGCATTTATAAGCGCTTGATTGTACTCGACACACTATACTCAGAAAATACACTTAATATGCCTGTGGCCTGTGGTATCTGCCACCATTAGCATCAGATCCTTCAAGTCCTGTAGGTTGTGAGGTAGAGCTACTGTGGATTGAAATAGTCGGTCAAGAAAATCCCACAGATGCTCAATTGGATTGAGATCTGGGGAATTTAAAGGCCAGAACAACATCTTGAACTCTTCATCATGTTCTTCAAACCATTCCTGAACAATGTGTGCAGTGTGGCAGGGTGCATTATCCTGGTGAATGATGCAACTTCCACCAGGGAACACCATTGCCATGAAGGGTTGTACCTGGTTGCACATGTCAAATCTACGTCCACAAGAATGGCTGGACCCAAGGTTTCTCAGCAGAACATTGCTCAGAGCATCACACTCCCATACTAATATATATATATATATAGACGCTTTCAGCAGTAACAACATAAACAAACGATACTGCGCACTGTGCATTACTCTGGCCCAAACTTAACTTCCGGCAGACTTCCGCAGACAATCCATAACAAGCAAATAACCTTAGTATTAGCTGGAATTTCTTGCCAGTCAAAGAAAAGAAATGTTACTTGGCCAAACTGAAATGTGACACTACCAGACCCGTTGAACAAAAATTGGAGACAAGAATGTTTTTCTACCGACGTGTCTGATTTACCGCAGTGTTAAAAAACTGGCGAGGGCGGCGGTGGGGTTTTATAAGGTTAACATAGCTCTCCTTATTAGCTAGGCTTCTTACATGCTTGCTAATAACCTTTTTTCAAGGTGGGTCTCCACATTGACAGCATGTTGGATGGATCTGTGCAGCGTTGTTTATGATACTAACCATTCAATACACAGACTGGTCCACTGTCAATGTGTTTGCGAGAGAGAGAGAGGGAGCGAGCGAATATACGCTGCATGCAACTCTGCAGTCAAATAGCTACAACTTTTCCCCATCTTAAATTGTAAAAAACACAGAAATCAATATGTGGCGGTCAGCGCTGATAATGTGGTGGGCTGCCACTAATAAATGTATGGGAAACACTGTACAGGATATCACTCAGACAAACATAGCTATTTTAATACCGCTGTCTCCCTCTTTGTTAGGAAACCTTAACGTTTTTATTTTTAAAAATTGCGTTTGCTCCCAAGGTCAGGTTGCACCCCACAGCTCAACAACCTGCTCATCACCTTAACTTTCACTGCATTTGTAGTCAATGCCATATTATCCAGTAAACACTAATAAACAAACAGAACGGAAGTTAACTTTGGGCCAGCTCATCACCATGGCAACGCGTCTGATGAAAGCGTCTATAGTAGCTCTTCAAAAAAAAATCAGAAAATATTCAAATAAAATCGAATTCAAAATATCCACAAAATCTATAATAGTATACCAATGATACTACACACTGATTAGAATATAGCAAACAAAACATGTGGATTATTTTTATGATACTTTTTTGGGGTTCTTTTGGACCTTGACAGTCCCTGGTCACCATATGCTTTTCTTTGTAAAGAAATGATCAGCATGAACGTTATTCAAAATTTCAACTATTGTGTTCCATGGAAAAATAAAGTCGTACGGTTTTGGAACACCATATTATTTTAATTCACTGATTAATTAATTTAATGTGAATGAAATTTACCACAGTAAAAAAAGAGAAGGAAACCCACTGAACACAAAAAATAAAGCAATAAAATGCTCCCATTTATTGATCCAGAACAAAAAATAAAACACAATTTTATTGCTAACTAAAATAAATAAAAAATGGTTTGTTATGCCACAACTGTTACAATAAAATGTTTGAGAGGATTTTGGCAACCAAATGGGAAAAGGAAATCTGAAGGAATGTAAAATACAGGATTCCATAAAATTCTGCGGAGTCGTGACGTATACACGTCGATGTCACAAGTCTGAGGTATTGCATAATCCAAACTAACTTACACTACTGTGAAAAACATCAGTTAGATACTATGAAGAAAAATAATCATGCACGGAGCATTTGCTCTAACACATACTGCACTGATCACATGACTGGTTAATCATGTGATCAGTGGCTCTTCAGTGACCTTTTCTTTTAATAGTTAAAAAACGATGATTTTACTTTCATTTGTTTGCTTTACTTCCAGTATTCTTTAAAAACGGTCCATGATCAACCCATAATGCACTTGGCAGAGTGCGGAGTTCAATGCAGAGGGCGTTATGGCCTGGTTCAAGCCTCTCAGTTTGGGTACGGCAGGCAGCTGAAGAGGTAGCAAACCCATCTGACCAGCGTGGAGCTGCGGAGCCACAACACCAGTTCATACAGGTCTATCTGGCACAGAGACCAACACTCAGACAGCGAGATCCGCAGCCGCCTGCTCCGAGACTTGCTTTTATTCCTCTTGTGCCTAATAGAGAGGCACAGAGACACAAAGAAAGAGAGAAGAGTGAGGCGAAGAACCAGAAGAGGAAAGGTGAGATTACATTGGTTGAAGTAAGTGGGCTGTAAATGATTCAGACTGTGTTGGCTCAGGCTTCATGGTATAAGTGAGGGACTTTAGACAGACCACACTAAGTCATATATACATACACACAGGTGAAACTCGAAAAATTAGAATATCGTGCTTCAGTTAATTTATTTCAGTAATTCAACTTAAAGGTCCCGTTCTTTGCGATTCCATTTTTCAAACTTTAGTTAGTGTGTAATGTTGCTGTTAGTGCATAAATAATACCTGTAAAATTATAAAGCTCAAAGTTCAATGCCTAGCGAGATATTTTATTTAACAGAAGTCCCCTTTCAAAGCCTACAGCGAATGTCTGGTTTGGACTACATCCCTCTACTTCCTTTTTTAATGACGTCATTAGAACAGTTTTTTGACTAATCTCCGCCCACAGGAATACACAAAAAAGGGGGGCGTGGTCTTGTTGCGCTCCCACGGAGAAGAGGAAGAGTATCTTTTTTCACAGTTACCACATGTACACCTATAAAACATATATTACTAATCAAAACTCGTTCACACGTGTAACTGAGGTAGGAATAAACAATGAACTTATTTAAAAAATTCAACATCACCATCGTTAATTCGACAGACGGAAAAACAAAACATATACCACAAGATTTTATAACAGTTTTCATTTAACATTAAAAGTTAACCAATTAAAAGTATGACAACTACTAAATAAACTGCTTACCACTGTGAACCATCCTGCAAAAGTCGTGTTTGAACAGGTTAATTGATCATCTATGTTCTCCGGGTCAGATTCAGGCTCAAATTGATAAGGTAATATATTGGACATTTTTACAATAACAATCAGCGCATGCATCTCCAATTTATGGTAAGAGACGTGACCTTTCCGGGTAACGTGCGATAAGCTGCTGTCGAATCACAACACAGGAACCGCTGACACAATCAGAACTTGTTACGTATTTCTGAAGGAGGGACTTCATAGAACAAGGAAGCCATCAGGCCGTTTTTTGGACAGTGAAAGCAGCAGTATACAGATAAGTAAATTGAGTGAAAAATACTGTGGTTCTCTTATGAGAGGTTCTCTCGTATTGCGTAAGTTTAGCTTACGCTATGGAAATGATTCATCTTCTCGAGATATTGAAGCCAAAAAATTATCCTTAATTTTGTATTCATTGTCAACGCAGTGCAGCAGCTAGCAGACCTAGAGCAGGCCATCTCGCGTGCTCATTGGCTGCCCTGCGGGCAACTGCTGCAGCCTACCAGTGAGCCCGTCGTGACGTCACGCCCAATGAAGAGCGCCCGCGCCTTCATAGCGTCACAGCCCGCCGGAATGGGCGTGGCTTAGCGTATAAAAGTAGGGGCTGTAGGCTGACTTCCCTGATTTTTCGTCTCTTCAGCGAGCTCTTCGCATCGCTGGATCTGAGAGAAGCCACCGCCGCCGTCGAACAAGCGAAACAGCCAGCTTAGAACAGCGCTGAGGAAGCCGGCCGTCCTCGCCACCTTCAGCCATCCGTGCGAGCTACGCTATCCGGCGACATATCCTTTTATCTCTGTATTCTGTGTTCTACACTTCCTAAAAGAGCAGCGAGACGTCTTTTTCAAGATGTCTCGCACTTCCTATGGCTCGTGCAGAGCCACTCAGTGTTGGAGACCGCCCATCTGCGCTCTTTGCCTGGGCCAGGAACACGCAGCCTCGCCCTCTTGATGGAGGATGCGAGCACTGCAAGGAACTTCCGATGTCGACCCTGCGGGCTCGAATCGAAGTCTTAACCACAGCGCCGCGCGGCTAGCTCTTTTTACGTTACAAGAGAGTTTCCCCGCCCTCGCACCCCCGTTTCGCGCGTCAGGCAGAGCCCTCTCGAGCTCTCTGCATGACCCGGACGGGCATTATCTGTGGCACATGTAGGTCCCGTGCCCACTACTAGTGTGCACGCCCTCATACAAACACTGTTCCCAGTTCTGCTCGACCAACGAGCACGCGGCTAGCTCTCTTTACGTTACAAGAGAGCTACCCCGCCCTCGCATTGCCGTTCACGCGTCATGCAGAGCCCTCTCGAGCTCTCTGCATAACCCGGACGGGCATCAACATATGCGACGTACTGGATGCGTGGTAAGAGCAGAAATTTGTATACAGTTCTGCTCGACCAAAGAGCACGCGACTACCTCTCTTTACGTTACAAGAGAGCTACCCCGCCCTCGCGTCCTCGTTCGCACGTCATGCAGAGCCCTCTCGAGCTCTCTGCATGACCCGGACGGGCATCATCTGTGTCACATGAAGGTCCTGTGCCCACTACTTGTGCGCGCGCCCTCATACAAACACTGTTCCCAGTTCTGCTCGACCAAAGAGCACGCGACTACCTCTCTTTACGTTACTCGTGTCCCTGTTCGCGCGTCATGCAGAGTCCTCTCGAGCTCTCTGCATGACCCGTACAGGCTTGCGCACCGCCGTCGAAATGTCTCACCCTGTCAGTCCCCTTAGATAAGGCTACTGCAGCGGTGTATTTGGCAGCCAACGAGCCGGTAATGCAACCCGCTCACCTGCACACATCCGCCGTTCTCACGGCGACCCAGAGAAATCTCAAGTGAGTATAATGTCTGGTTATCCGGCTCACGCCGCTGGTGTCTTGAGTGTAGAAAAGGTGCCCAGATCTCGGTGTTCACCCTTACACACAAGCACGATACCCCCCGTGTCTCCCGCAGAGCCCACTCTCATAAAGCTGGCAAATGCCGCTCGAGTGCTAAATGTAGGAAACGTGCCCACAACTATGTGCTCACACCTATTCTCTGCCCGCTCTGTCACACGGCCAAAACAGCCTCATACATGTCAGGTTAAGAATGTAAGTTACGTGCCCACTCACGAGCGCTCACGCTTACTAACAGACACATCGCCTCCGGCGCTGCTCGCACATTACAAGTTTTCATAAACGTTCCCCGTTTAAACGCAGCCGGGACGTCACATGTAAAACAGCCAGTCCGGCTCACGCCGTCTGTGTTTTAAGTGTAGTGAAGGTGCCCACGCCCCAGTGTTCACCCCAACACACAAGCACTTCAAATCTCGTAGAAAAGCCGCTCGAGTGTTGAATGTAAGAAATGTGTCCACAGGTCTGTGCCCACTATCTGCCCGCTCTGTTACACGATCAAAAAAGCAGGTTATGAATGTAAGTCTGGCGATGCAAATGGCGGCGATCTGAACCCGGAGGCCATTCGCCCCCTAGCAGCTCACATAGCTGCGTGGGAAACTATCTCAGGGATTTCAGAATGGGTGCTGAGCACAATGAAGCAGGGCTATACACTTCAATTCATTCGCCGTCCCCCGCGCCTTCGAGCCCGGACCGCGACGATAGGGAATGCGGAAGTAGCACACCTACTTCACGCAGAAATAGCAAAGCTGCTGTGCAAAGGGGCTATAGAAAAGGTACCGCCTTCTCTGAGTGAATCAGGCTTTTACAGGTACCCAAGAAGGACGGAGCCTTCAGACCATCGTCAATCTGAGACATTTGAACAAAGTGCTTGCGAAAAGACCGTTCAAAATGCTTACGACCAGGAAAATCCTCGCGCACGTTCACCCGAGGGACTGCTTTATTTCTCTATATCTGAAGGATGCCTATTTTCAGATTCAGATAATACCCCGTCACAGGCGATTTTTGTGATTCGCCTTCGACGGTCAGGTATATCAATACACCGTCCTGGCGTTCGGCCTGTCTCTAGCACCCGGTACATTTACGAAGTGCATGGACGCGGCGCTCGCCCCCCTGAGAAGTCAGGGGCTGCGAATAATGAACTATCTGGATGATTGGCTGATATTGGCACAGTCAGAGACAGAACTGCTATCTCACAGAACAGTGCTTCTCAGTCACCTGGAAAGCTTGGGTCTCATGGTCAACTGGACCAAGAGCTCATTACTGCCCAGCCAGTCAATTTCCTTTTTTTAGGAATAGAACTGGATTCGGTGACCATGACGGCTCGTTTATCAACACAGCGCACGCGCCGTGTTCGCCACCTAGCCGCATCTTTCCAGAAGGGCAGCTTTCTCCCTTTGAAAACATTTCAAAGGATGTTGGGCTGTATGGCATCAGCTGCAGCGGTGCTTCAGCTGGGCCTACTCCACATGCGCCCGCTCCAACGCTGGTTGAATGCTCGCGCGTCCCGCCGAGCTTGGGTTTCTGTCGGCCAGAAAATCAGAGTGACTCAGACCTGAATAGCGGCTCTGCAGCCCTGGTTAGTAGCCGACTGGTACCAGCAGGGAGTGATGATGGGAACCATCTCTTATCGGAAAGTCATTTCGACAGACGCGTCCAACTCGGGTTGGGGCGCGCTGTTCGAGGGCAGACCGGTCTTCGGCCAGTGGTCAGACCAAGAGAAGTGTTTTCACATAAACTGTCTGGAAATGATAGCGGTCGAGAACGCGCTGAAGCGCTTCCTCCCGTTCATACAGGACCAACATGTTCTTGTCCGCTCGGACAACATGTCTGTGGTATCCTATGTAAACCGTCAAGGCGGTGTCAGATCCAGAATTCTCTGCAACCTGACGGAACGCCTCCTGATTTGGTCTCAGAAGCACCTGCGCTCGCTGAGGGCGGCGCATGTGCCTGGCCATTTGAACGACGACCCAGACAAAATGTTCCCCCAGGGGAATGGTCCCTGCACCCCCAAACGGTCCAGAAACTGTGGCGCCTATTCGGCAGAGCGGAAGGCGACCTATTTGCGTCAAAAGACAACGCTCAATGCCCGACGTTCTTCTCGAAGGACTTGGACGCGCTGGCCCAGGTTTGGCCCAGCCTCCCGCTATATGCTTTCCCTCCGGTCTCTCTGTTACCACAGGTGATCAAGAGAATCAGGTAAACGCGCCACTCGGTGCTCCTCATAGCCCCGCGTTGGGAGAATCAGATTTGGTTCCCAGAACTAGCACGACTGTCACATACAGCTCCGTGGCCGATTCCAGTGAGGGCAGATCTCCTCTCTCAGGCTTGCGGCACGATCTGGCATCCCCATCCAGAGCGCTGGTCTCTGCACGCATGGTTGATCAACGGGTACTCGTTGCCCTGCCAGAAGGAGTGATGAACACGATCACGCAGTCTAGAGCTCCTTCCACAAGAAGGCTCTACGCGTCTAAATGGTCGGTGTTCTCCAGATGGTGCACCGACAGAGGTCTGGACCCACGGACATGCGGGGTGGCGCATCTGCTCACCTTCCTACAAGAGCTGTTGGATAAGGGGAGGTCCCCATCCACGCTCAAAGTATACGTGGCGGCCGTGGCAGAGTTCGCAGAATCGACGCACGGCCAGTCACTGGGAAGACATGAGTTGGTCATCCGCTTCCTTAGAGGAGCTAGAAGGATGAACCCGCCGCGCCCCCCGTCGGTTCCTATGTGGGCTCTGCCAGCATCTAACAGCGAAAGTGATGTGAATCTCCTCTGCCCTGTCAGGGCGCTGAGATTTTACATAATGCGCTCCGCCTCCTTCAGGCGTTCAGAACAGCTTTTTGTTTCGTTTGGTGGGCGCACCAAGGGTCTCGCCTCCTCGAAACAGAGCCTGTCCAGATGGATAGTGGACGCTATAGCAGCTGCTTACGCGTCAAAAGGTCTGCAATGCCCTCTGGGCATCAGGGCTCATTCCACGAGAGGCGTGCCCTCGTCGTGGGCGTGGTTCAGTGGGATTTCTATCCATGACATATGTGTAGCGGCGGGCTGGGGCTCCCCGTCTACCTTTGTCAGGTTTTATAACCTAGAAGTTCCTGCCTTGCAGGCTAAACTTTTGTCAGTTTGAAGGAGATGTGTATTCTGCCCAGATCTTCCTGCTCAGGTCACTCTCACGTGACTCAGCTCTCCTGGTTGAGCTGCACTAGTAGGGTATGTGCCATGTTCCTATACAGACAGGCACGCTGCTCTGTATTCCCTATGTGTGCTTATGTACAAGTGATGGCCTGTGTGGCTGGCCACCTTATTTTTTCCACTTATGGGGTTCCCCTGAAAGTTCGGGGTCTCATGGTGGATGCTTGGCGCGCACGGCGTTGACAAAGTGTTCCCGTAGCGTAAGCTAAACTTACGCAATACGAGAGAACCTCTCGTAAGAGAACGATACTCGGTTACTAACGTAACCTCGGTTCTCTCTAGAGAGGGAACGAGTATTGCGTAACCGGCCGTGTTCGCGCCACGTGCGACTTCGCTTCAGTCGACGAAAAACCAGGGAAGTCAGCCTACAGCCCCTACTTTTATACGCTAAGCCACGCCCATTCCGGCGGGCTGTGACGCTATAAAGGCGCGGGCGCTCTTCATTGGGCGTGACGTCACGACGGGCTCACTGGTAGGCTGCAGCAGTTGCCCGCAGGGCAGCCAATGAGCACGCGAGATGGCCTGCTCTAGGTCTGCTAGCTGCTGCACTGCATTGACAATGAATACAAAATTAAGGATAATTTTTTGGCTTCAATATCTCGAGAAGATGAATCTTTCCCGTAGCGTAAGCTAAACTTACGCAATACTCGTTCCCTCTCTAGAGAGAACAGAGGTTACGTTAGTAACCGAGTATCGTTTTTTTACACGCGAAACATGAACACATGTTATTTTGCACACTGTAAACACAATCATAGCTTCAAAAAAGCACAAAGAACGGGACCTTTAAAAGGTGAAACTAATATTATATAGACTCATTGCATGCAAAGTGAGATATTTCAACCCTTTATTTGTTATAATTTTGATGATTATGGTTTACAGCTTATGAAAACCCCAAATTCAAAATTAGAATATTGTGAAAAGGTTTTCATAACTGTAAGTCATAATCATCAAAATGATACCAAATAAAGGCTTGAAATATCTCCCCTTGCATGTAATGAGTCTATAAAATATATTAATTTCAACCTTTTAAGTTGAATTACTGAAATAAATGAACTTTTGCACGATATTCAAATTTTTCGAGTATCACCTGTATATATATATATATATATATATATATATATATATATATATATATATATATATATATATATATATATATAGAGAGAGAGAGAGAGAGAGGGAGAGAGAGAGAGAGAGAGAGAGAGAGAGAGAGAGAGAGAGAGAGAGAGAGAGAGAGAGAGAGACCGTAGTCAGTGGGATATCCTTGGGGTGAAAACAATGATTACTCCGCTCTCCTAAATGTATCTGACATTTTCACAGCGAACAGCTTTCAACTGACAAACAGTAGGTGAAATTGCATGTTTTTTTTTTACATGTTCCCAATGAGGAGAGTGAGAAATAAGATAAGGGTGACGGTGAAATTCACTCTAATTTCGTGAGCATTCAAACTCTACAAAGCTTTTTTAGGTTGGACAAGTTTGACATTTCAGACCATAGCGGCTGTGTCAGACTGGAGATGTCACACTGTGCTCCATCTGACAGGAGCACACCGACAGCATGAGCAGAATACAGGCTGAAGACAGAAAGCAGGGACTGATGGGAACCCAGGAGTCAGTCACCAATTGTCACTCGTCCTACTTTGCCAACAGTAACTTGTTGCATGCTCGGAGTCGGCACACAGGTCCAAAGGATTTTGCAAAACCTGCCAATTGGTGAACTGAACTAAGAAAACATATAGGCCAAAATATTTCATAGAAGTAGATTTTGCATAGTTAAACATAAAATAATATTCATTTTTTCAGGATCCTTTGATGAATATAAAGTTCAAAAGAACAGCATTTATTTTTAATTGTAATTTTGTAACATTATACATTTCATTACTGTCACTTTTGATCAATTTGATGCATCCTTGCTGAATAAAAGCATTCTTTTCATTCAAAAAAAAACTTTTGAACTGTAGTGTAAAACCTACAGTTAATTTTGGATCCTGGGTGTAGATATTTACAGTTACAGTTAATATTACATAACTTGTTGGCTCTTATATCATCCATGATGAATATTTCAGAGACATAGTGGATGTAGTCACAGCTGAGCGGGAGCTGAATTATTAACCCAGGTCAGCAAGAGGCCTTTCAGTCTGTCGGTCCCTGCAAGCAGACAGAGAGCGACAGAAAGAGTGAACTCAGCATGCACTCCCAGTCCTCCTTGTTTTTCATTACACCTTGCATATGCAGCCAATCAGACAAAGCTGTGTCCGAAACCTGAAAACTACTACCTTCACAAGAAGAAGCAGAAGCATTAAGGCACGTATCAAACCCTGAACATACATCCTACCATCCTGTTCATCTGGTAGATCTTTGACTAGATCATTGAAAATGAAAAAAAAGAGAGAAGAAGTTGAAAATGTAAAAAAAAAACTAAAAAACATAATAGGTCCTCTTTAAAAAAATGTATAGTTTTGTGTTCCACAGAGAAAAGAAAGTAAGCCTTAAAGGTTTGAGGGTGAGTAAATTATGACAGAATTTTTTTTTTGGATGAACTATCCCTACAGCTTGTATTATAAAAACCTAACTCAGTGTAATAGTTGATACTGCAAACATTTCTGCACACATCAAACTAAATCAGTGTGCGATGGTCCGGTTCCTTCTCTAGGTCTGTCTTTCTCTTTCTGCTGTGTCTGTGAGCACAGCAATTGGTAATGGATTTTAGATTCTGCATTCTGCACTTTGCTGCCATTTGGTTTTAATAAAAAGGCGTTGAGGCAGACAACATTGAGTTTCATGTCTGGGTGCTTTTTTCTTTCTGTATCGCACCGAAATCCTTTACGAGCAGACGTGAGCGTCTCTCCGCTGACAACCGTCAGGATTCCTCCTTCAAATCCGAACGATTTTCTCCTCCAATCATCATGTTCTTCATTAGAATGGTGAGAATAAATCAATATGATCACTGCTCACTGCTGTGGAAAGTACAATATAGTACAATATAGTGGCATTCATTCACCCACTTGCATTTCAGGGTGGGGGAGGCTGGACTGAGTGGCTGCTAAGTCGTATGCGTGCGTGTGTGTGTGTGTGAGTGCATTTAAATGCTTTGTGAGGTCCCACAGAGTCCGCTTAAGTGAACGAGAGCTCCTGCGGTGCGTGGGATAGTGTCTGTGGGTTACTGGTGTGAGAGAGATGACACTGTCTTTGAGCACTGAGATCACATCAGGGACTTGAACTCCAGAGCAGACACGCAGAGATGAGCCAATGAGAGCCCACTGAACAGAGAGAATGAGGCGTTTAACAGCAGACAGACTCCTAATGTGTGGGATCAGGTTTTGTTCAGGTGCTGAAACTCTTACCATGTGACTATTCAAGTAATGCTGCAGTAAACATGGACAAAGAAGTCTCTTATGCTCACCGAGGCTGAATTTATTTGATCAAAAATACAGTAAAAACAGTAACATTGTGAAATATTTGTACAATTAAAAATAACTTTTTTTCTATTTTAATATTTTTTAGAATTGAATTTATTCCTGTGATGGCAAAGCTGAATTGTCTGCATCATTACTCCAGTCTTCAGAGTCACATGATCCTTAAGAAATCATTCTAATATGACGATTTGCTGCTCAATAAACATTTCTTATTAATATCAATGGTGAAAGCAATTGTGCTGATTTTTGTGCATTTTTTTCAGGATTCTTGAATAGAAAGTTTGAAATGAATAGAAAGTTTAAAAAAATGTGTAGTAATGTAAATGTCTTTACTGTCACTTTTGACAGTTTCATGCATCCTTGCTGAATAAAAGCATTCATTAAAAAATAAAATCTTCCCAAACGTTTGAATGGAGATTTATACACAGGCTTGTACGAGAAATGAAAAAGCAAGCACTTTGCTGTGGCTTTTACCTGGCAATGGCACGGGTACAGCAGCGGGACATATTGATAAAGGAGCTGGAACTGGCTCTGGTCTGCAGGATGGTCTCGATGCCTCTCAGCAGGTCGTTGGTTTTCAGAAGCAGCAGCATCTGTCGGGGAACCCTGTTCAGCAGCTCACTGATCTGAGGGAGGTACAGCGCTGCATTTGTTCGGATCTCCACATCCTGAGAGGTAAAACAAAGCCGAGCCATCAGAAGGTTTCACTATAGTAAGAGATATGTTCATTTATAAGTGATACATGTTGAAAAGAGTGGACAGTGGGTTCTTCAAAAATGTGCCTTTTGTGTTCCATAGAAGTCATTTAGTCATATGGGTTTGTTATTACATTTAAATAAATAATGACAGAAATTTCATTTTTGAATAAGCTACTTTTAAGTGGACTACATAAGAGATGATCCCTTGACTTGACTTAAGGGCACGCCCACCTAAATAAGTGATTAAAATGTTCAGAGAGAGAGAGAGAGAGAGAGAGAGAGAGAGAGAGAGAGAGAGAGAGAGAGAGAGAGAGAGAGAGAGAGAGAGAGAGAGAGAGAGAGAGAGAGAGTGCAGGGAAATGGAGTAGCTTATTTCACAGACAACTGAGAAACTAAGTGCTTGAAACTGCGACTGTGAAGATTAGCTATTTTGGCTCAGTCACTTCGGCAACATCAGCCCCCTGAGTTGATACTCCCGGCAAATTTTTATTAGTAATCAAGCATGAAGACCTCCCTTCCTCCCCCTGCCTGACTGGAAAAATAAGATTCCGGAAGATGTCAACAGTAGCCAAATTCAAGTTCACACTGTAAGCAGATTTTTTGACCTGTGCCGTCTCTGACTAAGCACTGTCCTGAACTGTACCTTACTGATTACAATGCATTATTTGCTTACTTTTCTTTTCCATTTTCTCATTTTCATTTATTTTTATATCCCTATCCTTTGAGTTTGATTGGACCATGCAGTCTTTGACATTAACAACAAAATATATAGGAAGCTGTTGATAAGCCTAATAATTCCTTAAATTTTAATTCCTTAAATATGCATTAGCATCTCCTGATTTTTTTTTTGCTTTTGATGCTTCCACGAAAATATGAAGCAGCTGTTTTCAACACTGATAATAATAATAATTGTTTATTGAGCAGCAAATCATCATCATATTAGAATGATTTCTGGAGGATCTTGTGACACTGAAGACTGGAGTAATGATGCTGAAAATTAGGCTTTCCCATCAGAGGCATAAATTACATTTTAAAAGATATTAAATTAGAAAACGGTTATTTGAAATTATAATAATATTTCACAATGTTGCTGTTTCAATCTAAATCAAATAATTTCAGCCTTGGTGAGTAATAGAGACTTCTTATAAAAAATATTTGAAAAATCTATATCTATAAAGGCACATGCGACATAAATGAGAGAAAATGAACAATAACTAAACCTGGACACTAACAGTAAAGGCAAAAACACGGTTAGTTATGAAAATCTATGGACTCTTAGTTCATCAGCTGAGGTTTGACAAGAGTGGCAATTTGCATCAACAGCTAATAATTCCACTGACCAGCAGACCAAGTGATTAAAATCACAATTAACAATCGCAAACCTCGATTTAAGTTAATTAAAATCAATTCGTCCATTAGAATTAAACGTCAATAAGTCCCTGCAAAAGCATAAGCCTGTAGAACTACAAAGTTAATGTTGTAGGAGAGCACAAAGAGCTGAACAACTGTGCATTTTAATAAGATTTACCCACTATGCTAAGTGCGAGAATGCTTTTTGTGAGCAAAAAACAAACAAAAATAACGACTTCATTATCGTTCATGTCAGTCTTTGTTTAACATTGTAAACACAGTGAAGATATTGTTGAATAAAGTCGGTATTTTGTGTTTTTTTTGCTCACAAAAAGTATTCTCGTCGCTTTATAACCTTAAGGTTGAACCACAGACTTTAACGATGTCTTTACTACCTTTCTGGGCCTTGAAAGTGGTAATAACTCTGAAGTCTATGGGAGGTCACAAAGCTCTCGGATTTCATCAAAAATATCTTATTTTGTGTTCCAAAGATGAACGACATGAGGGTGAGTAATTAATGACAATTTTAATTTTTGGGTGAACTAACCCTTTAAGGCCAAATAGTGGCAACACACACATTCGTCAGGTTTTGTCGGATCAGTGTGTTACCCTTGTCGGTGTCTGTTGGTGTTACTCAGCGCTTGTTTTCGCCGATTAAACATGTTGAATCGACATTTGACTGTAAAACTGTCAGTGTTAGTCAGAGTCTGTCAGTGCAGTGTGAATCAGCCTTTCCTTGCCATTTCTTTGCAATCATTTGGGAAATTTACTAGCAATTTCTGATAGAATTTTTTTTAAACCTTGTTTTGTTTCAGTGTACTCTATTGTATGAATCAGCAGTCCAGTGGTCAAATATCTGTACTAGTCATTAAATAGTTGCAGGTTGAAAACCCACAAGACGAGCTCTTGAGTAAGGCACAAAACCTTGGGTTGTTCCGGATAATGTTCTTTTGAAACATGTTTAAAGTCTCTATGACCCAAAATGGTTACACCACATATGGCCTGCGATGGCACTGAAGTATTTTCTGCTCTCGGCTCTGCAGGGCAGTGGTGTGAAGAACAGGCAAAGTGGATGTGACAGCAGGTACATTCTACTGAACATTTCAGACACCCTGTGTCCTGTCCTCAAATAACCCAACTTTACATGGTGTAAACATACTCTCAAAAGATTCATAAGAAGAGAACAACTATCAGAGTGCCAAACTGTTAATGAAATCTTTCAATGATCACAATTAGATCATAATGCCAAGACATAATACTATATTGTATAAAGGCCCCTGATGGTATCACATGGGCATGGCTTCCATGGTTGGCATCAACCTGGTTGTGTCTGGCTCTATTTTACCCCGGGGCTAATCTATTCTGAGAGGGCCAGGAGCCAAGAGACATGTCTGGGGCCTGCAGAGACCCATGAAGACCCCCAGCAGCCCAGGGCCCAAAACAAGCTGCTGCAACAGCCAGGACAGGTGTAGAGCAGTCTCAATGCCAAACACATGTCTCTGGAATAAAGGAGGCAGTGACCACACAATATATGTACCAGCAAGATGAGAAAACAGACCCAGAAGAATAGAATGAAAAACAATACATAACACATACAGTCTACCCACGTCATTCCAAACCATGAGTACAGTGAACACATGACCGCCCAAATTTATATATAGATTCTGAGACTATCAAAGGTGCTCTAAGCGATGTCATGCGTTTTTTAGGCCAAAACATTTTTTGTCACATACATCAAACATCTCCTCACTATCCACTAGCTGCTTGTCCCCTGAACACACTGTAAAGAAACGCGGTCTCTACAGACAACCCAGGCTCCACAAACAGCAACAAAACCAAACTGGGCTAACCCACTCCATGAAACATAACAAACTGTTCCAGCCAATAACCGACAAGAAGGACTTGGGGGTGGGGTTTGGGGGGTTAGTGCGCGGATGAGGAGGAGGGAGGGTCTAGCTAGCCTCCGTTTTGTTTGACAATACTTTAAATGACAACAAGAAAAGTGACGTCACCCGACATCGCTTAGAGCACCTTTAGGGAAAGACAAATAATGACAATTCCATTGTCAATTGAGGTCATTTCAATAATAAATACATATTTAAAATTCTTGCAAAATTTGTATTCATGCTTTGTTTCCCTCTTAGAGACAATGTTAAAGAAATCCAATAATTGGCTAACTATATTAAAGATACTAAAACATATTGTGATGACATTTTATACATTTATTCTTACAAAAAAACTGTAACTACTCACTGTCATATGAACAACCATTACAATGCTTCAAATCTGATAGGTCTTAAGTGCAACATAACTGTAAAATGTAAGCGCTCGTTTTAGTCCTGCGGAAATGATTGACTCATTATTACCGTAATAAGCAAATACTTGCTAAATAACATTGAGTAATTTGTTCGAAAATCTGACTAATTATAAGGGGGCTAGACACTGTATTTTATGGTGTTTCATCTGCATTGAATGCAGGTGTGAGAACCATTAATGAAATGAAAATTTGTTCCGGTATTTTTTTTTCCTCATGTCCCAGGTGTGTTTGCATTATTGTGCTACAGAGATAAACAGCGATGAAATATATATTTTTTTTTTTAAAAAGAAGATAATTTTGTCTTTTTATCTTACAATTCTGACATTTCACGCCCATCGCAACTGCAAATTTATATCTCACAATTCTGACTTTTTTTTAAAGTTAAGTTAAGTTTAAAACTTAAAAAGTTTAAAAAGTTAAGTTTAAAACTTTCAATTTGAACTTTTTCCCCTTGAAAATCCACGTTTATATTTAACAAATCGGAACAAATTTTTCACGTTTCTGAGGGTATAACTCGCAATTCTGACTTTTCTCAGACTTGTAAAAATATAAACTCAGAAAAAAAAGTCAGAATTGTAAGATAAAAAGTTGCAATTACTTTTTATTTATTTATTATTCCATGGTGGAAACAAGTTTACGTAGAATTTAGCCTCTTTTAGAAAAATAACTTGACAGTTGTTTATATTAAGTCACATGGTTGAATCTTTGGATTAAGTTCAGATGGATGCCTGACGTGAAGGTTAAATCCTTTTTCAAGCAAATTAAAATGAGTGAAAGTCTAGATACACAGCCATTGGTCAAAACTTCTGAAAGGATTTCCATCACCTATAGGCAATCATCTAAAGTAAGCAGCAAAGCAGGTGAGGGTGTGAAAATCCCAAACATATTCTATGTCATAAAAGAGAAAGTCAATGCAAAGACAATTTCCCAAAAGAGAGTTCCCAGAAATCACTTCAGTTTCTTGGCAGGATAAAAAAGCCTGGTCATTCAGTGCACTCCAGCAGCAATAGTATTTTAATAACTGATTGCTGTGCTATGACTTGAGCTTGAAAAACATGTGCAAGCTCCATTTTCCTGTCCATTTATCTGCTAATCCTTAAATCTCAATCTCTAAAATTTCAGAGGAGGAGGAGGGGGGGATTAGGTGCTAAATTAAGTGGATTTAAGTTTGCTATCGCTTGGGTGGGATTTACAGGCGCCGGCAGCAGCAGCGAGCAAAAGTGAGGGGTTCGGATTAAAATAGGACACTGAACACTTGGTCTATGACCTAAAGCTACCGCTCCGACATCCAATGCCCCCACAATCTCTGCATATATATCCCACCACTTGTGGCAACAGTAAGAAACACATGCGCTCCTCCATGTGCACACTTTCTCTTTAAGGAAAGACTAACTTGATTGGCTCACTGCCTTATTTCCTTTGGTGCTGCACAGCTGGTTATAGTCCAAGAGTGACTATGGGCCTGTTCAAGTGGTCCCTATGTGTGGACTGTGTCCGGATTAATCACCTACTAAGAGATAATTATCCCTAATTGTTGGACATATGTAAAGCCCAGAAATGTCTATGAACAGCGCAGATTATATTCATGGTATATTATATTTTAAAAAAAACACCATATATAAAACAAACAATCCCTACAAATATAGAAATAAATTAGGGCTGTCGCTTTAACACGTTAACGCGCCGCCCCAGACCTACATAGCTCATCTTACATTTTATACAGTTGATTGATGATGAACATGAAGCAGGCCAACAACTCACTGTAGCTTATAGAATGCAGTTAGAATGCCCCTAAAATTCAAGATATCAGGGCAAAAATGTATTGTCTCATATTTATTTCATGATTATAGTTAAGCAACATCACACGAGTAACGAGCGCAATATCACACGATTGTTGTTTTTTACCCGAATAGCACGAGTGTAAATGTGATATTGATTTTGTACAACAGTTCAATAAATAAGAAGTCAAAGGCCCACTGAAGTGCCTTGGAACTCGCAGCTTTGTATGATGCGCTGACGTAATTTTCACTGAAACAGGAAGCTAAGGCGGGACATATTGAATGGCTCCTCCCCCTTTTCAAATAGCTAATAGCGTTTAGTTTACCTCACAGACTGAAATTCATACTTTACAGCACCATGGAAGCTGCTGATGACACGTTGGATTCAATAGTAGAGCTGTGAATAAATTCTAACCATTTCATTCTTAACCAACGTACAGTTGGAAAATGGAATAAAACTCGAGCGTTTGAGCAACCGAACACACATCTCCAGCCCATATTGCTCTGTGACGTGAGCAAAAAGTTGCCCTGTGTATCATCACCTTTAGTTTTGAATGATTATATCTCCTAAATACACATTTTGTCATTGTTTTGGAACACACCCATTTATTCATAACCTTAAGGCTAACATATCCATACTAAAAGCTAAAAAAACGTTTCAGGGGGCCTTTAATATTGTGTTATATTTTAGACACTATTGTCCGCTTTTGCTCAATTTTGCCAATGAAAACATCACCTGTAAAGCCAGAGCAGAAATGTTGTGCATCTCCGAGCAACAGGCAGCGGTGCTTCGTTTCTGACTGAATCCGCGTTTTTAGCAAATCAATCGGGTGAACCGGGTGAATGATTCAATGGTCCATTCATAAAGAGAGCCATTTACTTCATTCCTGAATGAATCAGCCGAATCAATAAATGACGACATTTTTTTTAGAGCAGAGCAAAAAGTTCCATGACGGCCTGGAAAACAATTTTTTTAAATTCCCAGGGTTTTTTTTCTGTTATGTGTGAGGGGTCGCAATAATATTTGTATTCCAAAAATAAGTCGCAAAAAACAACAACATTGTTGTAGAGGGAATTCTTCAGGCCTTTCAATTTTTGGACTTTATTAGTTTAATTTACTTGAAGAGTAACTGTGTCATGTAGCGCATTATTATTCTCCGTTATATGCTATTTTTTTACGTGCCTGATGATGCATTCTGCATTTAGCAGCAGGGCCCCGTCTCTCTGCTTTCAACTCCTGCTTTTGAAGTTAGTCTGCACTTCAAAGTTCAACTACAAGGCATCTCTCCACTTTAAAGACGACGGGTAATCATGAGGTAAGTCACCCCGCTGCTCCGTTCATGCGCCATTGTCCCCTGATGACTCTTGGGTGGATGTGGCGCACTGCATAAAAAGGGTCAATCGCTCTGTGTGGACGTGATTTGGACAAAATCAGAGACAGACTGACTGTGTCGTGCTACCAGCTCAGACAGCTGGAGACAGAGACAGTCCTGATTATTCATGGCTCTCTCTATCTCTGCATGCTCAGAACAGCAGAGGTTGAGAATATGGTCATGTCCTAGCGGCCCTCCCTGTGGGGATCGTGGTGATCAGCCAGAGACGGCCCAGGACTGCACATAACTAACCGGCCAATCGGAGTCACTACCCATCAAATCAGTCAGCATGCAGGAGCACGTAGATTGATAGTCCGTTCCTCAGTCGAATACTTAATGAAGAAAAATTCTCAGCTTGCCCTAGGAGGAAATAAGGAAGAGGACGCTAAAATAACAATGCGACAGTCCTTCTGCATATTCACGAGCGCTTCAAATACACATTCCATTTCATCCCCGTGAGGAGTCAAAATCACTACATAAAAGGATTAACCGCTTAGTGCTCTCAGCTCTGCAGCTTTCTGTATCAAGGCATTGAGGAAATGGGTCAATCTGATCAAGCGAACGGAGGTCCGTTGGGGAAACAACCTTCTGATCTGAGTAAAGTACCAGTCAAAAGTTCGGAAACATTACTATTCATTATGTTTTTGAAAGAAGTATTTTATGCTCATCAAGCCTGCATTTATTTAATCAAATATACAAAAAAAACTGTGATATTGTGAAATAGTATTACCGTTTAAAATAATGGTCTTGTTTTAATATAGCCAACTTTAAAATATAAATTATTCCTGTGATGCAAAGCTGGATTTTCATCAGCCATTATTCCAGTCTTCAGTGTCACACAGCTGGGTGGGAGAGCGAGGGAGGGTTGGGACACTGAATTGTCATGTGTATTCATGTTCACATTCTGGCTTGTTTATTATTAATAATACTAATAATAATAATAAAGAAACGCCTTTTGTTTAAATGTTGATAATATTATATGAGCAAGAATGCATTTTTTTCTGACTATCCACACAATTGGAAATGTGACTGATTTTATACAACAGTTCAACAAACAAAAAGATAATATTAAGTGACGCACATTTTAAACACAGTTTTGTCAATTTTGTTTGCTCTATTTTGCAACGAAAGCCACAGCAGAAATGTTGTGAGTCTCCCAGCAACACACTGTGGTGTTTCGTTAGTGAACGAATCTGCGGCTTTGAATGAATCGGTAGAGTCAATGATTCAATGACTCATTCATAACTACAAACATTTGCTTCATTACTGGATGAATGAATAAAAGACTCGATGGCTCACTCATTAAGACAGTGACTTGCCGCCAAATACTGACGGTTTTAGTTCGATTTTACCATCATGTCATATTTCTCTGTTGAACTTTTTCATTTAAACATTATCTCATAACATTTATGCCTTTGCAAATGCATTCTTGCCAGCTCTTAGTAGCATTAAACAATGCGTAAATACATACAATGGAAGTGCAAAGATGACCTTTATTGATCATTTCATTTGATTGAAATTATTTGTTTAGTTTAGTAATTTATTGATGTATTCATCACATTAATAATTATTAATGGGATTTTAAGAATTTGAAATAAAACATGAAAAATATATTTAATAGGGTTAGACAAACTTTGCATTTATAAAAGGTAAAAAATGCACCTGAAAATCAATTTAAGGGGGCAAATATTGTCCCTTAATGGAAAAGGAGTGACTAAGTGGAAGACTTCTAAGGTACTCAGAAGGATGTTAAATGCCTCAGGGGGTACGCCACTAAAAAGTTTGGGAACCACTGCTTTACAGGATAAAAAAAAAAGCTGAAATGACTTGAAAGTTTGAAGAGAGTCGAGGTGTAAGTACTCTAATTTGGATTGAATTGGTTCCACAATAAGACAATACACCTGAGACCTTTCAAGTGTTAATACTAAGAACAGCACTACGAAAAATGTCTAGGTTATGATTTGATTTTACTGTGAATACCCGACTGCACAGATGCAAAGAGAAACTGTATCTACTGTAAAGGGAATCGAAATGTCAAGTCTTTACTCACTCATCCACTGAGAAAGTACTCAAGTACGGTGCTTTAAATGCATGTTAACGAGAGCTGCGGCTGTTAATAACGTCCGCTGGGTTAGTAGTAGTCGAGATTTATGGGACTGTGTGCATGATGGGAGGTTAGGACAGTAGCTATTAAATTCTTTACACATCAGAATTGATTTAACTACTTAACAAGCTCACTGGACGGAGAACTATTTAGAGCTCTGATAGTAAGCCACACCAGGACAACCCAATTTCCCACAGCTGTCCGCCAAATAAAAAGGCCAGAGCCACTCAGAGGACAGCTGAAGTTCTTTCTTTTAGCTGAGTGTGTGCCTGTCACAAAGAAAACCTCAGAAATAGAGGCCCAGACTAAAACAACCACACTCAAGTTTTCTGGGGGTTTTTCCCCTCGTTCTTTCTCTTATGGCCAGTTAGATGAAACTATGAAGGGATACAGACTTTCAAAACTGACCCTGCTGTTTACATATAAATCTCTGCTCTTCTCTGATGGACAGGGAAAAACAGCTGACCGCAGGGGGGATGGACGTGCTAGCGGTTTGTATGGCAAACAGGCCGAACGGTCTCTCCCCCAACTATATGCATGCTCCGGGGCAGACATTATGAGACATGGGGCTGATCAGCGAGGACAGCGCTATGAACAGCCCAAAAAAAGCTTTCCCCTGGGACAAACACAAAAGCAATTACACAGGAGGGAGGATATTCTTCCTGCCTCCCAATTCATTATTCACATATAGGCCTTTCAGGGCTCTACGCTAACTGAGCAGATTTAGCTGGGGGTAATAAGGGGATGCTCTTGCCAATGGGAGTTTAACTGAGTACCAATTTAAAAAAGAAAAAGGCAGTTAAATAAAAATACATTCAATTCTATACTATAAGGCAGAGCCATTTAGTATGCATACATACACATATTTATAACTAAAATGTAGTATATTTTTATAATTTACTAAAAAATACAATGCATATATTTTTTCTATACATATATGCACATGCATACACGATCATTTTTTAGTACAACAACAACAAAAAAAAAGCTTTAATTTGTCCGAGCCAAAAAAAAGTGCCTCAGTGGGTTTTAAGATATAGAATATATTTTTGAAATATAATAAAATATCTATCTATCTATCTATCCATCCATCCATCCATCCATCCATCCATCCATCCGATTTTTCTTGTGGAGAGATCCTTCCTCAAGTGGAGGGGTTTAAGTATCTTGGGGTTTTGTTCACGAGTGAGGGAGGGATGGAACGGGAGATTGACAGACGGATCGGTGCAGCTTCTGCAGCAATGCGGTCGATGTACCGGTCTGTCGTGGTGAAGCAGGAGCTGAGCAGTAAGGCAAAGCTCTCGATTTAACGGTCAATCTACGTTCCTACTCTCACCTATGGTCATGAGCTTTGGGTCATAACCAAATCCATGAGCTTTGGGTCATGACCGAAAGGACAAGATCCCGGATACAGGCGGCCGAAATGAACTTTCTCCGCAGGGTGGCTGGGCGATCCCTTAGAGATAGGGTGAGAAGCTCGGTCACTCGGGAGGAGCTCAGTGTAGAGCCGCTGCTCCTCCACATCGAGAGGGGTCAGCTGAGGTGGCTCGGGCATCTGTTCCGGGTGCCTCCTGGACGCCTTCCCGGGGAGGTGTTCCGTGCACGTCCCACTGGGAGGAGACCCCGGTGAAGACCCAGGACACGCTGGAGGGACTATGTCTCCCGGCTGGCCTGGGAACGCCTCGGTGTCCCCCCGGAAGAGCTGGAGGAAGTGTCTAGGGAGAGGGAAGTCTGGGCATCTCTGCTTAGACTGCTGCCCCCGCGACCCGGCCCCGGATAAGCGGAAGAAGAAGATGGAAATTTGTACAAATGAAATAAGTGTTGTACAGTTGGACAAATGACTATATAAAACATAGTAACATAAATAACAAACATAATAAAAATGTTTGCATTTCTTAATAAATCTAATGAACATGACTATTTATTAAGAATTTTAACAAGTCTTTTGACTTTAAACACAAAAGAACTCTCTGATGTCCTGCTTCAGTCACACACTACAACCTGCAGACTTCAAGGAAACCACATTGTTTCACATTCTAAGAAAATGGCACTTTTATCTGTTTTCAAGAACTGAAAAGTCAGTTAGACAAAACAATCCATTTTAAGACGAAGAGTGTCACAAAAGACACATACTGTATGAACAATTCAGTGCTTTAAGAACTCTCATTTAAGCACTCATATAATTTCTGAGAAGTTTAAAGGTCAAAGCTATTATGTTCAATTCCATGTTCTCCGCAACATCTGAGAGGGTCAGCTTTGTCAGACACATTTTCCATCACACAGAACTCATCCCTCATTCTGCAAAATGGCTACAAAAAAAGTAATAAATAGAATACAATTCCTTTCTTGAATATTAAAAAAATGGATAATTATGTAAATGTATTATTAGTATTATTATTAATAAAAATACTAATAATAGTAACCATCATAATACAAATTTAAAATCAAAATTTGTAATAACAATAACTACCATTAGACTGATACAGACAGGAGAGCAGTGTAATGCCAGGCAGACATGGTAAACAGGTAGTGCACTCAAATTCACTGCCCTAGATGCCCTCTGGGTCTTTGTTTTCACTTAGCATTCTTTGGTTCAAAGCTCAGTAGTTACTTTTCCATTTTAGCATAAACCCAATTTCAGATAACAGATCAAAAGCTAACAAAAAAACAAAGAAAAACTTTGATTATAGGACTGAGGAGAAACCTCTGGAGACAGAGGTGTTTGCAGAGAAGGCCTCTCTTCATCTGCCGGTGGAGATCAGTTCAATGGAGATTTTCTTTGTTTCACCTTACTAGGTAAAACCATCCAAACGCATTCATGTGATAAACTTCATGTTTACATACAGACAAAGGCTTCAAGCATCACAAAACCTTTCTGTAAAAAAAGTCTACCTTTATGGGCCTTGAAAGTTGCAATGACGTTGCTGCCTATGGCTGGTTCAGAAACCTCTCGCAGTTCATCTAAAAAATGTCTTAATTTGTGTTCCGCAGATGAACGAAGGTCTTACGGGTTTGGAACGATATGAGGGTGAGAAATGAATGGCAGAATTTGTGTTTTTGGTTGAACTAACCCTTTAACTCCTTAACTCCCTGGAGTTTTTCTGAGCTGTCACTCTTCCTTGATGTTGTCATTTGGCACTTTTCTGCCCATATCTATGATCTATTGACAGGCTATGTCTCTAGCTCCCATGTTCTCCATATCTCTGCTTTCTATAAGCCCCCCCCCTCCCCCCCCTCCCCCCTCCCCCCCCCTCCCCCTCTCCCCCTCGTCGTCGTCTTTCTCCAGCAGTGATTGCAGCTCTCAATTTATCCACAAAGCGAGCATTTCTCCAGCACAATGAATGTAAATTGCATTCATTTCAATTTTGGCACTAATGTTCTTTATGTTTGTTCCTGTTTCACGACATAACAAACAAAATGGAATACAGTTCCGTTCAGTGGATTGCAAGATTAGGATTTAGAGCATATTTTGTAGCCTACATCCCTGAGAGAAACTCCAGTTCATTTGGCTGCGGCCCCGAAGATGATTATGCTCTGTCTAATCAGGCATGTAATTAGACCGCAACAAGTAAAAAAAAAGAAAAGAAAAGTATGATATTAAAAATGCACGTCGGTGTCATCAATGAACCGGATCCCAGTATTTTTAGGTAAATGTATGTATCGTTCTAACACATGGTGTCAAAAACACAGTCTAGCTAAATTAATTCCAGTCTGGATGTTTTGAAACGGAGAAAAACATATTAAAAGTAAAGTATTGTTAGATATTCTATATTAGTTATAATCAGTTGCATTATTATAATTGTAACCAATTTATAAACAAATATTTATTTGTAAACATTTACACCTGTAAAGTTTTTCATATGTCAGTTTACATTTTAGTAGCTGTTAATATATAATGTTTTAATAGCGTGCACAAGAGAGAGAGATCAGTGATGTTTTTATGAAATGTAGAGGAGTAAAAAGTACAATATTATGCTGATGTAGTGAAGTAAAAGTATTCTATAAAATAAAAATACTCTGATAAAGATACTTGAAAAATTTACTTGTTTATGTCTATCTGGTGTTTTTAATATGCTTTAAGACAAACCATATACATATTCATGCTGTAAGTCGACACCATTGCTGAGTATTTTCTCTATTTAAAACTGTTTTGTGATCAAAGATGAGTTTTAAGGGATACAATTTTTGACTACAGGGTGACTTTAAGCAAAAATACTTTGTTAATGTCCACCAACTTTTTATTTATCAAAGGATACTGAAAAAAAATATTAAGCAGCACAACTGTTTACAATAATAACAAAAGTTTCTTGAGTACCAACTCATATTGAATGATTTCTGAAGGATCATGTGACACTGAAGACTGGAGTAATGATGCAAAAAATTCAGCTTTAAAATCAATAAATTACTTTTTTAAATATATTCAAATAAAACCATTATTTTAATTTGTAATCATTTTTTACTGTATTTTTGATCAACTAAATGCAGCCTTGGTCAGCATAAGAGACTACTTTAAAAGAATAACGACAGTGAATGGATAACAGCATATTGTACAACATGCTGGAATAGAACACGCCTCAATAGTTGTACAGAGGGCTAATAGGGCTGTGGGGATGCTGGGTAGCAGGTAATTGCCGAGGCAGACCTATGAGAAGCTGATGGAGAGAAAGAGAGAGAGAGAAGGCTTTTATCTGTGGAGGTCTGGCAGATGAGGAGCGCGTGCTCTCTAATGAGGGGGCAGGCCCATATTGACCAGCACTCCACTTCACTTGCAACACTAATGGTGCGTGTTTATCAAAATGTTTGAGTGTTTTTGCCTTTACTGCACTTCAAATACAGAAACCTGTAGCTCTGGTTGAGTTTTGTCTGTCTCTGTGTGTGTGTTTTCTTTTCATGTGAACTTTCGGAATGAATGTTGTTTTCAAGAGGGAAACAACAGAGCTGAAAAAAAAGAAGTGGTGTTTTTTGGTATTGATCCAATTTTGTTGGTTATATAGACAACAGTCTGGACACACTTGACTAAATTTAGGTTTGTCATGATCTTAAAAACCTTTCCATCTTAAAACGTATGCTTAAATGTTTAAAATTAGTGTAGATAAAAATATTTATTGTGCATACTTATGAATTTATTTACAAAACTAAGTCGTCGTTTTTTTAATGGATGAGCTGTTCTAAACAATGAAAAGAAGACAAAAAGTTATTTACTGAAATACACATTTTTTTCAGTTTGTTTTAATATATTTTATTAGGATCATGCGACACTGAAGACAAGTAATAATGATGAAAATTCAGCTCTGTCAACACAGGAAAAAATTGCATTATTTATTATGCGTTATTTAAATTGTAAAAATATGTAATAATATTACTGTTTTTTGCTGTGTTATTGCTCAAATAAATCAAAGTAAAAAAACATTAAAAAATCTTACTGATCTAAAACTTTTAAACTACACTGTATTTTTTGTCGTACTATTTACATAAATAAGATATTATAGTTATAATATAACTATGGAAGATAATATAATTATTAAAATAAATATACTTCAGTAAAACATGATGAGGCACATCAAATCTAATATGTCAAAATGAACTCGGACTGAAAAAGAATTGTAATAAATAAAAAAGGTCAACACATACGCATATAATCACACAAATCATGTCTTTTATGCTCATCAAGTCTACATTATATTATTATTATGAAATATTATTACAATGTAAAATAAGGGTTTTCTATTTTAATATAATTTAAAATATAAATTATTCCTGTAATGCAAAGCTGAATTTCCATCAACCATTACTCCAGTCTTTACATGGACCTTCAGAAATCATTCTAATATGCTGATTCGAGATATCAAAGCAATTAATTTAATTAACTGATCAACAACAAGCTGGATTCATAGAAAACAAAATTCATAGTGCATTCATATTATTCAGTTTACTGATTTAATGCAAGTGCATCTCTATTCAGTGCTAGATTGCCAGAGAGGAGCTTCTCTGATGCTTCCGCTGGTTTCTGTAGAGACGACTGCATTAATATTGATAGCCTTGTACAAAGCCAGCTGGCTGTGAATAGGAAACACACTGCACTGGACACAGAGTGTTTATTAGATACAGAGAGTCCTTCAGACGGTCAGCAGGGCACCTGTGATCTCAATCATACAACGAGAGAGCACAAAGCACTGTTACCTAAACACCAGCTCACACACAAACATATAGGCCTACCTGTGAGCATCTCTCAGTGACTTCCAATGGTAATTAAGTAAACTCAACACCTCTACAAATGGAATAAGTGACCAAAAAATGAAAAATCTATCAATGAATTCCTACTAAAGCTTTCAAACTTCAATAAAGATGCAAAAGCAACATAAAGGTTTTATAGAAGTGGTTCCTACGAGCTGCATTCATTCGGAAAATCATTTTTAAAATAACTTCTGGTTGCTGCAAATCACTGTCAGTGTGAACACACCTTAAAATGTTTCCCTATATGTGTTCCATTTTTTCAGAAAATACCACCTACACAGGTTCAACAAAATAAGTGCACACACACAACCATATATTATCCTTATAGAAGAAAATAAAATGTTCTGTTCTACTCATGTTGTCAAAACAACAACTCAAAATCAACAAATACCAAATGAAACTTTGGAAAACACTGATATCTAGCCTCTTGAGAAAATTGATAACCGTGGCCATGTACACATCTAGAGCAAGAAATTAAAAAGGTTCAAATGTGCAAAACACTTGAGTCTAATATTACAACATCATTTATTTTTGCATCTTGCATGCTCGGCCTCTCTATACATTCGTGGAGTGCAGAAATGTCCATCCAGCCAAAAATGATAACACGTCACCTTCCTGTCAATCAAAATCTGTGCAAGCACAACAAATATTCTTTTCTATGCTAAATTCTATGCTAACATGTAAAGTCATTCAGTTCTATTAGGGTTGCCTTGTAACTCTTCTTACAAAAATAAAATTAATCTTCGACGAGAGCGTCACGACGCATTGGTGTTGTGTTGACGTGAGAGCAGACGTTGTTGCGTGAACGTGCGTTGGAGATTAATAATTTTTTAATAAAGTGGTAAATAAGTTTCTTTGCGCAAACAAAGCACTCGTGTCACTTCATAGAATTGAGGTTAAACCACAGGAGTCACATGGATAATTTTAATGATCTCTTCACTACCTTTCTGTAGCTTGAAAGTGGTAGTTGCGTAGACTGTCAATGGAGGGACAGAAAGCTCTCAGATTTCGTTAAAAATATCATCATATTCCGAAGATGAACAAAAATCTTACGGGTTTGGAACGACATGAGGGTGAGTAATTAATGACAGAATTTTCATTTTTGGGTGAACTACCCCTTTAATGTTACAGTAGTTAATGCATTAAACTATGGAACCTTATTGTGAAGTGTTAACATTGTTTTTAAGAAAGTGCACAATTTACAAAATACATGTAACTCATACATTTGTAAATAACCGTGTGGAAGCAGTCGAGATGCAGTCAGTGGATGGTAACGGAGTGCAGGGTTAGATGAGGCAGCTGTGAGGTGTGTGTTTGCATCTGCTCACTCTGACCTGTGAGATGAGCCATGCGGACCGCTATCCAAGACTCAATAAACCACGACAGCAAATATGTTCTTGAGCATGTCTTTAGGCCTGTTACAGCCCCTAACCTTCCACACACAAAACAACAATGGTAACGCTCCAAAACATATAGTTAAGAGAAGAAGGGCATGCTAAGTTGTCACCACATGACATGTAATTCAAATGGAACAACAGCAGAGCAAAAACACTCAACAATGATGGAGTAATTTGCACGATTTATTCATGCCGTGGTGCATGCTGGGAAAAATAGTCCAGCCGTTAGCACTGCAGAATTAATTAACAATTAAAAAGGGGAGTTAAAAAGGAAAAGGAAAAATAGCACTTGATGTCAAAAAGGTTGCAAATCCTTAAACTACTGAATCAGCATTCCGGTATAGCTCAACTCAGCATGGCACTAATATGGTTGTGGTTTGATTCTTATGGAAAGCTGATAAAAATCGCTTTGGTCTGCCAAACAAATAAATACACACTATGGTTTAAAGCTTTGGGGTCTATTGGGGTTAGATTTTTTATATATATATATTATAAGACCTCTCTTATGCTCACAAAGGCTGCATTTATCATCAAAATACAGTAAAAACAGAAATAGTGTGAAATATATATATATTAATACATGTAATTTACACCTGTGGTTGCAAAGCTGTATTTTCATTACTCCATTGCCATTTCTCCAGTCTTCAGTGTCACAAGATCCTTCAGAAATCATTCTAATATGCTGATCAAGAAAAAAATCTTACTATAACCAATGTGAAAACTGATTTTTTTTTTTGCCCCAGGATTCTTTGATTAATAAAAAGTTTTAAAGAGCAGCATTTATTTGAAATAGTGGTAACACTTTACAATAAGGTTTCATAACAATGAACAATGGTTCTACAGTATTTATTAAGTTTAGACTGTAACTAAATTATTTAAGTAAAAAGAACAAATCAACAATTTACAGTGAAAAACTGACATTCCCACAATTCCCTGTGTGACTTCACATTTGATGATTTTTAATTCAATAATCATGTTTTCTTATCTGTTATGTGGGTTTTATGTTACATTTTCTGTTCGTAAATGTGTTGTTGAATGTTTATTGTATTATTTGAGTGTCATATGTGTTACCATGATAGTGTTTTGTATTTGAGTGCATCACTCTGTGGACCTTATACTATATATTAGTATTTACCTCTGCTTGTGGAAAAAAATTCTTGAAGTTTGATTCAACATGTGGTTTTCTCTCTACCACTAGAGTTATTATGGTGAATGTCAATATATATATTTAAAAGTAAAAACATTTTTTTTACAGTTTTAAATTGTTGAAATTACAGGTTGTTCTGTAAATGTTTAATTTTTTACTGTAATTTTTTTACAGAATTAATCTGGAAACCACAGCCAGTTTTATTTGTAAAAACGACATTTTTTTACAGTCTTAATCTCAACATTTACTAATATATCATTAAAAGTTGTATGAGTTAACATTTGTTTAATGCACTGTGAACTAATAAACATTTTTATTCAATTACATTAACAAAGGTTAATAAATGCAGTAAGAATATTGCTCATTGTTAGTTCATTAATAAATATCAAATAAATAACATCTTATTGTAAAGTGTTACTGAAATGGGAAAAGCTTTTGCATCATGACAAAAAATAAAAAAAATCTGTCACTTTAGTTAAATTTAATGCATCTTTGCTGAATACAAGTATTAATTCGTGAAAATCATAAAATCGTGCTGAACCCAAACTTCTGAATGGTACCGTAAATGTAGTTATGTTAATTTGACCTGGCATAACCAATAATGTGTACTTGACAAATGTGTTGTGGTTCTGCTGAAGTGATTTCACTAACTGAATCCTCAACAAAACCCTTGCATAAAGTATTCTTTATATATATAAACTCAAGACTTCTTTATCTTCTCTTCTGGACCATAAAGCATGAAGCTCTGTTGATGTAGTTTTTAACGCCCATTATTCTCTGCTGGCAATACAATATGTTCTTATCTCTCCTTTCTTATGCAGATGAGACGGCCTCCATTTCTGCAAATGCCACAGCTGTACATGTGAAATCCGCCTTTATAACTGCTTGTAATTATGGCACACCAGACTGCTTCAAAACATTCTGGTAATTTGATGATGTTGGTGGGAGGAATGGCTGCTGAGACTTTTGCACGGCTTGGAGAAACAGACACTTTCAGAGGGGTAGAGAGAAGGGAAGAGGTACTACACCCCGCTAAAAAACCATACCCAACATGAGTGGCCATGGACCGGGCCATAATTATCCTCACAAAGGCTTCGGGGTAATTAATCCACAAAGAAAAGCCACCTGCAGGAAAGGGCACTCAAATGCCACATGCTGGCATGACTAAGTGGAACGCTCCTGAAAATGAGGAGGATCAGAAAACAAGCAAGGAGCAAATCAGCTAATAGTCAAGTATATCTGACAGTGTCAAACGCTGTTATCACATCCTGTTTGAGAAATATTCATATAAATTAATTTCAATGGCTTACTTAAAGTTGACTAAGCATATTACGTCAGAACAGGAGAAAGTATTATTTGTATAATACACAATTTAAGCTGGTAACACTTTACAATAAGGTTTCATTAGTTAACTACATTAGTTAACATGAGCTACCGTAATAATGAACTGCACTTCTACAGCATTTATTAATCTGTGTTAATGGCAATTTCAAAATTTACTAATACATTATTAAAATCAAAAGTTACATTTGTTAACATTAGTTAAATGCACTGTGAACTAACATGAACAGCTGGATTTTTATTAACTAACATTAACAAAGATTAATAAATACAGTATATTGCTCATTGTTAGTTCATGTTAGTTAATACGTTAACTACTGTTAATAAATGAAACCTCATTGCAAAGTGTTACCTTTAAGCGATATATCATGTTTTTTTCATATATACATAATGATTTAAAATGTACATACATATAAAAATGTTAATAAATACAATTTGAACGGCTTAGTGCTAAACTGTGAGCTATTTATACTGAGTAAAAATACTACAAAATTATTATTAATATTTAGTACTATAAAAAAGAAATGTATGTACTTTTTATAGTAATATAGTAATATAGAAATATATATATATATTCAATTCACATTTATTTACAGTATATAGCGCTTTTCACAATACATATTGTTTCAAAGCAGCTTTACAGAAAATGCATGTCTACATTACAATTTAGAGTAATCTCTTATCAGAGGAGACTGTGTCCAAGTTATGTACAAATAACAGTTAGCTAAAAATGCATTAATTTAAACAATGTATTAATTTAAGGCAGAAACAATGAGCTCGTTAAAGTAATGATTATATACAGTTATAAACAGAAAAAAGTACTTATTATAAGTATTAGTATAAACAAAACAAACTATTAAATATATTAAAATAACTTTGTATATTAAAAAGTGCTATATAATGCTTAACGCTTTATAAAATGTAAGTTGTTAATATTATTCTTTAAATATTAGGTCCGTAATAATAAGATAGCTTTAATTCTTCAGGAACCTGGTAGCAAATAGTGTTAGCGAAGACTCTGTTTTAATATGTGTGTACAGCCCAAACTCTTTTAAGTCCTGTAAAAGGTTATGTAATAAAAGTATAAATAAATGTCCCTGACACCCTCCAGATGGCCAAACGTCCCCCACAGAGGCCAACTCCAGCCAGGCCTGGCTTTCAGAAACCCTCTACCACGGCCAGACTAACCCAACAGCACTCCTCTGGCCACCAGGCCAGCCACCTGGACAGATAGTTATTCAGTTTTGATGAGAGGACAGGTGAGCATCGCTCTTTAATGTGGTCAACAGGTGTCATTGTGGTCACTAACAACTGTAAGGCATTAACCAGCACCTCAGTTTTCACAACCTCAATTTACCCAGTTTTTTATTTTTTTTATTAATTTTTTTGCCTGCAGAAGGAGAGGTTATTGCTCCCTGGTTATTGCTAACTTACCACCACATCAAGCAAATGTAGCAACTGTAAGGTAACAATGGTAGACTGCCACTTACATTGTATGCATGGATGAATTAGTTGGGATAGTAAAGGACAAACAGTGTCCGCAGCAAAACTTAGAAGTTAAAAAGAAATATTTTCTTATTCTTATTCTTATTATTTTCATGTTATTGCATGTGGAAAATAGTATCAATAAAGGATGAGTAGGTGTGTCCAAACTTTGATCAAAACACCCTTGTATTATGCAAAATAAAAGTTATCAGTAATGCTTAGAGATTATTACCTCAGATTGAGTGACAGGCGTCTGGCTGATGCCAGCATTAACTGATGTCCATGAGCGGGCGGTGAGGACACAAGCGAAAAGAGGGTAGAGATCCCCTGTGCCCAGACGCTTACTGTAACGCTCTATGCCTTTCAAGTCTCCCTTTATCAAACTCTGCCACAGCCTGCAGTAGTCCAGCCTGAAGTCCTGGTTCAGCACCTTGGACAGAGACACAACTTGTTCTGTTAGTGCAATAGAACGCAAAAGAAGCTTAAAAGTAAAAGTGTGCAATTTCTACACTACTAGAGCCATCAAACGGAATCATAAAATTAACTAATGTTCTCAAACTGGTTTCTTTAACCCAAAAAGATTTCCCTGCCTCAAATTCACTGTATTGGTTGGGCTAAAATTGTTTCAAAATGAGGCTGGTTAAGATGTTCAAACAAACAGAGCAACCGAGTCATGTTTACACTGTTCAAGAAGTCTCTCTTGCTCACCAAGGCTGGATTTATTTGATCAAAAATACAGTAAAAACAGTAATATTGTGAAATTGTATTACCACTAAAAAAACGGTTTTCTATTTAAATATATTTTCAAATGTCATTTATTCAAAGCTGCTTTTTCTGCATCATAACTCCAGTCTTCAGTGTCACATGATCCTTCAGAAATCATTCTAATATGCTGATTTACTATTATTTACTAATGCTATTGTAAACAGTTGTGCTGCTTAATGTATTTGTGAAAACGTGATACATTTTTTAAAGGATTTTATGATAGAAAGATCAAAAGAACAGCATTTATTTTAAATACAAACCTTTTGTAACATTTTGTAATCTAATGAATCTTTCTGAATAAAAGTATTTCTTCCTATTATTTTTTCGGACCTGAAACTTTCGAATAGTAGTGTACACTTAAAATGTAAAAACGTAAAAAATAAATACAATGAATAAAATTGTACAGCATTCGGACAATATGTACTATCAATTAAGGGGACAGAGATCTGGAACAAATTACCGGTTTCTGTGAGAGAAAGCCCGACCTTCTCCTGTTTTAAGAACCAACTTAAACAATGGCTTAAAACAAATCAAATATGTGCCCACTAATGATAATTGTTGTAATTTAGATAAATAGATATGCTTCATTGTATTACTGTATAAATATATGTATGTATATCAAACTAGATCCAGCATTTTGCAGCATCTAATAGCACTTAAGAAATTGATAAAGCACTTAATGCACTTTAAGTAGCACTTTACTATGTACATGTTATATGTGTGTGTCTGTCATGTATGAGTATGCCGTATTAGATGCCCGGTTTACTAATTGCGTCATTTCTTATATGTTGCTGTTAATTGTGTGTCTTTTAAATTAAGTTGAATCATGTTTAAATTAAATGTTTAGCTGTGTTATTAGGTATTGTTTGATGACCTCACATGGGACTACAAATGTAAAATAGCCTGGGGGTTAATTTTGGCATATGTACAGTGCTGAAAAGCTATGTTCATTCATATGCATTGTCCCTTTTAAATAAATAAATAAATAAAATCACAAACACCAATTAACTCTTTCCCCGCCAGCGTGTTTGATTATTTTCTCAAGAATTTCATGGCCCCCAGAATATTATATTGTATGAATACCTGAACATGCAATATATCAAAAGAAAGAACAGATCCTCTGCTTAAAAAACAAACAAAAAAAAAAACACCTTTTATTCTAGCTTCATGCATTCTTTTTTTATCAACACTTGAATCATAAGTTTCATAAAAAAAAGCAAAATTTTAAGCAAAAAGACTATGTTTTTTCAAAGACTACATCCAGATGTGATTCAGAACGATGATCAAAACATAGATGGAGTAGATTGAGTCAAATCAACAATTCCTTCACAGTCCTATAGCTCGTCCTGGGTCGACATTTCCTTCAGTAACTTCAGGCAGTTTTGATTTATATGCTGTTGAATGTTGATGATCGGGTTATTTTAAATAAGCATATGATTACATATGCTATCGCTTGTTTCTGCTTCTTCTTCACATGTGTTTTAATCAGGAGATTCAGTACTCTTTCAAGAAGATGTGTAATAGCGCCCCCTAACATATGTTAACATATGAAAACACGGAAAGAAGGAAAATTCCGTCAATGGCAGGGAAAGAGTTAACTAATCCATCTTAAGAGTCTTAGACAGTTGAGTGAATGGAAACTTGTTTCTCATTATGTTGTTAGTATTAAAGAAAAATATGACTTTATGGTTGCTAACATGAAATCTTGTGGGCCTCATTAACAGCTTCGGGTTAAATTAAAGGCCAACACATCCCTCACTGAGACAAACAGAATACACTGGAAAACCACTAGGACTGCACCATTTTGCCACTCCAATTAATGAACATAGACACACACAACCCATGGCTTTCAACAAACTTAACACGACGTGCCATGAATTAGTGTCTTGGACAAAGCAACCAAATGTCATTGCTACAATGCCTTTTTCATGTTTATCACCATATTATCTCCACAGATTTATTTAGAGAAGTTCAGTGAGCTGCAGGAGAGTGTGTATTGGTGTGTTTGCATCTGCTTGTAATAAGTGGGAGGTCGAAATGTGCAGTTCCTAAAACACACTGGAGCTTCAGGGCCACTTAAATGAAATGCTTTTAGTCTGCTGCAGCATATCCAGGCCTGAGTGCGCAGCTGACCTGGGAGCCAGCGGGTGAATAATGGGGTGTAATATGTGATGAATTTGCTTCTCTGTCGAATGTGTGGCGGCCTCGGCCGATGTCTTACCTGATACAGGCCGTGATCGAGTAACACAATTTCCGTCTTATTGCTTTCAGGACACTTTCGCACCAGCACGTTGCCGGGGTGAGGATCGCAGTGCACGAATCCGTTGACGAATATCATCTCACTGTATATCTTGCCAAGGTTCTGGGAGATCTGAGGAAACGAAGGAGTAAGATGGGGAAAGTGAAACAGAGAGAGAGAGAGATACAAAAAACAGGTTAATACATACACATTAACTGGAGATCTAGCCCCTGTATATATATATATATATATATATACTGTAACTGTATAGTAGTAAGAACTGTTTTCAAAAGCAAAGATGGTTACACTTTATTTCAATAGTCCACTTCAGACATTCTTATAACTGTAACTTTGCAACTAGGTCAAGAAACTCTCATTAATTTGCAACTACTTATCAACTAACTCGTTAGAGTATTAGTAGACTGTTAGGACTGTTAGTAGAATACGCTGACATGCACTTGCAAAGTTACTTATAGTCAGTAGATTTTCTGTTGGGGAAAATTAAAGTGTTAGCAGATATTAAGCAGACAGTCTATTAATGACTAGTAGTTGTTTTTAGTTAGTAGAATGTCTAAAGTGACTATAAAATGAAAGTGTTAATGGCAAATTAAATATTTAAATGAATTTTAAAAAACGATTTTATTTTATTAAACCCTATTTTGCACAATGTTGCCTGAAGAATTTTTTTTGCCTGCTTGAAATTTTGAGCATATGAATGACCAAACATGGCTAAATGCTGTCCTTATGACTAACACAAATATTGCAGATATTCTTTTAAATTAATTATTTTACATTGGTGCATAGTATTATCTATATCTGTAATTTTTTTTATAAATTAGTTTTTAATAGGGATTTAAAAGATTTTAATAGAGGTCCAATTAAGAAATCTGGATCAGATATTTTACATTTGTGCATATATTGCCTTTATAATGCGTGCAATAGAGGGTTTAAAAAACAACAACAAAGAAGATAAACTAACATGCACCATAAAGACCTACAGGTATTACAAATTGGACTCATGGCCTTGTAATTAGCCAATGTGCTCCAAAATTTTGTGCTTTAATGTGACCACAAAAAAAAAAAAAACCCCTGAAAAAAGACAAAAAACAATGTGGAATACATACATTCAGTAATTGTTCTAGAAGCATGGGGGGAAAAGACTTGCAACCTTTCAACATAAAAGACAAACAATATTAACAAAAATGCAGAAATAGCAGAAATGCATAACATGGTACATTTCCATTGCTATGCAGGGTCTGGGGGCAGAGCCCATTTAAAATGACGTAAAACGTTTCCCCGAAGATGCTGTGGCCCCAACAGATGAGAAAGTATTTATTATAAAACAACCCCCGATGCAATTATTCCACCCACTCTCGCTCTTTGAAGATAAGTTGTGATAAGCATCTCCCCTCAGCTATGTTATAATGCAGAGAGCCAATGTGAAGTAGGTTGAGGAAATGTCAGTCTGAAGCACAGAGAATAAATCAAGCATTTATTCATACTCCCCGGGCTGGTGTCCAAATACATTTTACCCCAATACTTTAAATTAATTTGAATTGTTTAGCTTAATTGTTTCATTTTTCATTTATATATTTTCATTGTTTACAGGACAGCATTTTTTTGTTGTCTTGCAAGCACTGGTATTTTCTTCTGGAAATGCAAATCGAGCTACTTTTGTGACACATAGGACATTTTGTTGTTGTTTTAAGCTGATGTATATTCCGTGGCACGATCATGCCCAGATAAACGAGCACGTACTGTATATGGATGCACACACATATACACAATGTCTGAATTGTTGTGATTCATCATAAATTGCTTTTTGAGATTGTGTAGCTCGCAAAAGTGGTGATTTAAATCCATTATGTCATCCAAAATGTAAAACAATGACAGTGCGATGTGAGCCGTATGAATGACCAAAGGCTCTTGTGAGGACGGACATAGTCATAGTGTCATAGTCAATACTGCTGCCATAAAAAAAGTTACAAAAAATATCACTGTTAACATTAATGTGTCGTACAATAAATGAAATTAATATGTTTCTCCTTTATTTCTGTTTAACTCACACATATATATATATATATTGACTGGCGTGTGCAAACTTCGCAGAAAGGTCATGCAGTCAGATCCGTAAGTTACCCAAAGCTAACAATAATAATCACTATACTAAAAGCAATGCGTCCCGGGATGGCGGAGGATCCCTGAAGGCCTGATTGGGCATGCATAGACAGCAAGAGGAGTTTTATTATGCTAATAAACACTTTAGGATGCGGTGGATGAAAAGCTCATCAACAGTGCCCTTGGAGGGAAGATGCAGACGAATATCCCCAGGCAGGGCGCCATGTGAAGGGTATGCAAAAGGCAGATTAAAAGGAGTTGTGTGGACCAAAGTGAACTTGATGCAGGGAAAGAGAAAGCGGGTAAGGCTATTTAAAGGTGAAGTGAATAGTTTTTATAGGTCATTGCTTTGTGCCCTTATCTGATTGTATACATGCAATATCAAAAACATGTAATATTTCACACTGCTGCAACTTGGATAAAGGCTAAACAATCAAAAAGGCCAAAACTCTTTTTAAACAAATCTGATCTCAACAGCATGAGCAAAACCCCTGTGCCTTCTGTCTCAAAAAAAAAAAAAAAAAGAGAGAGAGGTGTTGCCTACGGTCTGCTGCTGCCAGAAGAGATACTTACTTTTTAAGGTTGTTTCAATACATACTGCATACAGACATAAACATATACTTCTACATATACAAATACACACACACACACACACACGCATAAAAATAACGCACACCCGAGGTGGTAATGCGCTAACGACTTGAAGCGGAGTCAATGCCGCGTTTCCATTACAGATTTGCACAAAACTTTTGCGATATTTTCTAAATGTCGATAAAAACGATTGCGAAATGACGCCGTTTCCATTAAACGATGTTATGCAACTAAAGCATAATTTTTTCCTTTCTAAAAATCATGGCAACGGATGTTGGTAAGTTTATATAAATCACAGCCACCACACTAGCCAGTGTTTTTAATGGAAGGAGACGTAGACGTGTCATCCAAGCATTAATGGCAAGGAAAGACCGTTATACTTGGGAGCGGCACATATAAGGTGTTTCTGGGTATTTCTCCCTCCTATCTGCTTCAAGGTCTTGATTGTGGTATTTCTTTGTGGTTTAGAATCCAGTATTCTTTTATTCTTTTGTCTTTTATGAGTTTAATAAAGAACTCTGTCTTGTCTTCTGTCAAAACATACCACGTCATCTACGTCACATGACCTGTAAATGCCAGGAATTTTGAGGGGCAGTTGCTCTGACCTGAAAAAAGCCCCATACTGGAACATACATGGAACTGTAATGCGGTTAGGACCTGGAACTACTTTAGCCGTACGTTTCCCTGAAAATAATTGCACACCTTAGAACGTTCGTCAACCAATCATATTCAAGCATCCAAAATATACAATATATACTTAGGATAAAAATAAAGTCAACATTAAGTCAATATCTCACAGAAGAAACAGCAAAATGATCAATTTCATCTTCTGATGAAATAACCAGAAAATTAAGATCCATATAAGGTCACCTGGCTCTGCTAACCCCAACTGCTGGAGGGAGGCCATCACGACAACAAATATTTGGCATTGATTAATTAACGCATCAATGAAGTGCAAAATTAGCTTGCAGCATTGCAAATAAAGGTCCTGTCTATCCTCCAATTCCTCCTCCCTCCATGCCTCTCTCCCAACTTCCCAGGATCCTACTCCGCTCTCCGCTTCCGCTGGGGTAGGAGTGAGTGCATGCAGAGAATAAATCATATTTTCTGTCCCATTTCACCAAACCGATGAGTCCGTTTCCCTGGCAGCATCAGAGCGCGCCGTCCACAGGGGGACGACGAGGGGCCATGCTGCTCTGACAACTTCACCAGCACTGCATACCAAAGAAGCTGAGGAAAAGAGTGGGGGATTCCTGCCAGTGGCCAACACGTACATGCACCAAACGGATGCGTGTCTGACGCGCGTCTGAAGTTTCAGTGAGAAGGGGGGGCTGGCGCACCGATCACACGTACATGCGGGCACCTAGTCAGAATGACTCAGCACAGGATTCCTTTCATGCTGGAGTCGGTCCTTTAGAAGCATGCCGTCTTCACACGTCTCCTGCATGCTATGTTGCAAAGGGGGGTTCAGGGACGGGACAGCTCCTTTCAACAGCATGGTAAAAATAGCTAGCACTAGAAACGAGAGTCGAATCTCGTCATCCTTTTCAACTCGTTTGAGGATGTGGTCCGTGTCACAGGACACAAAGAAATCATCTGCCAGAGAAGCTCTCTTTAGGGACAGAATGACAGAGACGACAGAGAAAGGTGCCTTTGTAAGCGTATGTGAGCACGTGTTATTACCTGTGAGGACGGCCTGAGCGGATGATGTCTACCTGAGCATTAGCTGAACACAGCTGGCTTGTCGTGTCGCAGTAGATTGAATTTTTTCAGAAGGGACGAAGCAATTACTCCTACTGGGGTTCTTGACACAGAATAAAAAAGTCTCCATATGGACATCTTCTGCCGGCCGAGTGAATAACATGCCATTGTGGCACAGCAGAACGATAAAAGAGATAGAAAAACCGCCTGATATACGTTCTCTCTTTCAATCTCGAAAAATGCAGAAGTGTTACTGACAATTCACAAAACGAAAGCTGGTTTTTGACCTACAGTATAACATGCTAAAAATAAAGTAATCGTGAAATGTTGTTTGCAACCCATTTTACAGAGAAGCAAGATCGTCAATGAGTAAAAATGTAGGACGGGACTTGATTTTATCCATCAGGACTTGATTGGATAGTGAATAATAAGCATTTCAAATTCATTTAGCAGGCAAAAGATGACGAGATATTCGTTTTTTCATGAATTGTGTACATTAGGGACAATTGTGATTTCATGTTGACACAAAACAGACAGAAACTGCACATGACGAGAATCTCAGATCATAGTTGGTCTACAAAGCATAGGGTATCAAAAACTAGAACGGATTACCCCAACTTACTCATCTTCTCTGGATGACCAGCCAACTATTCACCCAAAAAACCCAGATAAATCCGTCACTCAAACTCGCCATTCTGGGCAACTGAGCCGATTACATCTGCTTATTTACAGAGACAATATAAAGCAAAAGTCATTGGATTTAACTCTAAAAAAAGCTGATTTATTTAAACCTTCCTGTTGTAATCTTGGCCCTGCGCTGATCAATACAGGGCAAGACAAAGAGAAAGGCTTTTAACAGAGCGCAGCACTAAATCTAATGAGCCATCCTCAGTGGCTGGCACATGTGCGGCTGAATTGACAGATCTGTGAGGGAGATAAAAAGTTCCACCCTTCTGACGTCGTCATTCTCTCCCCTCCACAACCCTGCGACACAACATACACAAATGTCTATGACAAGTGCTTAGAAAACCTGCACATCTAACCGGCCTTTCTGAAACTGAACGCATTCTTCAACCGGCAGTCACCACAAGCCTCTGTGAACAGAAGTTTTTAGGATTTATGTGGAGTTGAGGTAGAAAATAATCTAGGGATGCATAAATATTAAAATTGGCTGACACATATAAGCTAATATGACACTAACACTAACTGGGTAATAACCAAATACTTATGATTAGTAGCAAAACTCGAGAGCATGTAGATGTGAATTTGAGAACTTGTACAATAAATATTCGTACTTGTATGTGAACATTTACACTCACAGCTCCGATGTGAAAACCTGTAATATAAAAATATGAACTTGAACGCTGAGATTTGCACTCGCAGACAATAGTCACAAACCTGTATTCTGAATTTGAAGCTGCAGACAAGTAGTCACAAATGTGTAAAATGCCATTCACAAAGATACAATGACAGACAGAAACTTGTAATATAAATTTGCACTTCTTCTAACATTCAAATTCGCAGTACAACCTCAAATTTGCATTTGCAACTTCTCAAATCTGTTACTGCAAGTTCAAATTTCGCGCCTTGACTTTTGCTACTCTTTTCGCGATATATGAGGTGCAAAACTGATTTGTGCACTTGTAACTCAGTGGTGGCGAGAGAGAGAGAGGGGGGCGGGAGCGGGGGTGTTCAAAGGAGCCGTTTTATTGGTTGGCGCCTAGCCAATGAAATAGGACTTCTATTGTACGCGATGATGTCACGAAACCCGGCTCCTCGCGGATGTTCTGAAACACTAACATGGCTTAATGCCTTAGACTGATTTAAAAGACATAAATGATATTATCAAACTTAGTAAACACCATACTAATAATGTATTCTACAGAAAAGCAGATGAGCACAGAATATGACGAAAGAAAGCAAATTTGTGTTCAGTGCAAATAAACCAGCTGCCTGTGTTTTATTAATAATGTATAACGAATTGTGTATTTTTTTTTATGACTGTTGGTCCATTAAGCCTCATTAAGCGTTTTCTTGGTTTTCTACGAGAGGAAAATGCTTAACGTACAATTAAAAGAGTTGAGTTCATATTCTGCTCAATTGCTTTTCTGTATGCTTTATGTATGGTGTTTCCTGAGTTTGGTCTTTTAATACCACTGTCTTAATTTAACGGGCTGCGTTCATATTCTGTGCTCATCTGCTTTTCTGTAGTATGCATTATTGTGTTTACATTATTGTGTTTACTAAGTTTGATAATATCATTCATTTCTTTTAAATCAGTCTAATGCATTAAGCCATGTTAGCGTTTCAGAACATCCACGAGGAGCCGGGTTTCGTGACATCATCGCGTACAATAGAAGTCCTATTTCATTGGCTAGGCGCCAACCAATAAAACAGCTCCTTTGAACACCCCCGCTCCCGCCCCCTTTTCTCTCTCGCCACCACTGAGTTACAAGTGCACAAATCAGTTCTCTTACGAGAGGTTCTCTCGTACTGCGTAATATCTTACGCTAGGGGAAAACCTCTTTTCCTCGAGATATTGAAGCCAAAAAATTATCCTTAATTTTGAATTATTGCAAAACGTGTTGCAGCAGCATACAGACATAGGCAGTCGGCTCAGCGTGCCTATTGGCTGTCCTGCGGCAACTGGAGCAGCCTATCGAGAGCGGCCCTTTGGTGACGGTCCAATGGGGGCACTTCGCGCCCATTGTGTCACGCTCGCGCCCAAAGGGGCGTGGTCTAGCCCTATAAAGATAGCTCGATGGGCTGATTTCACTGATTTTTCATCTCTTCAGCGAAGCTCTGCATCGCTGGATCCTGAGTGAAGAAGCCGCGCCGTCGAGACAGCTTTCTGCGGGACGAGCCTCTGCACTGAAGTCGCTGGCCTTCACCTCGCCGCCTTCAGCCGCCGTTCCTGCTACGCTATCCGGCGTACTATATATCCTTTACTCTGCTCTGTGTGTGTGTGTGTGTTCGCCCCGCGACTCACACGTCTATCATCTAAAAGAGCCGCGTCTTTTTAAAGATGCCATTCTCCTGTGGCTCGTGCCGAGCCCCACTCAGCGACGGGGACCGCCATGTGATATACGTTTCCTGCCTGGGAGAGGATCATGCAGCTCTCGCGCTTGCCGACGGCGGCTGCCCTCACTGCGAGCTATTGCCTATGGTGACTCTGAGGACTCGCCTGGCATTCTTCTCCGAGACTGCACTTCCACCCGCTACAGTGCCGCGCCGTAAAAGCGCCGTACTCAGCGGGTCCCCGAGCCTTCTCCAGCCCGTGAAAGCTCGCTGGTTCACCCGCCAGAGCTTCACTCGAGTCGCTCACTGACGGATAACGGCCGCCGCCCGCCGCCGCTTCCGCCATAAATGACGACGAGATAGCTGCATCTGTAGAGAAGGCCAGCTGCTCTATCCTGGCGTCGGACAGTGAGGATTGGGCGAGCTCTGTGGACCTCTCCCCCTTCTGTCCGCGAGTCGTCAGGGAAACAGGCCAGCATCAAGACCGCGCGGCTAGCTTTCTTTACGTTATAAGAAAGCAACCCCGCCCCCGCACCCCGTGGCCAAGCGTCACTGGCAAAATGAGGAAAGGGTGTGTTTTAGTCCCGCCGAGGCCGGACTCCATTTCTCAAACATTTTTCAGCTCCTCTTAGTTTGAGCGGCTGAAAATGTCAATATTGCAGCAATGAGCCTGTTGTATAACACGCACACCTGCAAACAAACGCCGACACACACAAAACTGTGATGACGTTCTCTTATTTGCTCGAGCTAATGGGTCTTACGATGTGCATGGACGCGGCTCTCGCGCCCCTGAAACTTCAGGGCATCTCATTTAGAGCTCATAGAACACAGGACCATATTACTCGAACACCTCGAGAATCTTGGTCTCACAGTCAATTTGACGAAGAGCTCGCTGTTCCCCAACCAGGAAATATCCTTTCTGGGCACAGAGCTGAACTCGCTGTCAATGACAGCGCAATTATTGCCAGAGCGCATACTGAACATTCAGCGCTTCACAAAATCCTTTCGCTGCGGCACTATAGTCCCGCCCAAGAGATTTCAGAAAATGCTGGGCCTCATGGCCTCATCACCATCAGTACTCCAGCTGGGTCTGCTTCGCATGCGCCCACTGCAGTGGTGGCTGAAACCCGAGTGCCGTCTCGAGCTTGGGCCTCCGGTCTGTTTCGCCTCAGGGTCAATCAGAAATGCGTCGCAGCTCTGACCCCTTGGAAGGCGCCCGACTGGTACCAGTCAGGTGTAAACCTGGGGACTTCCTTGAGTGTGCAGGTGGTGTCCACGGACGCCTCCACCTCGGGATGGGGAGCACTGCACGAAGGCAGACCGTTCTTTGGCCTATGGTCAGAACGAGAGAAGCTCCAACAAATCAACTGTCTAGAAATGATGGCAGTCGATCATGCGCTGAGGCGCTTCTGTCCCCGAATAAGAGGTCACCACGTCTTGGTCTGCTCGGACAACATGTCAGTGGTAGCCTACATAAATCACCAGGGCGGCGTCAGATCCCGAAACCTTTACAGGCTGACGGAACGCCTCCTGGTCTGGGCTCAGCACAATCTGCGCTCTCTGAGAGCAGCACATGTGCCTGGTCACTTGAATTTGGGACCAGACAGACTGTCCAGGAACAATGTTCCAGCAGGAGAATGGTCTCTGTACCCGCAGATATGATCCTGATCCTCCTGCTGTGGGAGACATTCGGCAGAGCGCAGGTAGACCTGTTTGCGTCCCAAGAGAACGCTCACTGCCCAAAGTTTTTCTCCAAGAGCAGGGATGTACTGGCCCACATCTGGCCCCGCTGCCCCCTCTATGCTTTTCCCCCCCGTCTCGCTCCTGCCTCAGGTATTGGAACGAATAAGAGAAAATGGATGCTCAGTGCTTCTTGTGGCCCCGCTCTGGACAAACCAAGTGTGGTTTCCAGTCCTGATGCAGCTGGAGAGCACTGCCCCATGGCCAATACCGATGAGGAAAGACCTCCTCTCTCAGGCCGGGGGCTCAATTTGGCATCCTCACCCGGAACGGTGGGCCCTGCACCCATGGGCCATCGACGGGTACCCACAAACCTCCCAGAGGGAGTGCTAAACACCATCACGCAGGCCAGAGCACCGTCTACCAGACGCCTCTATGCCTCCAAGTGGTCAGTGTTTGTTAACTGGTGCAAAACCCGAGGTTTTCCACCTACAAGCAGCGGCGTAACGGAAGTACTTTCCTTCCTTCAAGAGCTACTGGATAAGGGCAGGTCCCCATCCACGCTCAAAGTCTACGTGGCGGCCATAGCAGCGTTTACGAAACCTGTGTCTGGCCTGTCACTGTGGAAAGATGATCTGGTCATTAGTTTCCTAAGAGGAGCTAAGAGGATGAATCCTCCCAGAACCCCATCTATCCCCATGTGGGACCTTTCCATGGTGCTAGAAGCCCTGAAAGGAGCCCCATTCGAGCCGATTTGGATATTGGATATGAAACACTTGTCTTTCAAGACAGTGTTTCTCTTGGCTCTTGCGTCAGTAAAACGCATAGGGGATCTACAAGCGCTATCAATAAGCGCAACGTGTCTGGAATTTGGGCCTAACGACTCAAAAGTCATACTCAAACCAAGACACGGATACGTACCTAAATCCCTCATCACGCCGTTTAGGGCCCAGGTTATCTCCCTGTCTGCCCTACCGGTTCATAATGAGGAGGAGAGCACAGGCCTCCTTTGCCCAGTTAGGGCGTTAAAGGCCTACGTATCTCACTCATCTGTTTTCAGACAGACTTAGTAGTTTTTCGTTTCATTCGGCGGCCACACTAAGGGCCTAGCTGCCTCGAAACAGACCCTTTCCAGATGGATAGTTGATACCATAGCAATGGCATACACTACAAAGGGACTGGAGTGCCCCTTGGGTGTTAGAGCACATTCCACCAGAGGCATGGCCTCATCGTGGGCATGGTCTAGTGGGATCTCCTTACAAGATATCTGTATGGCGGCAGGCTGAGCCTCCCCGTCTACATTTATAAGGTTTTATAACCTAGAAGTTCCGCCTTACAAGCTAAATTGCTGTCGGTTTAAAGTCAAGCACCACCTGCCCCGTCGTTCGGCGCAGAGTACTGCACTGGCTTGAGCACTGCTCAACGGGCTGTGAGTTTTTTCCCGAGGAAAAATAATGCCCATACTATCACTCAGTACAGGCTGAAGTTCTCTTCACCCTAACTGTGTGTAGCACTATTATAATAAATAGCCCTTCTTATGGCTAAATTATTTAGAATGATGCTTCTAGCCTCTCTTCTCGGACTCTCTGAGTTCATGGTGATTATGCACTATATGAGCCCAGGGCACCTGCCCTTGGGACCTTGGTGTTGGATCCCCGCATGCACGGCGTTTTTGCATAGTGTTCCCCTAGCGTAAGATATTACGTAGTACGAGAGAACCTCTTCTAGAGAGAACTGAGGTTACGTTAGTAACCGAGTACGTTTTGCACCTCATTTATCGCGAAAAGAGTAGCAAAAGTCAAGGCGCGAAATTTGAACTTGCAGTGACAGATTTGAGAAGTTGCAAGTGCCAATTTGAGGTCGTACTGCGAATTTGAATGTTAGAAGAAGTGCAAATTTGAATAACAAGTTTCTGTCTGTCGTTGTATCTTTGTGTATGGCATTTTACACATTTGTGACTACTTGTCTGCAGCTTCAAATTCAGAATACAGGTTTGTGACTATTGTCTGCGAGTGCAAATCTCAGCGTTCAAGTTCATATTTTTATTTTACAGGTTTTCACATCGGAGCTGTGAGTGTAAATGTTCACATACAAGTACGAATATTATTGTACAAGTTCTCAAATTCACATCTACATGCTCTCGAGTTTTGCTACTCTTTTACCTTCATAAATCCTAACCCTGAACCTAACCTTAACCCATGTAGTTACCTTACATTAGTCAGTATTTATATGGGTGAGTAAACCAAGTACATTGAAAGTGCACATACTGTAAAATAAAGTGCAACCAGAGAGAGAGAGAGAGAGAGAGAGAGAGGAGAGAGAGAGAGAGAGAGAGAGAGAGAGAGAGAGAGAGAGAGAGAGAGAGAGAGAGAGAGAGAGAGAGAGATGAGAGAGAGAGAGAGAGAGAGAGAGAGAAAGAGAGAGAGAGAGAAGAGAGAGAGAGAGAGAGAGAGTGCAGGGAAATGGAGTAGCTTATTTCACAGACAAGATAGATAGATAGATAGATAGAGAGAGAGAGAGAGAGAGAGAGAGAGAGAGAGAGAGAGAGAGAGAGAGAGAGAGAGAGAGAGAGAGAGAGAGAGAGAGAGAGAGAGAGAGAGGGAGAGAGAGAGAGAGAGAGAGAGAGAGAGAGAGACTATTTAATTAATTTCATGTCTTGGAAAATGGACGATTTTAATTCTATAATTCAATTGATCGATTTAAATGGTTTAAGTGAATTTATATATAATGTCATTATTTACAGTACAACATTTAGATTACAGGATTACATTTAACAGTTCTATTTAGAAAAATTATATAAAAAATATATATAATTGTTTTAAGGTAATTTCAATATGCACACTTAAATACCCAGTGTCAAACAATACCGGGAAAAAAAAAAGGTATCAATATATTGTGCATGGTTGCTAGGTAGTTGCTAGGGTGTTCTGGGTGGCTGCTTACTGGTCCAAATCCAAAAAAGGAAGAAAAAAAAAAACTGCACTGGGTCTCTAGAAATGGCCTGGGTAACCAAAGATGTCTAGTTTATTAGCTGGGTTGGCGGCTTTTAAGAAACTAAGCGCGCGCCACAATACGCCAGTCATGAATTTCTGTACATTTGTGTACAGAAGAACCATATATGACGTCCATTTATGACGTCTCGTCCGGGATGATTGAGCATTATGTGTGACTACGGTGGCTGAGTGTAGTTCCAGGGCTCAGTTAAAGACCCGGGCTGAGCGTCAGGTACTGAAAGGAGTGTTTGTTTCAATCTGCAAGCATGTCATCCACTCTAAGACAAGCTGTCTTCTTTAATATCTCACCTCCACTGCGCTTGTCAGTCGGGATTTCCTGTTAGGACGCCTCTGTTTGACCTAAATACTGACAACCGCGACGCACACATGAACGCAGCCAAGGAACGGCTCGTTCCGGCACCTTGACAACGCCTTCTGCAAAAAGGAGGGGGGGAAAAAAGAAAAAAAGGCCTGTGTTCATAATATCAATTATACACTGTATCATTATCCACAAGTCCCTTTCAGCGGGAGGATAAGCCAGCGCAGGATTTTTGTAGTGTCAGCGCCGAGCACTGTCGGCGTGTAGAAACACGACTCACAGTCACCTTAAAGAGGCAAGCGATCTGACAGGCAGAGTGCGGCGGAGCTGGGGAAAAAAAAGTCCTCCATTACAAGCTACTAATGCATAACAACACGAAGCATTACTGAGAGGCCATTTACAGTCCTGCATCCTATTAATCAGTGACCACTGGGAGAAAGAGCCACCAGCGCCGCAAACAATTGATCTCAAAGGGACGCCGTCTTTCAATTATGGTAATTAATTACGTCTTTTCTATTTGTTATCTGGTGGGTTGGACAGGGGCGACAGTGAAGAGAGTGTGTTGCAGCCGCTGGAGTGGATTCTTCACTGTCACACTTTAGTGTCACAGTCATCATGCTTGATTGGACCATGTCAAGTGGACGCTGAAAGATGGCAGAGCAACTTCAAAGTATTTTTTTTGTGATGATGCTGGTAAACAATTGGTTAAAAGTGGTATTTAGTTTTAATGTTAAAGGGACAGTTCACCAAAAATTAGTCATTTACTCAACCTCGTGTTCCAAACCTATATGAATTGCATTATTTTATTAAAGGAGTCATAATGTGCAATTTTCACTTTTCCATGAGAATCAATGTATGTTATGATTGACTAACGATTATACATTGGCCGGGATGCCGATATTCAAAAGTGAAGCGTTTGTTTACCACAGGGTTCTTAAACTAGCCCACGTGCACGCGCACTCAAATACGAGATTTCAATTTCTCCCCCGACTTGACGTCATGACGGGGCCGGATATACCATATATGGACACCGCAGAGGAGGCCCGCCCTGCCCCTCTCCCCATCATATTCAGTCAAGAAAGATGCAGAAACATAGTGCACACGTGAGTTGCTCTGTGGTTGACTGCCAGAATAAACATTCTAATGTTTTTTCTTTACCCAAAACTGACCAAACTACAAGGGACAAGTGGATGAAATTTATTTTTAATGACGCTGTTCCAACAACCATCGCAACTGGCTCAACGTTAGGTGTCTGCGCTAAACATTTCACAAAAGAATCTTTTTCAAATTTGGGGCAATATCAGGCGAAGTTGGCATCGAAGCTACGTTTGGAAAAAGGTGCCATTCCAACAATCAGGGACTTGCCTGAATTTGAAACGGTAAGACTGTGTTTTTATTACTATATTTTGTGTAACAAACAGCAGCTAACTACTAATGCGGTTAATGTATGTGATAAACACGGGGAATGGACTCTACGAATGCTAGCCACATCTTTCTGTAAGAATGTATCTGGCAATGGTGTATTTTTTTTTCTTTTTGAATTGTTTGTGATTACAATTTCAATAGCAATAAGTATTGTCACATTAATTGAGCTATTGGAGTTAATGGAGTACCGCTTGAAGTACTGAAACAATTTTTTTTTGGCATATCACTCATAATTTTTTTGAATTTGTAATTGTTTTTTTTTCTTTTCATTCTACCATTATTAGGCTAGCACATCTCATGCAGTGTCTGGTACCAGTACTGTTGTCGTTGCATCAAACGTTAGAGATGTTGCCTGCCAGACAGAACCATTGGTGCTGGCATCAACTGGAACGCAACTGTCATTTAAAACTTTGCAACCACACTTCCGAAGTGAAGGTATGTAGACTTTAAAAACATTTTTTTGAAACTACAAAATGACAAAGCATGTCATGTTATTCATGGAAGAGGTAAACATCTAATTTATTTATTTTTTAATTTTTTTGGTGTTGTCATGTCTATTTGTTTCCCTGCATAAAAGGAACACAGACAACAGTCAAGACCACTACTGATGTAGGCATCTGCACATCACCATCTACATTACATCCTGTCCATCCCTGGTCCTCAACACCAATAAAGCCACGAATAAAGAGGCCTCGTCTCATGGAGGACAATAAAGAAGAGGCCAGTACTGCAGAGACTAGCTCCTCTTTTCTGGCACCAGAAACAGATGACTACACGTATAACCCTGAAGATTCAGTTAATGTGTTAACTGAATCAATGGACACACTGTAAGTTACTCTGATTCAAGTAAACTTGCCCAATTACTATTCAACATGTTATTATACTATTTCACTTGCTTTTTTTTATATATATATAATGTTAAACCTTATGTGAGTACTACTGGTTTTGATTATCAACAAGAGACAGTTGTCTGTATGCTTAGAACAGCTAAAATTTGGAATGTTTTGTATTCCCTATTAATTGCATTTATATATTGTACTTGCTTGTGACTGTTTCAACTCTGTCTTTGTAGGGTAGACACCGGTCCCTTTCCTAAAAAGTCATCGGCCATTCCCAAAATGAGAAAGCTGTTGGTCTTTGAAGAATGCCTCTTGGAGCTTTTTGAGAATTGTCCAGTGTGTAAGCAAGTTTGTGAGGTCCAGACAAGACTGAGAGGTACATTCATAGCAGTTTGGCAGAGATGTCCACATTGCCAGTACCAACGACGGTGGAAGAGTCAGCCAGTTATTGGAAACTCCACACCAGCGGGGAATTTACAGCTTTCTACAGCCATCTACGTGTCTGGTGCTTCTTTCTTCAATATACAGAAGGTATGTCCAATGAGTATGTCTAATATTGTTAATATAGCTTCAAAATCAAATAGTTTTGGAAATGCAATGCTTTTCATTCATTGGCTGAGGTTGGTGGTTCATCCACTTGATGTTGCATGGTGCAGTGATTAATACCCCCTGAGTCCTCAACGCACACTCTCCTTTATATATTTGGTTATTACCAGCATCAAAACATCAAATTTGGTTTCAATTGGTCTTTCTGAAGCTCTCTAATAGTCTCCTCATGACCAAATCATTTCAGCTTTCTGTTATATAGTAGCAACACTACAAAAGTCTTTGGGATTGTTTGCCTGGTGGACTATTGTTGAGTCAGCCCTATTGAAAGGAAATTTTTTTATTTATAGGGATACACCACTATTTATTGATTTATTGTCTTTTCATTTAAAACACAAATAGCAACACTGCTTGGTATATCATTTAGACTCACCACAATTTTATTCTACATATGCAATGTTAATAAAATCAATATCGACCAACATCTAGACCTATTTAATTGTATTTTTTTTTTTTCTTCATGACAGGTCTTCAAGGCCATGCAGTTGCAGATGCACAGTTACAACCAGTTCCGAACACATTGCCGCAACTTCATAGAGCCGGCTGTGATTCACAAGTGGAAGAATGATCAGGCAGTCATCTTGCAACAGCTGAGTACAGAAGGGAGTGCTATTCTTGGTGGCGATATGAGGGCTGATTCACCAGGCAATTGTTTTTATTTTTTAAAAGCTTAATATAGGAAAATAGCGGATTAATGCACATTTTGTGCATTAATTTCCACAATAACATTAATTTCGATTTTCTACAATTATGTGTTCAGGACATAGTGCAAAGTTTGGAAGCTACACCATGATGGACTTGAACAAAAACACAATTATCGACATCCAGCTAGTCCAGGTAACTGACTAAACCACATCACTTCTGAGATGACATTGGCGTATTAGCTTTAATGTATTAAATGTAATCCACTCCTATACATATTTCGTAATAGAGCAACGAGGTTGGTGGTAGCGTGAACATGGAAAAGGAAGGTTTGAAGAGGAGCCTTGCAGTCATCACAGAGTCCGGAATTACTTTGGACTGCATTGTATCGGATCGGCACCCCCAGATCCAGAAATTCCTCACTGATGCCAAAATAACTCAGTACTATGATGTATGGCACTTTGAAAAAGGTATTTGACATTGACTTATTTCATTCATTATGGCAAATGTTGACCTTAGTTTAATTGCCCTGGCACTAACTTTATATTTTCAATGTTTTCGTAGGGATGGGCAAAAAATTGAAGGCCATTTCTAAAACAAAGGACTGTGAAAAGTTGCAAAAATGGATGCAGATGATAAAGAACCAGATCTACTGGATTGCGGCTTCATCGACCTCTGGTCCAGAGAGGATCGCCAAGTGGTTGTCTGTGATAAACCACATCCAGGACATCCATAACCACGATGACCCCCTATACCCAGTCTGTAGTCATGCTCCACGTGTGTCGACGTGCAAAGACAAATGGTTGAAAGCAGGTAAATCTATTCTGGTCACACACAAATACAAAATGACCTACACAATATTATAATTTATGAATTAGATAAAACAGATACCAGGTTCTAATGAAATAGTATAACTAAAAGAAAATTAAACTCATCATATTTCGTTCCTTTAGAAGCCGTAATTACAATTAGAATATATATATATATATGTATTTTTTACGCTTTCCACACTTTTTATAAAATAGATAGAAATCGATTCTGTTGGAGACCCGTTTTTACAAACAACATTAATCTTAAAAAAACAAACATAATTTTACATATGTGGTGTTGTAAAATTAAAAATGGTGAAAATTGGATTTTCAAAGCTATACATAGCTGTTTTACTTTATTGATTTAAAAGCATGAACACAATATGACCTATAACCTTTGTTTTGTCTTCATCAAGTAGGCCACTATCATAAAGTTGTTTAAAGTTTTTGTTCAATATTTTTTTTATCAAACTATTAGGAACAACAGTTCATTATAAGTTGGAAAAGCTGTTTACGAGCAAGAGAGTCCTGAAAGACGTGTCAAAGCTAAGCCCCCATCACCAAACGTCATCGCTGGAGGCTTTTCACTCAGTGGTCATTCGATTTGTTCCAAAAAGTGTGCCATTTCCATTCTTGGGAATGCTATGCAGGTAAATAATAATGGGTCTCAATGCTTGTGAAAATGTTCAATATCGAGTCACAAGATCCGTAATACACAGTGACGACATTTGAGAAATTCTCTTTCCAAAGACTCTACCTGTCAGCGATGCATTATAACGAGAACGCTGACCGTCCACAAAGGCAGGTTGATGGGAAACCTTCATTCAAACTTTACTGGCCAAAGGGAAGAAAAGGGACATGTACAGTGAAGCCACTGAAAGAAGACCCGACATTCAGTAAGTTAACTTATAAATTATTTATTATTGCACACTGATCAAACAGACAAAATATATATAAAAATAACAAGATAAATTACAATATAAAATGCTCATGTACAATGAAAATTATTTGGCCTTGTAAACCAACATATAAACAGAATTTTCAAACCTATCTGACCTTAATCTGTGAACATAAGATTTACATAAACATGTGAACCTGTACTAAAAAAATTAAATAAATAAAAAGTGAATTTTGTTGACAATTTCTAAATGGTCTGTTTTGTTTTTTAATCCAAATATTAACTTTCTTGCCTTCAGACTATGTGGATGAGCTGATGCACCTGGTTTTTGATGTGGTGTTTCCTGACCCAGAACCTTTTGTCAGTCAGCTCAAGCAGATACCGGTGCCAGACACACTCTGCTCTCAGTTTGAAGCACCAGCAAAGGAAGAAGTTGTAGCCAGCTATGTGTCACGATTCAATCGAGCGGGACCCTGAAGCCTGTATATCCACCATCTGAATCGGGGAACTCGCGGCGGATACGCAGCACCACACATGCAGGAATGACAACCCTGATCTTGTGTCCCAGATGTCCCCAGCACCAACTCACAAAGCACCTATATGATAAGTGCCTGTATTCACTGTAAATATATTTTTTTTTTAATTATTTTGGCATGTTTTGAAAAACGTAACTCAAATTTTGAAAAACATAATAAAGCAAAAATTTTATTTCAGTTTGTTTATTAAAATTATACTGATTGCAAGAACTTGTTAAAATAGTACTGTGTTCAATAAACTTAAATTTACATCCAATCCAATTGTAGATTACTTTGAAAGTTGCAATTATTAGTGTAAATGCAATGATCAGACTGAACAAGCTTCTTAGTTTTCCGATTGTTGTGTTGAATAAGGTTGAAAATGCAAATAATCTTTATTCAATTAGTGTTTACAGATGCTGAATAAAACTTGCCTTTCACTGCCTCCAATAGGCAGATGTCCATAGTCCTGCATATAAATGTTTCTTGCATTTTGAAGAGAATAGATGTTCAAACACACTGGGTCTAATCCAGGATGCTCAATCATACACATGGGAGGCGTCTGTATCTGATTCATCCTTCTTAGAACCTGCAACATGTAATACATTTTTTTTTTTTTTTATAATTACTTATATGGACTAGGAAAGATGTGACTGGTAGGTGATGTATGATGTCCACCTTTGGGGTCTCCCTGCAGCAGACGTTTTCTCTTTCAGTGGGCATGGTGCTGCAATTTCCACAAGTGCACCTATTCGTCCCAAAAAAAAGTGTAACAAGTGTAGAAAAAAATAGGTTACAATGCTTGTATGCAAACGAATGACAAGATGATTTTGATATATCTGTCAAATTACAAACACTGCAGTGAGTAGACAAGAGGGAGATTATGACATTGACACTTTGATGCATAATATCCACTGCAGTGTCCACGTATCTAAAGGCTGTTTTAGAGTATATGCATGAGTCAGGATGGTATTTTAGCAAATGAGCCACTTCACTGGACATTAGTAATTTAGTAATTACTAATTTAAAATCTGATACCTTGTAATTATGAAGTTTTCCCTCATAAACAGACTAGAAAATGATACAGCTATTATTTAATATAATCGTATATAAAATAACAATGACAACATATCATTGTATTGATTTTTTTATATAATAGATAAGGATAGATACATTTAAAAAACAGTCAAGAATTAATAAACAAACGTTACATGTCATAACGTTACATGTCTGCAGATGAAAATTATTAAATATCTAAAAAAACACAACGTCAAAAAAGGCAAAAACAACACATTATAGCAAACGTTAATCTCTACAACCACTGTAAACTGAAAATAAAGTAGACTACATCTCCGTTAATGTAATCTACATTAAATTAAAGCTAAACTTATGTGGGAGAAAATAGCAAAAAACGTTTTAGCTCGTTACTGATGTTAATGTATGTCTCAGTCAAAAAAATGGTCTTTACCATTCAGAGACATGTTGATGTCGACGTCCTTCAATTGACTGTTGTTCCTCTTCCGTTTCCAGCTCTGGCTCAGAGTCTGGCTCAAACATGTACGGTTGAATCCCGTAGGTCGCGGCCAGGTCGGGTTGCGCCATGATCTCTTTTTGGAATGATATGCTGAAGTTACCTGCGGTGTCAAGCCCCCTCCTTCCTGCCACCAATCAACGCGCCCCTCATTTGCATTATTAAAATGACCGTCCACGACAGCCAAAACCTCGCATCAGATCCCGCGAGACAATAATGCATTCAGAAATAAGGGTCAAACGAGCTCTGTTTTTATTTTTTTCCAATTTGTCTTTTTTAGGAGGGCATGAAATGACTATAATAGAGCGTGGGTATCAAAGTTAATACTACATTATGACTCCTTTAAATACAAAAGGTAAGAGATTCTGAAAAAAAAAAAAGTTTTTGTTTTTGTTTTAGAATAGGGTCCATTGTAGTTTTTTTTTATTGTTGTAATTGAAATAATTTGAAATATTTGTGGAATTAATAAAGTAATGCAGGTTTGGAACACATGATGGTGAGTAAATAATGACAAATTGTGTGTTAAATAATGTGACAAATAATCTTATCTTTTGGCTTGCATCTATCAAATGCAAAATTAGATCAATTCAAATTATAAAAGAAAATTTAAAGATAAATAAATAAATACTATACATATATATAAATAAATAATATAACATATAACATATACATATACATATATATATATACATACATACAGTATATATATATACACATACACATATATATATATATATATATATATATATATATATATATATATATATATATATATATATATATATATATATATATATATATATATATATGTATGTGTATATATATATACTGTATGTATGTATATATATATATATATATATATATTGTTAACTTAATGCATGCAGACCAAAACATTATTTATTACAACTGAATAAGTCTGAATAAAAATTGGAAACACTTAACATTAGTTAATGCATTTCCTAACATGAACTAGTTCACAGTGTATTAACTAATGTTAACATATAAAACATAATCAGACAGAAATGACTCCTTCAAACTATGAAATTCAAATTCAAACTGTGAATGTCAAATTCCAAATCAACACTCAGGACCCTAAATCAGATGATCTGTCATTTGGGACACCATTTAGTCTGGAAACGAACTGAAACATAAGACAATGAACACTTGTAAGGTATGGTCCCAAGTCAACTAGACAACGAAACTTAGGATGTCGAGTTTAACAAGACAAGGAGATGGCACATCTTGAGTCTCACGAGAACCATGAGTTAACGCCAAGGATTGTTTGACCCCCCAAGAGAGAGGTCCAAAACCGAACTCTGTTTAACTTGAGCTCTTAAACACAGGATTGAAATCTCTCAAAAATCCACAGAGACTGCCTTTACATATCAAAATGCATCCGATCATTCCAAAACAATGCTAGATGATGCCTTATTGGCATGCAATGCTTACAATCAAACATCCTTTCATTACATCATTTTACAAAATTTCTGTAACCCACACATTTGACTATCATGTTGTAATCACTCATTGTTTATGTCCTTTTTAATAACTATTTAATAGTTCACTAAAGCATGGAGTGTTTGATATCGGCGTGAATGATTTCTCATTTCTTTAATTATGGTGTGAATCAAATTTGTGTAATATATTCATATTAATATTAAGAATATTAATTTTCTTTTTCTTTTCTATTAAGAGTCTCACTTTCTAAGTTAAGTTTTGCCGCAAAGCTTCAGTCAACGACTCTGAGAATACTAGGTATTGATCATGTGAACAGTACTATTAGGAAAGGGAATAGAGAACTTAAACTGAATCAAAGAGGCGATTTGGACTTGGATTTTACTCCTTTCTTGTGATGATTTTATTATTTTATTTTTTTATAAATTGGTGTTTTTGAGTTTGGAAATGTATTTGGTGAATGTTTAATGCTGCAAAGAGATGTTGATCACATGACAACGGTTAACTAATCAGATGTCTTAATGAATGAAACTACTTGCACCCGTTATTGAGTTTGTTGTGTTGCTCTCCCTGAGGAAGGCATGGGCCGAAACGCGTTGGGGAGTTTTTAGATTTTTTGTATGTAGCCATATGATAATAAAGGGTTTTTAATTCAAAAGAGTGCCGTGGTCATCCTAAAGTTTTCTTTGAATGACTCTATATAGCCTTTGCCCACCTCAAACTTCAGCCACGAGACTCCATTTATCCACCATGCAGAACACTCCAGACACGACGAGATCACCAGCAAATCAACGAACCTGGAAAAACCCCTTTGCAGCGAACCACACCTTCCGGGATCCCCATACAAAAACATTAACAACAAAAGCAAATAACGCCTCTAGATTCTAGCTGAACTGGTGCATTTATATAAAATGTAATAACCCCGCCTAAGAAATGATAGACGGGTTAAATTAATGATTGATTGTTCGTTCAAGTAAAAAAATAAAGTGCATCTATTGCTAGAATCTTGGGATTTCATCATTTCACTCTATTAAAACTCATTCTGTCCTCACTTTCTTTATTTCTTTCTGCAACTTGTGTGGATGTGTGTGTGCGTGTTTATGCGTTAGATGTTAGTTGACTGTATGTGTTGGAATAATCAATAAAGCATTGTTTGTATTTAAAGTGTCATTTGTTTGGCCGTAAAATAAGTGATTCTTTCAAAATTCCCTATAAATGAATTCATAATTTCCCTTTGAGCTAAACTAACCTGTTTCCCCTCACAAAATGTTGAAATAAATATGAACTAAAATCAATCAATGCAGAGGAAGTATTGTTCCCTGTGAGTTCATGTTAACTAATGTCAACAAATAAAAAGTTTTTATAACCAAGATTTTAAAAAGATTCAAAACAGTTATACATTAATAACATGATTGGATATGCCATTTTTGAAGTCTCTGAAAAAAATAGCTGATAAACATACACCTGCGGCAGCCCGTCACTTGAATTTTAACAATGTACAACATCCTACAACCAGTTAAATTAAAGTCAAAATGACATGTCAATAGTGTCGTAACATGTCAACACCAAATAACTCCCAATACAATCAAAGAACACAACAAATTACTAGACTAATAACCTTCTCCAAGTAAGTCAGACAAGTGATCTTCCTACAAATCAAGTATAAAAAACACTGCCTGTGTGTCCATTCGCATCTTTCTTTATAAAACTCACCACATCACTCGCCACAGCACAGAGCTCAAACAGATCCAACAGCAAGTCTAAAACACTTCTGAGGAAATACAAAACAAACATCAAGTGGTTCCAAACAGTCAAAGATTTGGTTTGATTCAGAACATGAGGATTACAGTATTTTACGCTTTATTATTGCAGTAATGACTCTTTGAGACAAACCAAATCATTTGAGAGAGCCTCACAACAGCGTCTAGCAAAGGGGACTAAACTTCCTGTGGAATATAATGGCGTTTGAGGCTTTTAATAGGCGCTGAAATGGAGCAACACTTGACAAGCGCCTTCACTCCAGCACTGGCTCTGCTCTGTGTGACAGCTGCACGTCTTCACCTCCTCATTACATACTTCATAATAATCACAGAAATAATATCAACACATGCACACACTCTGCCAGGCCCAGTCAGATCATGGAGGAAAGCGCACTTGTGTGAAAGAAGATTACATGACTCAGCGAAACGCACCACTTCGAGAAGTTCGTTTTTGCCAAGTTAAGTTGCGCCACCAAAAGCGGATGATTGTTTTTTTTTTGTTTTTTTTTTAATGGATGAGACTATATGGAAAACAGGGTGGGCAGTGATCAGCATAATGTCAACATTATATTACAGTGCAGACAGTAAAGACAATGTTACAAACCATTTCTATTTCAAATAAATGCTGTTCTTTTGAACATTCTATTTATCAATCTTCAAGAATCTTGAAAAAAAATATGTATCAGTTCACACAAAAACATTAAGCAGCACAACTGTGTTTAACATTGATAAAAATAATAAATGTCTCTTGAGCAGCAAATCAGCATATTAGAATGGTTTCTGATGGATCATGTGACACTGAATGATGCTGAAAATGCAGCTTGATCAAAGGAATAAATTACATTTTAAACATTCAAATAGAAAACATTTATTTTAAATAGTAATATTCCACAATATTACTGATTTACTGTATTTTTGATCGAATAAATTCAGCCTTGGTGAGCATTAGAGACTTCTTTCATAAACATTTAAAAAAATCATAGGTCCAAAACTTTTGAAACATGTATGTGTTGTGTAGTGTCAATGGATAGTATATACATTTATTGTACACATTATTTACTCATAATTCACTAAAAAACAACAGAAAACAGTTCAGAATCAATTTCATCTGATTTTATTCTAAGAGGAGGAAGAGAGCCAGAGAGATGAAAAAACACTACAAAAGTATTTAGGCTAAAATAGCATCAGGGTTGATTCCCCCTCCACATATCCAGTCTCTCTCAGAGCAGCATGGATGCTGTAACAGATCCAGGGCCCTCCAGAGACCTCGTGGAGTAGAGGAGGACTCTCACAAGCAGCCCAAAGGCTCATGTGGCTATTTAAAGAGCGCTCAATTCACTGTGATGTAGGAATCGCTGCTAATAGAGATAAATCCTTGCATTGCCTGACCCACAAGGATTGGCCAGATGGGATTTGACTTACACCACACACAGACACACTGGGAGCTTCTCAAAAGGATGGCTGCATCCAAGTGAGGCTGTGTCCTTCCAAGTCCAGTCCTTCAGAGGCTTTTATAGGCTAGAGTCCTCCTCAGCGATCTAGTACAGTAAGCATGTATAGCTACATCACACGTGTTCCCGCCCCCCACGGTCACGGCACACGGAATTACTATTAAAACTTAATTTTGGAAAACTAAAAGTCTTTATATTAACTGGCTTTTTATTAATGCAATACAGTGACTGAAACCCGTTTGTGGTTACTCAGTGGCTTACCTTATTGGTAGTATTTGCACACGTATGCCTTCATTTCCAAAAACATTATTTTTGTCTTACATTTGATAATGAACTCAGACAAGCTCAATGCCGACTCAAGCTCAAAGTCAGTTCTTTTTCGTCAATTGGAATGTGTGCAAAGGATGGTGGGTGATTGAAGAACGTGAAGGATGCACTTGATGCATCCTTCAAAATGAGCTGAATGAGGGACGCAAAACGAAGGCTGCCTTCCAAGGATCCTTCAAATTGAGACGGCCTTTCAAGGAGCTTGATGAAGTAGCAGCCGAGATATGCAGCCTTACTAAGACACATTCCGATTGAGAAGCACCCCCAATAGACACACCGCATACTATAGTTTACACTCTCATAGGCCGCGCGTTCACCAATGCGTTTTAAGCCAGCTGAAAACACCAGGGCTCTTCTGAAAACACCTGAGGGCGATTGCTGAGGGCGTTTGAGAACGCTTTGGCAGCATGCTTTTTTTTAGTTGAGACGCTATATAATAATAATAATAATTCATTACATTTATATAGCGCCTTTCTGGACACTCAAAGCGCTTCACATAGAGGGGGGAATCTCCTCAACCACCACCAATGTGCAGCATCCACCTGGATGATGCGACGGCAGCCATATTGCGCCAGAACGCCCACTGCACACCAGCTTACTGGTGGAGAGGAGACAGAGTAATGAAGCCAATTGGTATATATGGAGATGATTAGGAGGCCATGATGGACAGAGGCCACTGGGCAAATTTGGCCAGGATGCCGGGGTTACACCCCAGACCACAGAGAGTCAGGGGCTCGGTTTAACGTCTCATCCGAAGGACGGTGCTCTTTGACAGTATAGTGTCCCCGTCACTATACTGGGGCGTTAAGACCCACACAGACCACAGGGTGAGCACCCCCTACTGGCCTCACTAACACCTCTTCCAGCAGCAACCTGGTTTTCCCAGAGGGTCTCCCATCCAGGTACTAACCAGGCTCAACCCTGCTTAGCTTCAGTGGGGGACCAGTCTTGGGCTACAGGGTGATATGGCTGCTGTATATGTGCTATGATATGTAATATCTGTGGTACTGTTATTAGCATCTAATTTCTGCAAATATAATTTTTCTAAATATAAAAATGTCGACACAATGTAATGTACTTGCTCTAGCACTAGTTTTGGATGAAGAGATGAGCTTCTTGTTGTCGCTTCTTATCATTGTACAAGCAGAATATGACGGTTGGTCGTGTGGTATTTGTACCACCCCTCCTCCACTGTGATTGGACGGCTGGGTAAAAAGTGACAGTTATGAGTGCTGCTATTTACCTGCTATTTCAAGTTGAACATTCTTCATCTCTCAGTAACCGGTAAAAAACCCAGAGCGCTCAGCATGAAACAGACGTTCAGTGTCCCGTCACGCTGTTGCATTTAAAAAAATTGGATAAATACACTAGAATCGGGGGGGGGGGGGGGGGGGGGGGGGGAACTTTGGTGGACACAAGGCCTTAGCTAACTGCTAATGGGTTTTTAACAGACATGCGTTATAGTAAATGATGACAGAATTTTATGTTTTGGTCAAATAGCTAATAAATAATAATTATGTAATCAATACATACATCATTTTTTTATTTAAACAAAAGTTTATTGAAATGTATTTGATAATAAATATTAACAGAAATAAATAATCGGAAACTAGACTCACAACTGACTTAGGCTAACGATATGCCTCGTAATACTCTAATAAAAAAATAGCAAACACAAATATTAGGCAAAACAGTGCAACCTAACTTATTTATTAGTAGCAATTTCTATTATTTAATAAAGATGCCTATAACTTGCATTTCTCGACTTTTCTTGGATATAATCGTATGCGCTGAGCTTGTTGCAATGCATTTTGGGATTTCCTTAGCTCAAGCTAATTTACAATGTCTGTACATTTTGCTAGATAGATCTGGATAGTAAAGAAAATAATAAAATGTTCCGACATTCCGTACACGTTGGCAGAACACAGAGAGAAAAGTCCATTCCAGCCATCATCAATCTTTTGATTACTTGCACGCCAGCTCCCACACAGAAGCTCGCAGATGCCAGAGCCAGTTAATAATTCTATCCATTTTCAGAGGTAGACTCCATCATTTATTATGTTCTGTATCTATCCCATCAGCTGTCTAATAATTCTCATCATCATTGGCTAATGCCAGAGCCAGTATTCGGCCCTGATAAAGCGCTTGGCTACACTGTTTGCTTTATTTACTTTTGTGAGCATTGTAAAGGCTGTCCGGCAGCTAATGAGTATTGCAAGGGGAACGGTCGAGGTTACGGAGGGCAGGATCATCCATGATGCTGGCTAATACATCATTGACTTTAATCATTACCGCTTATTCTGGTCGCATCTGGGAGGAACATTTTGGATGCGGTTGATTCTATAAAAGTACTCTCAAACTCTGAGAGAGAAAAAGATTAAGAGAAAACAGAATGTACACATTCACAGATTAGTCTCAGTGTATTGTATATTATGTGTCTCAACTGTCAGGTACTCAAAGTCTGTCAAATAAAAAAAAGTGTAAAACGGTAGTCTCAGTCGGATATTATGAAACTCTGACCTCTATATGCAAGAGAGAAAAAGAGCGAAAGAGGAAGGCACAGGGCAATAGGGCATGAGTGAAAGATTGAGGGTAAGTGAGGGTATCCAGGGAGAAGAGATGACTGATCTTGACCTCTTTACGCTAAGTTAAAGAGGCTACAGCACTTAGTTTCCATGGTGGACGCAATTACTTAAAGCAATTTTCTATCAATTTCAGATAGTGTTCAATATTGACATAACAATAAGCCTTGGAGACCAGCCAGTTAAACCAGGAAAGCCTGGCCAGAATGGGAAGCCAGCAAAACTAGGTTGGCTTAAGAGTGTTTTTTTTAAGTGTGGGAATTACATCATAGGAAAAAAAAACACATCACTACACACTGATATCTTTACATTAAAGACAGCATGAAACGGAAGTTGCAATAGTCTTTTCTTCCCTATAGTGACATATATCCAATTGAAACTGTTTGTAGACACGAAAAGATTTTTGATCCATTGGGTATTAATTGGATTGTTGGATCCTTGTGGTTTGCTATTGCTGTTTATCTCATGTGAGTAACAGGTTTTCCCACCCTCACGCCAGTGAACACGCCATCAGAGCAGAGAAGAGATTAAAATACCAGAATTTTAAAGGGGTGGTTGATTATTATTTCACTTTTCTAACTTTAGTTAGAGTGTGTAATGTTGCTGTTTGAGCATCAACAACATCTGCAAAGTTACAATGCTTACAGTTCAAAGCAAAGGAAGATATTGGCTTTTAAAGAAATAGTTTTTTTAACAACTACAACAAACGGCTGGTAGGGACTACACGACATTCCTCCCGGGTTAGTGACATCACTACTCATAGCAGCTCATTTGCATTTAAAGGGACAGACACAAAAACGGTGCGTTTTTGCTCACCCTCAAAAAGTGACCATTTTAACATGCTATATAAAAATATCTGTGGGGTATTTTGAGCTAAAACTTCACATACACACTCTAGGGACATCAAAGACTTATTGTACATCTTGTGAAAAGGGCATTTTACCACCCCTTTAAAAAAGAATGGTAAGATAAATCATTTATAATAAATACTGCAATATTCCATAAAAAAATCATAATGGTCAATTTTGATTTCATGATGGCTTTAAATAAATGAGCACCACACTATGATGTTATTGTATTTCAAATATTACTGGTAAATCTTTACTAGACAAAAAAAACGAATACTGATTTTTCCCTCTTTCCAACCCCTCCAATCAGCCTTTTACATTCAGTTTACCACCAACACAAAACGTACATTTGTTGTCCACTATAAGCAGAGCACCACAATTTCTCATTCTAACATTTGTCAGCATATGCGTTGGGAGCCACGAAATCCAATGACAGCATGAAATCTAACAGTGATTGGAATTTTACACAGCTAATTTCCCAAAGGTTCTTCCCCTATTTGCCAGGATTTCCAACGAAAAAAATAACTGAAATTTAATAGTCCTTATAAAATTAGCATGTGTCCACTTTATTATTCGAATGGATTTAGTGCTAAACAAATGCAAACTGACAGAATAATGAAAGTGTACCATCCATATAAAATAAGAATACCATTTATACAGAGCAGTTGAATGCTCAATTCTGATTGGTTGACAAACATTCTAAGATAAGCACAGAGCTAAAGTATTTCCAGGCAGGTCTTGACCACATTACACTTCGCCAAATTATTTAATTAATTTTAAAGGTCCTTAAAGCCAATTAAACCACAATAACTGAAATCCATAAAGGCACATAGCAAGCAAATAAATATAACAAACAAAAGGATACAAATGAAACACTATTTCCACGTTTTCCCCTCAAAATTTCGCTGTATCTATTTTTCTCCCGGTAAAATAAATAACACTTGGTTCAATATTTTGTTTTACAATGAAGACATTCATATATTTGAGTGGCTTAAGTGTCTTTTTTGGGTCTACTCTATATATAAAGATATTTTCAAATATATTTCAAATACATTTCTGCTCTGTTTCCTTGAATTTAAAGCACTCGGTTTGCTTTTCATGCAAAACCGTGACTGTGGGTGCAGTTTAAGGCACCAAAAATATGCTCTCCATAGTCTTCAGGTCCCGCTGCTCAGATGCCCTTCCAGAGAGCAGACTCATTTCCTCTCGCAGCCTCCAGCTCTGTTTCCCACCGGCTCTGCTAACCCCCCCACAGCTCTGCAATTTCAAAATAAAGTGTCTTTTTAAGCAAGCAGGCTGTACTGTCTTTTCAACCTGTTCCAATGGAGAGCATCTCTTTAGCAAAGCCCCATTGAGCGGCCACGTGGCACACTTGCTAATACCACGATCGCTTTCATTCCCCCGAACCTCTAAAACCCTCTTAAAAGCGTTCAGACGCACTCGCAAAGAAGACGCGCACACGCACGCACGACGACACATTAGAACGAGAGAGCGAAAATATAAGCGGAAGCGTTCACTAAATTGCACCACTCCAAATGAGTCTGATGAACCGAGCCCTTTGATTGCATTTTCAAGCTCTGCATAAAATTTGTACGCCGTTTTCTTTTAAAATGCGTCCTCATTTCCCACACTGTACCAGGGAGCATCAGTTAATCAGTGCCGCCCATAACCCAATCCTCTATCTGCAAAGAAAAAGAAAAAGGAAAAATGGCTCGGCAGAAGAAATCCAAGCAGTGGTTGTGTGTGACACCGCGTAAAGGAAAATAAATGTTATGTGCACTCGTGTGTACGTGCGAGTGAGAGGGGGGTGTGATAAATGCTTGATGTGCCATCCACCCGCCGACCGTTCCCTCCTCCGTCTTTCAAAGGTGTGCGGTGCCCTTTAAGCATGGCTCGGTGGCTTATGAGACCGGTTTCAGGCTGTGTTTACCCGTCTGTCAGGCTCACTGACGCCTGGGTGTACAACGATAAGGAAAGGTTGCCGTTTAAAGCCTCAGCGAGCTTTGCAAAACAAACTGGCAGCAAATGTGCATATTAATTCAGACAGACAAAACAGGTCGGAGGAAATATAATGACAGAGTGACACAAACAAAGCAGGTGCTAAAATGATCCCATTTAGTCATTTAACAAAAGCCGGCACGTTCGCACGGCTCTCAGCGGCTGCAGTCTTTTTCCTCACTCTGCGTTTCTAAAAATCTCTTCATCTATCTCACTGGCGCTTTCCATATTTCCCTCTCTTTCGTGGAAGAGTGACACATGAAATCTGGGAATATGATGAATGAAGCTGCTTGTGAAATAACTAAAATATTGAACAGAACAAGATGTAATATTTGGGTGAACAGGAAGGAGAATCAATGTTTATAGAAAATGTTTTGAGACGACTGGAGTTGGGTGGCGAGATGGTATACTGTAGGGTAAGTGCGACTACTACTAGGACTGCTTATGTTATTCGTACATGACAGTGACGAAGACGTGTCCCGAACAAGTCAAGAATGGTTATTAAAGGGAGTTTAGTTTCCCCAAAATTGAAAATTGTCATCATTCACTAACATCGTTCCAAACCTGTATTACTCTCTTTCTTCTAAGATGTTTTGAAGAATATTGAATATTTTCTGACTTTCATCATATCGGCAAAAAAGGCTGAAATGCAAGCTGTTTGCTGATTTTCAATCTGAGTCAATAAAAAAACATTTACATGAGTGATAATGAGTGAAGACAAAGTTTAAGAGGACTCTGACAATGATTCTTCAGTGTGACAACGCCTAAATAGAAGAGTCTCTCATCTTTCTATAAACAAACATCAACAAAGACCAAATGCAAATACCACAATTAAGATGCTATTTAAGATATTTAAGACTTTTTACAGCCCTAATAAAAAAAGACAATGAAATTAGATGAAGTATAGTTAATATGCTCTAGATTATCCAAAAAACAGGCATTATCACACGTTATTTAATATATAAAAAAATTTTCGGGTGAATTTTCAGCACTAATTTGTGATTTGTTGAGATATTGTAACATAAACCTACAAGTTTTTTTGCCGTCATCTTTTTATGCATTTTTTATTTTAACTACACCAAGCTGACAAAGTGATAACCATCATCAAATAACAAGACAATGATAATGCAGTGGCAATGGTGACGTAAAACATCTCTGTGTGAACAGACGCTGGTCCATCGATCAATAGTCCATTAGCATCCGTTATCCTCGGGGCTTCACAAGAGTCGCCCCCTAAGTTTATTCGTCTCTCTGTCATCCCCTGGCCCCGCATAACTACAGATTAGCTCACTCTGTAGGGCCTCCATTCTAACCAAAGCCATTGTGTGTAACCGCATTCACCCTGAGATACGAGTCACCTTAACGAAAGTGCAAAATTAAAAAGGTGCTTGATCTCGTGGCGAGTCCTTGTGCTGACAAAAGCGGAGGAGTAGAATAAATTGCAGCCGCAACGGAAAAACAGTCTGTGATATAAATATGAAAAAGAGCCTGATTTAATTTAGTGCTCATCTGCTAAGGGCTAGAAAAATGAAATGAAATGTGAGAGGCATAATTCATCAAACCAAGCAGCCTCCATTTCAGCGGTGTCAGAGCCTCTCGGAACAGGGCAATAAGAAACGTCTTCAAAGCTTCCAGAACCCACAGCAGGAAACGTGACTGCTTCATTAACATGCGAGAGCACTTTTCCTTGCTCAAATTAACATCAGCAGAGTGAAATTACTGATTAAGCGATCTTGAGTTGTGACAAGTGCCGTTTGTTGGGCTGCAGTTCTGAGTGTTTCTGAAGAACCGATGTTCTGTTTTAGAGTAACGCAGAGATAAGGGCATCTCTCTTACCTCATTGACATTGATGCCGTGTTTCCTCATGTACTCCCGGTCATTGACCTGACCACCCTCTGCAAAGTCCATGGTTAGAATGCGCTTGGTAGAAAGATCCCAGTGAATCTTTGGGATCTGGAAGAAAACAAAACAAGAAACAGATTCTCAGCAGTTTTTTTGCAGGAAGCTGTGCCATGTTTTACTTCATTTGTTCTAATTAGGGCCCGAGCACCATCGGTGCAAGGACCCTATTGGATTTCCTCCGTTTATTATTATTTGCATTTTGAATAAATAATGAAAAACATCCTATTCAACAAGTCTTATTTTAGAACTTGGAAAACTTTTTTGGGGAAATTCCTTGAACTAGCAGGGATAAAGTTGAATATTCAAAGTAGCAAAACAATTTTTAGTGCTTTTTTTAAGCTTTGCTATGTGGTTCCTGAGGTGTTCTAACACTGTAATTAAAATCGAATACTTCCCTACTATGTAGTATGCGAAAAACAGTATGCCAAAAGAGTAGTATGTCCGAATACATAGTGTTTGAAAAAAGTCCCCGGATGACCAACTACTTCCAGCAAGATTCTGAAGTGCGCATTCGATGGACACTTTACAATCTATTGAGGCCACAGGAGGGGATTTATGAATGGCAGTGAAGCGACGCAACTGACGCTGTTAGGTCATGTGACAGTAACAACATGATGGATGTAGTATGTCCGGATTACATTCATACTACCCATATTCATACTATATGGAACATTTTTGCAAGGGTGTTTTGATTGGTATTAAGGCCAATTCACACTGTTGCTGGCGTCTGTCGGTGCAGACACTTCATTGGGTTCTGTTGGATCAGTGCGTTGCCTCTGTCGGCGTCTGTTGGCGTTGGTCGACGAGCGAGAGTAGTAGTGATACTTAACTTATCAAGCACCAGTAAAGAACTAAACCGTGGAAAACAGTTATAGACTGTGCACTATGAGCATGCAGCATAAATAGCCACACCGAAATCGCCAATTTGCACACTGCTGAGAGTTGCTATCTGTACTTCCTGACAGTGACATAGAGAAAATGGGTTCCGGCAATAAGATTCTTTGTGACGGATAATACCAGATGCTCGAAATTAGCTATAATCTGCACATAATGCTCAAAGCAGCAGGCTTTCTCGATGCTTCAGATGACCTTCCTCTTCCATACGACAGCTTCCTGTTCCTGAACATCGCTGCTTATCTGGTGCTCTATCGCTCTAACAACTTGTCTCACTAATTAAAAAACTTTCTGCTCATAATGAGGAAGATTTACAGACTTTTTTTCTTTGATAATTTCCCTGCACCTGATACCAAGTCCTGGCTTTTGCCACCACCTCCGGCGACACTCTTTCAGCCTAGTTCCTCTACGCTCTCTTTATCAAACGAACGTCAACGATAAAAAATCCCTCCGTTACCACCATATAAACAGAGCCATTTTTCAGCTCAGTGTCTGCCTTGTGGAACAGCCACACGCTCTGAATTGCCTGCGACTCTGCCACACCGCCGCTGCTGTATAATCATGCTTGTTTTACAGGGCGAGAGGCTGATGCGGAGAGCTGGGGATTTATTCCTGACATGGCGGCTTGTGCTCCGCTGTCAAACGTTTTGACAGAGCTAATAGTGTGCATTAGAGGCACAAATCTGCGGGTGTAAACCCAGGCAATTCTTATTACCCTGCAGGGCCAGCCAGGTCTCTTTGTTATTCATTAAAAATGAAAAGGGGACTTGCCTGGAAGCATTTGGCAGTTGTTATGACAGATTATTTACCTTGCAAAGTTTTTTTTTGCAGGGGAGAAACATGAGGGCACTCTGATATGTAGCATCTAGCCGAGACAGTGTGAAAAAGTGCAAGTTACAGCTAGTAAGGTGTTTAAGTAGGACTTGTAATGTGACTTGCTTCAATTGAAAGTTGACAAAATTCTCAGAATAAGATGTTGAACTGTCAAAAAAGTCTGAGCTTTTTGTTTTGTAGTGCTGAAGTCTGTTGAAATGTGATTTGTCACGGTATTCGTGCAGCCTCGAAGAGCACACTACTTTTAAGAGTCGTTCCAAACGAAAGTGAGCAAATTAATTCTTTCATGAAGGCCATTGGCAATGTATAATTTAAAAAAAATATCATTGATCATTTCAAGGAAGTAACCTTACTATTTATGAACAAGTGAACCTGACTGAAGAGTCATCGTGATTTATTTTAAAACTTGAGGTAATTTAAGACATTAAGGCCTGGTTTCACAAACATGGCTTAAATTAAGCCAGGATTAGGCCTTAGTTCAATTAGGACATTTAAGTACGCTGCCATACGCCCAAAGACTATCAACAGTTTTCCCCCAATGCCACATAAAGAGACAGTTTCACAAACCTTCAAAAAGTTGAACTTCCTGAGCATGTCTGCTATTTTCTCAGCGTTTCGGCCCTCATTGAGAAAGTCCAGCTCCAGAGGCAGGTTCTTCTTGGCCTCTTCCACCAGCCACATAAAAGCAAAGTCTGGAAACAACCAGTGGACACCCTGAAGGAGAAACTGAAGAAAGACACAGGCAAACATATAGTTACACATTGCATTGTCTGATCAAGATGATTGACATATATATATATATATATATTTTTTTTTTTTCAGTGTATAGTTTTATAGGCCCTGACAAGAAGCATCATGTTAAGCAAAAAAAAAAATAGTGCTAAACATCTCAGGAAGGGATATGAAAGCTCAGAGCTCCAAACCAAGACTCTGAGTAAGAATTGGCCATAATAGAGTAATTATGTGATACAAATGAAATTGTAGGTGCATGGACAAATGGCTATTTGCAATACAATAAATGAATAAAACTGTAGGTTGAATGATGGAATCTATTTTTTAAGCACTAATGGGAGGTGAATAGGCCCCTAGAAGAATCGAGCTATACATGGGTGTGTGACAATGACAGAGCGTGTGAATTAGGCATCAGAAGCCAGGCATCGGTAGCCGTGCTCCCTCTGTAATTACCTCCATCACAACAATGTCCTTGGAGCTTTGCCGCTGGACCTTGGGATGCTGTACTTTCACTGCCACCGTCCTCCCATCTGGAAGTACTGCTTTGTGGACCTGAGCGAGGGAGGCGGCCCCGTGAGGTTTCTCGTCAAACTGGATGAAAAGATCGCTGAGCTGAGGAGGAAATTTTGTTTAAAGATTAGAAAACTAGAAAGAGGCAGGAAGAGTATCATACCGGAATCGTGCAGGTGTTGTGACACTGAAAATCAAGCAGCTAGTCATTTAAATAGTACTTTTATCCAAACTTAAAGTAAACTCGGGGGTGAACTTAAAAAATGTCACTATGTACTGTACGTTTAGCATTTTTATTTTAGAATATAAAAAATAAAATAAAAACTATACATAAAATAAACAAATACATACATACATATATATATATATATATATATAAACTATAAATAATTTGCATTAAAACAAAAAGATCCTATTCTTATAAATAATATATAGCGCTATGTATACAGTATATAAGATATATTATATATAATATTTATAGAATATATAAGATATACATATATATACGATAATTTAATGCAGAATTTCATGTAATATTTAATATAATATAATAGTAACCAAGGGAAGCCTGTAGCTAGAACAACTTTTTGGTTACCAGTCGAAATCCTTCACCACCCAACTCAATAAAACCAAGCTGATTTACTTAAAGTAAAAAAAATAAAAAATAAAAATTATATATATATATATATATATATATATATATATATAATTTTTACTTTTTTTTTTACTTTTTATATATATATATATATATATATATATATATGTATATATATAAAACATGTTATATATATAACATGTTATATTTATAACATGCTCAGCCTCTTCGTTTCCATCTAAACTTGAACAAATCAATTGTATTAGTTCTCTTTGCAACATTTGTCGAAAAATGTGTTATACTACAAGTAAATACTGTCTACAAAGAAACATGATATTCAACAAGGAACACATCATTTAATTGTCAGTTCAGTTATAACAGCGGGGGAAATTATGTTGAGCAGGGTGTAAGCAGGGCATCTTGTAAATGTGGTTGGTGAAAAATAGCATGACTGATCAGTATGCCACTTTTTTCCTACGATGCCAACTGCAATGAATATTCAACACAGACACAACAGGGGCAGTGGAAGGGAATGCCAAGAGGAAGTGACAAATTTCTTATTGGTGTGTGCACAAGAGGAGTTAACCATAAATAAATACTCCAAAAGGATTATCAAGCTGTTCTGCTCCAAAACGAAAACATTTTTTTTTTTCCCAAATGCATCTCACTGCTACTGGAGAGACAAAAAGGATGAATATGTGGTTAAAAAAACAAGGGATGGTGAACCTTTCAACATTGAGTGCCGAGATATCCTAGCTTTTCATTCAATTAACGTCACCAGGCAACCTCTACACAAACGAATGAGAGTGTAGCAGATGAAGGTCAACTCAAATTCGGTTGTTCTTTTCAAAGCTCCTAAGTATAGAGTCAAATACTGAAAACAATGTCTTAATCCAAGTGATGTGCACACATTTCGTGTCTGCATAAAGAGTGCATCTTGGGAATAGTAGGCTCCTGGTGCTGAAACTGTGGGAGGTGAAATTATACTACTGAAATGCATCATTTTGTCACTTGCATGAATCCTCAATGTACAGGGCAAACCCATAGTCTTATAAGATGAGCTTGGCAACTTTTTTCCATCCAGAAAGAGGGCAGAGCCAAATCAATAATAAATATGTAAAGTATACTGCTATTAAATTATGCATAATCTCTATGTATGATTTTTCCCAGTTTTGTGTGTGCCTCTTTTTTTTTGCTGCTCAGCGATATACTAACAAAACCAACTACGAGAGCTAGTCTAGTCTTGTGTCGTCAACTAAAGTAACAGCTTATGAAGCCCATCTACTCTAAAATCTGAAACTATTTGATCTGTATAAATGAAAAGATTAGATTAAAGATTTTGTTTGTTCATAATGTGTCCAAAACTGGTAGCTCCAATTTTGGCAGCAGCCAAATTGCAAAAATGGAATCAAGAAAATGGAGTGAAAAGCTCTGAAATGTCTGATGACTAAGTTAGTTGATTTTATCATTGTCTAGGTTGGATTTCTGCCATCTGTGTCAGCTAAGCGGCATGGGACGGACTTTCTCTCCAGAGAGAGAGAGAGGCGTGATGCCAGGTTCTGCAGTCTCAGGTGAAGGACCATCGAGAAACAAACGTTTCTCACCTTATGCATTCACCCTGAAATTTCCCCTGCAAATGGCTCGGATCCAGCCTGTTGAAGTCTGGATTGCACCCAGGATAAGTATGAGTAACATGCAAAAGAACAAAGCATAACGGAGCTGTGAATAGCACATACCAAGTTCTGCTTCTCTGAATGTGAAACTGATTTAGAGACACAACCAGTTAAAAATAGAGCTTCTTTGCGTCATGATTCTAATTCGCCAGTTCCTGCCAGAGTTTACAACACTATAAAATAATGATATACAGAAACTCCCCATATCTTGTTTACTTGTGAGGACCTCCTACTGACCAATTCTGACCTTAAATTGTAAATTAATCATTTACAATTTTCATTACTCTTCTGTTTTTTTCTGAGCCCCTAGGCCTATATAGTATTTCAGTTGCACTTTATTTTACAGTACATGCACTTACGTACATGTACTTACTGTAAACAGGCCCAAACTCCCATAGACTTCCATTCATGGGTGAAAACGTTTTCATTGAATAACTCCTATACCGTATTCAATCAACATCAGATATTCAGCCTGTTCTGACTTATCAAGCTATAATGCCAAAACATGTTAGGAACAGACTGGCAACACAAGCTGCTAAAACATGCTTGCAGCCTGATAAAATATTCTAGCAATGCCTGTCAACATGGTAAAACATGCAAGGAGCATACAAAAAAACATGCTAAGTCTACATTTTCTGATTTTGGCTGACTGAGTGACACCTTCAAACTTCAAGGTTTTCTCAAGCTAACAATTTTGTCATTAAACTATCTATCTATCTAGTTAGCATTTCTATACACTTCACATGCACTCTTAAAAAAAAAAAAAAAAAAAAAACACTTCCAAAAAGGTGAAAAGGGTAGAAGAACCATTTTGGGGTCCCCCAAATAACCTTTCAGAAGAACCCTTTTTCGTTTGACAAACATTTAATAATCCAAAGAACCCTTTTCCACTATAAATAACTTTTTATCCAATGGAAAGGATCCATGTACAGTATGTTAAAGGTCCTTCATAAAACCATAGATGCCAATACAGAACCTTTATAAGAGTGTTGCAGGTTTTGACTAGCCACACTGTCAGTAGTCCGATTTATCTGAAATAGATACTACCACAATAACAGTTTGGTTCATTCAAATAACTGCACAGCAGGTCGGTCCGTAATTGTACAGACAACATAGACGAAAAGTGTGGAGATTTTGTGATCAAAACATCCTGTCCGGCCAACAGAAATACGCACCAATTATTTCACAGACATAACTCCGTAAACAAAGGAAGAAAAAAAAAAACAGATCTGCTCATGTTTATGTTGGCTATTAGTGCCTCAAAACATTTAAAGTCACTAACCTAACTTTGACCTTTGACTTTATGGACTAAACCTGTCCTTGACTGTCCTTCTTCAAAAATGCTCACAGTAGCAGACCAGACCAATGTAATAGGGCTGCAACAAACGATTATTTTGATAATCGATTAATCTAACGATTATTAGAACGATTAATCGACTAATCGTCGATTATTTTGCCACCCAGTCAGTAAGTTTGGAAACGATTATTCAGCTTTTTCAATTAGTTAAAACATTGAGTTATACATATTCTTACTATAATATAAAAAAAGAAAATCAGTTCATCTTTTAAAATAGTTGTTTTAATGAACTTTGAGCCAACTAAACAGGTCATTCTCTTTAAGTTTTCAGAATTCGGTACAACTCAAATCACACACAAATGCTCTCTAAGCATTGTTTAATAGGCCCACTGCTTTTCTTAGAACTGAAACAGAAAAAGGGTCATTTACTTCAGGACACAAAGAATGGTAAAATATTAATCTGCAAACCATTATTATAAATATAAAATTACAATTTTTTTTTACATGACAATTGAGCTGACAGAGACGTTCTCATTCACCTTTTAAATACAGTATGAAAAAGAAAAAGTAACTGCCATGATATTCTTCCTAACATCTCCTTTTGTAAGTCTTCATGATTATGGAACAAAATACAGGCAAGTGATAAGACTATAATACCTAATAGTGTTACAATAATAAAAACAGCCCTGACTCCTAAGCTCGATCAAGCTTTATTCTATGCAAAATAAATCATCACATTACTGTAATTATATTATTATTGATTATATTCTTACTATTATTAGAAGTACCGCCTTGCATGTATTGCACATGACAGCATTGTTGGTTTGAAGTTTTGTGAAACTTTCCCAAACCTTGCTAGTTCGGATTCGTGTGCAGTCCGTCATAATTCGCGCTGTTTTTTCTTTTACCGCAGTAGCATTTGTAAAGGGCTGCATTACACTCTAGCGCCACAGCACCGTAGCGGTCAAATCGTGATATTGCACGCCCTTACATTAGGTCACGTTAGATCAAACGACTACTCGACAACAACGATATTTGTCGACAATTTTTTATTGTCGACGTTGTCGACTAATCGTTTCAGCCCTACAATGTAATGGACTTTGTTTGCTTACAGACTGATAAAAACCAGTGCCTCCAAAAAGTTGCGAATCAGATCTGATAAATCTGATTGGAGCTTGCTATTTTAACAAGCACTTGCCACTTTTGAGTGTATACGTTATAAACTGTAAACAGACTGTGGCGAAACTGAGGCACACATTATTCAAATAATTCATTATTAGCTATTTATGAAACTTTTTAACCAGCAAAAGCTGTCACAAGTCAGTTTAAGGATGCTATGCAAGATATTTGGCCTTTACGTGTAAAGCAAAACAAATCAGCCCCTTCACAACAGTTTTGCAGCAACACCAACGGACTCAGCAGATGCTGGACATGGTTGGTGTCACAAGTCCAAACTCAGTGTTTTCCGTCAGATATGGACTCATTCTCTGACGCACATAGACAACCTGTCCGATTAGGCTAATGTGAACCCGTCCATGGCTAGTTGCTCAGAGGAACCTTCCGGCTCTCCTGAGGCGTCTCTCCCACACATGACTAGCATTTGCCACTGCATGCGTTATGCAACCGTATATCTGGAAATGATTACACTCTAACCATTCAGATGATTTTTTTCTGTGTATAATATGACATTTAGAACATTTGACACAAAAATAGCACATTTTTACCTACAGTATACATTAAATCTTAGCGTCTATATTGAGATTATACACCTTATATATGTTTTGCTTTATAAAATGACAAGTTTGATCATCACTCTACGATGTAAGAGCCCAGCAAGATTTTGCATCACACTTTGGGCCCATGCTGAGTCACATCTTTCTCATCTGTCATTCAAAGCATGGGGGGGGGGGTGGGGGGTTGCAGGGCTATGATAGGCCCCTCCCACCCCAGCTTCATTCTTCTCACTGTGGGGCAAGAATAATGGAAGCAATTAGCTATAGAAGAGGTCAAGAAGGAATCCCCAGAGAGCTGTAGTCATTAGACTAGCCTGTCTCTTGTCATTTTCAATATGCTTACCCCACAGTACTACAACAGCCTTCGCTACAGAAGCCGCCATATCAAACCTCAATTGTGTACTAATTCCCTCTGGAGATGCGTTTCAATACGTCCATCATAGCGTGCGAAGCACAGGTCTGACATTTGTACTTTCGTACCATTTCGCCTCACTGTCCTTTCTCATTTTTGTCATTTTCTTTCTGCTGGAGCGTTCACGCAGTTGACCCAGTTTGTCCTTTCTGAAATGATCAGATAATCAGAGTTTTGTCTCTTTTTCGTGCGAGCTTATCTAAAGCCACAGATGACTGGGAGCACATATCAGCCAGTGCATGTGATGGCCTGATAGCACAGTGTGACCTCTGACCTCCCGCTGAGCAGCCGGAGCCATTATTGTGCATCACTGTAATCACAGTCAGCTGAGACTGCCGCAGAGGAGATACACAAACAGAGCCGATGCCGGTGTGAAAAGCCCTCAAAACAACTAAAGCCTGCCCACTGACTGACCAATGAAGCTGTGACATTTATTTAGCTGTTAACACATTTAGATGTGCAGAACTGAATAAATAAAACAAAAAGTAAAATAAGAATTCTATATAAATAAAAATATATTTTGTAGAAATATATATATGTATATATATATATATATATATATATATATATATATATATATATATATATATATATATATATATATATATATATATATATATATATATATATATATATATATATATATATAACTGATCAAATGGCAACTCAATGACACCATTAACTACAATAATATTATATAATATCATAAAATATATTATTTTAATAATTTTATACATAATAAATTATATAGAAATTATATAGAATTATATAATACTATATAACAACAAGTAGAAATACACTGTAAAACAATTTGTTTAAAATTCAGATTAATTTTAATTTAAAATTAAAATTAAGTTTAGTCAACTCAAATATCCAAGTTGTCACTCAGTACACAGTTAACTAAACTTAAAAGCAAGGCAGCACGAACACTTACTTTAAGTTGAAAGAAACAACACGTTTTTGTTTTTTGAAGAAAATCTGAGTGGGGCTTTTGTAGTTTCTAGGATGCTCTAGATCGTTACTAGGTAGTTGCTAGGTACTTAACTCCCTAAATATGGCTCAGATCCCTTCTTCAATGTTACTCTGTGGAATTTTGTACTCATTTTATTGTCCAATAGGTGAAAACTCAATCCAATCGCTTAGAAAAGTAGTACACTCTCCTCAACCTAAGCAACAAAATAGGCTGTTTGCATTAGCTTTAAATTTTGGTTTTAGCTTTTGATAAACTACTCTCCGACCCCACTGAAACTAATAGCATAACCAAAGTGATCAATTAACTATAAATGTGTGAAACATTCAGAATTAAGCAGATTTATGCATGAATGCTTCCTAAAGTGTAAGTTGATTGCCGTCTAAATCTTAATAATAAATATAAGGGGTTTGTAAGTGTGTGTGTGTGTGTGTGTGTGTGTGTGTGTGTGTGTGTGTGTCAATAATATAAACACTTCAGATATCTCAGATGGCTCAAAGATAACTCGCTATATAGTGGTCAGACACATGCACTGAATCAAAAGAAGAGAAGCCTGGGCTTACTGCACTAAAATACATAACTGTGCATCTCACAGAATTTACAGATACAGTAAATACAATAGTTTTCTTTTACAGCAAAGCCCATTAAAATTTTTATAGTAAACTGAGTCTTCCATTATTCTTTCAGAGAAATTCTTTCTTTGCGGACCGTCATTATTCATCCTCCTGAAATTGGCGGTCTTATCTTAATTACACAAATACAAAAACTTGTTTACCAACATAACATGCCAACAATTCAGCATTCCTGTTTTAATGCAAACTAAATTTGTTTTCCAAAAACGTTTAAATTACTTTGAAATGAAAAGGATGGCATCAAACACATTATTGATGTAGGAGTGGATTTGATCAATCAATCAACCAATCAATCAATTAATCAATCAATCAACCAATCAATCAAAAATAAATATGTTCTCACACACAAACAAAAACAGTTATGACTGAAGCCACCTGAACATTCCCGTTGTCATCAAGAGGGGAAGTTTTTTTTTATGTTGCGATACAATGCAACTACTTACATTTTAAGAAAAAGTGCATAGCTGCAAATAATCAACAATACATACACTATAGTTCAAAAGTTTGAGGTTTTTTTTTTCATCAAGGATACATTAAACTGATCAAGTGGCAGTAAAGACATTGTAAAAATGTAAGCAGCACCAGTTTTCAACATTGATAATAAGAAATATTTCTCGGGCAGCATATTAGAATGATTTCTGAAGGATCATGTGACACTGAAGACTGGAGTAATGATGCTGAAAAATCAGCTTTGCCATCACATAAATTATATTTTATAATATATTCAAACAGAAAATTGTTATTTTAAACGGCAATAATATTTCACAATATTTGTGATTTTACTGTATTTTTGATCAAATAAATGCACCCTCGGTGAACATATGAGACTTAAAAACATTTTTTTTTAATCTTTCTGACCCCAAACTTTTGAACAGTAATGTACATCAAATGATCCATCATAAAAAATAAAAAAAAGTATCCTGATCCACAGATTCTGATAAGTCTTTAGGAAATGGGGTCTTTTGTTTTAAATAGTCAAATTTGTTTGTAAACTGGTATCTTAATTTTTATAAATATTATCTGCCAAATACAATTTATATCACCACAATACAAAGACCCCAATAACCGCCTAGTTCCAGAGATTCATTCCTCTTCCTTCAATCGTACTGGATTTCAGACTCATTTGAATGCCACTTTAGTGTTAACCTGTCCAGGAAGGAATTAACCTATAGAGGGTATGCGCATGACGTCACTGTCGGCCGGAGTGAATGCGGTCACGCCCACAAGTGGCAAAAAGACTGAGCGGCAGCATTTGTTTTCAGCGTGAATGCCGTGAAAATCACACAAAACACATCTAAAACGGGAAAGAGCTTTGCGATTGACTGTACAACTAGATTTGACCAGAAATCTGAGGTACTGTATATTTTTACAGACTGCAAAAAGCTACAGAACAGACTATATTCTGCATAATTGGATGTTTTTAAATAAACACTGACAAAAAACTATACAAGTTTTAGGGCTGGACGATATGATGATATACAGTATAACATTAATGTAAGTGATCACTCGGATTTAGACCTATCTATATTGTATTTATATAAAACGTTTACAGGCAAATTTTCTTCATTTATTTCCCCGGCGTCGAAATCAGGCACATATAAATGTCAGGAAACACGATTCCTGGCTGCATGTCAATATCCATGGATCACTGGATCTTTGATAAGTTGTAAGGAACACTATATCGAGTCCAACTTTTAGTTTAAACTGATAATAGTTTGTTTTACTCGCGTTAACGCAGTTTCCCCTATTAACTCCAGTCACGCAGCAGCTCTTCTGCCACTCAGTCCCGCTGAGGGGGGCGTGTTCCGGCGGGAAAGTGACGTTAATGCATTCCCTCTATTAACTCTGTGACTTTATCTTTAAGAGGTGATCAAGATGCACTCAAGACAAAAGTCAACTGAACTCAGGACTGAATTTGTGCTCTCACGTTTGTCACCTTCTCTTTTCCTCCCTCCCCTCCGCCACAATCCAGAAATAAAGAGTGACAAACCACTTAAGTCCGTCCCTTGCCATCGCATGTTCTTTTGTGAAATTATAGGGGAAGCAACAAAGGAAGAGGAGCTCTCTCCCATGCTGAGCTCCGTTGGAGACAGGGCAACTGAAATGTGCGTGTCATTTTCTGTCCTAAAATCAGAGGATGTTCCAACACAGGCAGACCTGCAGATGCAGCCCTTTTCTTGAGATCTTCAGGGTCAGCATCCCAACTCTTCAAGCCAGAGAAAACGTGGGGGGCAAGGACAATACCCGAGCATTTTACACGAGTGACACAGTGTGCCCCAAACCACCAGCACACACACTCAGTGTCAGACAGAACTTCTCTCAGCGGTCCACCTCCAAAGCTTTATCACTCACTTCCATTGGCTCAGATTTCTGTAGCTGCTTGTGTTCTGATAAAATACCAGATTTCACAAAGAGTGAGATCCCAGAAGCCGTGGACAGATGGGAAATGGTCGCATATAAAAGTGAAGCTAACTGGTCAAATGCCTTGTCTTACATTAGTAACAAGCTTGAAATTGATAAAATAAACTAAAGCTTTAGGTATAAAGAATTAACAATTAACTTTACTTATACAGAATGTGGTAATCTAGATCAATATTAATTATATGATTATTTTATTTGGAATGGATATATTTTGTAACGTTTCCAGTTGCATTTATTAAAAAGTCACCATGATTAATTGAAAAGAATTACGTTATGTGAACTTGACACGTCCACATACCTTAATTTTTTCCATTACACATGAAGTTTAATTAATTTTAAGGCAACGGGTTTAAGCACCACACAATGCTTAAACGATAACTGACTAAGAACAACTAAAACACAGGGCTATATGAACAGGGGTAGAACAAAGGAAAGTCAACTAGACATGTGGAACCAATACGTAACTAATGAGGCCATAATCAGTAACCAATGAAACCGATACTAAACAGAAACTAAATCAATATTTCTTGGAGTCAATAAGTTGTTTGTACACAAAACGCTTGCTTTTTAGATATACTGTCAATATGTAAATCTACGTTTCAGTGTTTAAACAAACGTATGTGTGCAAGAACTACACTTTATACATGAATACCTACTATTAACTACTATTACTAATAAGATCATGTCCATATGTTGATCACTATTTCAGACCATCAAGCACTGAAGGAAATCACGATCCCCTGCTTTGATGAGATTCCAAGCCAAAAAACACAGAATCTCCTGGGAAACGTGTCACAGGGGTCTTGTTTGGCTTGTCACCATCACAGTCGCATTCCCTTACTTCCTTTACCTTTATCTCTCTCTCCCTCTCTCTTTCTCTGAGGTCTCAGGGACAGGTGAAGAGCATCTTCAAGTGCTTCCTCTAAGAGCTTTCCTTAAGAGGGGCCACATCAGTTGAAACCCCTAGCAAAGAGTAAAAAGAGAAAGGCAGAGACACGGGAGATAATTGATTACGCCTGGTCTGGCATTAACCGCCACTGTGCCCAACTCTCACAAATCCAATTCACCTAATTGTGCAACAATTGCTCACGATAAAAGACCGTCTTGAAATCAAGCTCTTGCCAGAGTGACTCCACAAAAAGACTTCTTTTTCTTTTTACACACTTCTTAAGACTTTTCTCTGAGGTACCCGCTTCAATTGCTATGTGAGGCGCTGCGAATAAAACATAACATATTGTCGGTGTGTGCAACAGCTAATTTGCCAAACTCTCTATAGACTGCGGAAACTCCCCAAGGAAGGTGTTACTCATTTTTCTGGCAGTCTGCAAGCTTGTGAATCTCTCGGCTGAGGGCTGAAACTCCGCTCGTAACGTCTGACAGGCCTCTCATTCAGACGCCGGCTCGGAAACGACACCGCAAGCCCTCGGGGAGCTCACTCACATACCCACACTGGCAAAAGTGAGGCTCCCAAACGCTTCCAATCACCAACCGCATATGCCATGACATACATTACCCTACTGGTGCAGCGATGACAGTCCGTACTCCTTGCGGCCATTACATCACTAGCTTCCTGCAAAGAACTTGGGAGTAAAAGCATCATGACTTGGAAAGGTTGCAGGCGGGGGTAATTGCATGACGCAAGAAATTTTAACACTCAAGCATGTCCCGAAGAACGAGGACATCTGCAAACATTTCGTAAGGCCAGCTATAGAGTCAGGTCTCGATTTCAAAGAAAACAATCGTGAGGGCTGTGCGCTTCTGCAGCCTGAGGGGACTCTGTGATGAACACTGACGTTTTTACAAGGAGCGTTTAAGGGGCAAATGTTTCATCTGGGAGGTTTAAAAAGCAAATTAACTCAGATCTCTAGCCCTGGGGCAACTGGCTAATTTGATTTGGTGTGGAGGTGGGTTCATTTTTTTGCTACTGAGTAGGAACAATACTAGGACCCAATTTAAGTAAGATATTTAATGTTTTTAAAAGAAGTCTCTTCTGCTCACCAAGGCTGAAATTTATTTGATAAAAAAATACAACAAAAAACTGTAATATTGTGAATACTCTGGTCTTCAGTGTCACATGATCCTTCAGAAATCATTCTAATATGATGATTTTGTGCTCAAGAAACATTTCTCATTATTATCAGTGTTGAAAACAGTTATTTACATTTTTATTTCATGATTATTTGATGAATAGAAAGTTCAAAAGAACAGCATTTATCTGAAATAGAAAACTTTTGTAACATTAAACACTACCGTTCAAAAGTTTGGGGTCAGTAAGATTTTTTATTGTATTTTGGGGGGGAAATAAATAAAAGAAATCAATACTTCATCAAGGATGAAAATAAGTGGATCAAAAGTTACAGTAAAGACATTTATAATGTTGCAAAATATTCTATTTCAAATAAATGTTGTTCTTTATAACTTTCATCTATCTTATAACATCTTTGTTCTTTTTATAACATAAAAGCATCCTGAAAAAAATGTGCACACAACTGTTTTCAACATTGAAAATAATAATAAATGTTTTTTGAGCATGCACCAAATCCGCAAATTAGAATGATTTCTGAAGGATCATGTTACGCTGAATACTGGGGTAATGATGCTGAAAATTCAGCTTTGATCACAGGAATAAAATACATTTGAAAATATATTAAAATAAAAAACAGTTATTTTAAATTGTCATAACATTTCACAATATTACTGTTTATTTTGTATTTTTAATCAAATAAATGCAGCTTTGGTGAGCAGAAGAGACTTCTTTTAAAAACATTCTGGCAAGACAGACAGCATTATTAGCTCTGACACCTTATATTTCCATGAAAGTAACCACTGCTGCTTTAAATTCTAATTCTAATTCTAATCCAGACATGAAATTCTAATTCCCACATCCGTGTTCACCCCAATCGACATTAGCAAAGATGGCCACCATCAATAAACATTGTATAGAACAGTATGGAGCCACATGGTACAGCGAACTCATTTACAATTCAAAGAGCTTTGTGTTCAGCTGTGTGTTCTGGAGGATGATTCTCATCTGCCTGCTTTCAAGTTGTATGCAGTAATTTTAAAGATGTTTGGCAGGAATAATAAGAAGGTTCTTACACAACTGCGTATGTATAATCACGAGCAACATACTCTTTGTGATGATGAGCACTAAACTGCTGCCTCTGCTGACACTATAATGGCTGTGGTGAGCTCAAATTTCTCCTGCGTCTCTGAGGTATAATTAAAACATGTTGTAATATTTTTTTCCAAACACTGACACGCCATAGAAACTAGCCACAAACCGCTCTTTTCAGGGGTGGTCAGGCTCCAAAATGACATAAAAGCAATACAAAATACACCATATGACAATATTCCAGAATATTCCATTTCTTTTAAAGCTATAAGATCGCACTGGGGGAGTAACAGAGCAAAATTTACCGGCAAGTCATTATAAAATCACTAAGAGTTTCAATGCGTCTTCACACCATTCTGCAAAAAGTCACCTTTTGCGTTCTATGGAATAAAGTCAGGTTTGAAAAAACATGAAAGTGACAGAGAAGATTACCTTTTTATGGGTGAACTGTTCCTTTATATAGTAAATAGTACAAATACAGTACTGTGCAAAAGTCTTAGGCCCGTTAGTAAATACTGTATACAGTCATGTGAAAAAGAAAGGACACCCTATTGAATTCTATGGTTTTATGTAGAGGACATAATAAAAAAAAATCATCTTGCCAAAATGGAGAAGCCATGGGTGACAAACTAATAGTCAGGTTCATTATATTCTGATTTTAACCTTTGTGGGAATTTTTGGGGGATTTGCTAAACTATACATTTTTGGAAAGGTTATTGTATAAGGAGTCAGAAAATCAATGTTTGCATTTGCTCAGATGTCTATATGAAAGCCATATTGAAGTTTAAAAAATGGGCGCCATAAAATTTTAAATTTTAATATCTCGACTTTTGAATAAACTGGAATGTTGATTTTTACTGCTAAACCCACACTGTAAGGGTCAGCATTCCAGAAATGGAAGGAACAGAAATCCCAGAATGCAATGTTCAAGGCCATGATGAATTACTTGCATCGTGTGGAAACAATCCTGTCCTTTATAGCGGCAACTCGGAATGCTGACCTGGAACTCCATCTACAAGCTGGAGAAGCACTGAGCAAGCTGTTCTTTGCCATGGACCGGATCAAGTACAAGCGACTCTGGCCAAGATACATCGCAGACATGCATGACTTGAGGACCAATCACCCTCAGACATGGGAGGAACTACGAGCAGGCAATATATCAGTCACCAAGAGTGTCATTCCCTTTGTGTCTGTTGGGGCAGTCCATGCATGCGAACACCTGAACAAGCTAATGAAGATTAGCTCTGGGATCATTGGCATCTCCAACAATGCCAATGCCAGACAGAGATTTTTCATGGTCACACCAGAACTTTTTTCTCGTCTGTCAAAAGAGTTTAAGAGTCAGTTTGACATGGAAGCTGACAGAATCACAGAGCATCATCAGCTTGGGCCAAGTGCAGTCAAGAGGGCACATGATACAATCGACAAGATCAAGGCAGCCATACTCAGCCATGGAAACCCCTTTACCAATGAAGGTGACAACCTGCACAATGTGATCACGCAAGCCTACATCCCAGATGAGTATGTACAACAGATCTTGAATGCTGACGTCACTGGGCAGAAGTTGTATGAAGACTATGTGTCAGAGCGTATCAATGGAGATGTCAGCCTCTGGGCCCCTGTGAAGAAAGAGAACAACAAGATGTTCCTGTCTGGGAACAAGAAGATTACAGTGAAACTCAGAGACAATACTGTGTATCTGAAGGAGACTAAGGACCTGTTTGCAAGGCTGATGGTACTTGCTAGGTCAAATCGAGACATCAACCAGAAAGAGGCCATAGGAAACTATGAATTCACTCTGACACCAAGGGCACTGTTCGCTCCTGATGGAACAATTCTGCCATGCCATGACAAGTCCAAGTTAATCCATCTACTTGAGAAGCTGACAAAAGACATGCCCCATGAAGACCATCAGCCGCCTCAAGTTGGAAGTTCTACTCACCAAGATGTAATACATACAGGACTCACAGACCTCGCATCTACTGATCAGCCAAGTCGGAAGATAGCACTGGTGGACGGTATGGTGCTTGTGCAGAAGCTGAGCAAAAAAACAGCGACTGTATTGACAGTCAAGGATTTGAGTGGCTGCTTCAATGACAGACTGATGCAAATAACACAAGATTATGATGAAATCATCCTTGTGTTTGACACATATAGGGCAGATTCTCTGAAGAGCGCAACTAGAGATAAACGAAGACAAGGAAAAGCTTCTATTCAGTACCAAGTCAGAGATGACACCAGCATCAAACACATCCCAATGAGCAGGTTCCTCTCCCATGACAAGACTAAGAGTGATCTGACTGAATATCTTGCAGCCAAAACTCTGGAGTACAACAAGAGATCCTCCAAGCTGATCATCACATCTGCTTCTGTGCTCACTAGGAGCAACAAAGACCTTGTCTTTGAAGAAAACAACCACGAAGAAGCAGACACATTGCTGATCCACCAGGCTGTGCTGGCTTCACAGAGAAACCCACATGATGCACAGTTGGTGTTTTTCTCACCAGATACAGATGTTTTAGTGCTAGTCACAGCAAACTATGATCTCATGTTGAAGAACACATCCATTTCTATGGCCTCTGGTGTTGTGCAGATTGAACCACTGTGGCGAGCTCTAGGTAAAGAAAGAGCAAAGGCTTTGCCAGCCTTCCATGCATTCAATGGGGCTGACAACACAGGAAGGTTCTCCCGCATAAGCAAGGCAACCTGGCTGCAGGTCTACCTTAAAGCAGATGAAGATATTGTCAAAGCTCTGCAGATGCTTTTGGATAAAGCAGATGTGACAGAAGGAATGCTGTCAGCCCTGGAATCCTTTATATGTGCAGCTTACTCACCCAAGGGGATCAACATCAAGGCAATCCCTCAACTGCGATGGCATCTCTTCTGCAAACATAGGGCAGAAAGTGACAAGCTCACTCCAACACTTGGAACTCTGAAGCAGCACATCTTGAGAGTCCATGTCCAAACAAGAGTATGGGCACAGGCAGCCATTGCTCTGAAGGATCCACCACTGGATCCTCTGCAAAACGGATACTTCAAACACTCGGATGGCATGCTCAAACCAGTGAATACAGATGTCCTCCCAGCCCCAAAGGCCATCCTTGAGTTGGTTCAATGCAAGTGTAAATCTGACTGCTCTTCTGGGAGGTGCTCCTGCAGAGCTAAGGACTTAGCTTGTACTGACATGTGACAAGCCGTGATGTATGAAAGCGATGATGACTATGATGATGTATAGAAACTGCATAATTAAAAAGGTTGCTTAATCATACTGTGGTCTAAATGTGCATGTCGATAGTTCCAGAACATCCACGTTTTACATTAGCTAATTTTAAACTCTTCAATAAAAGGAACTCCGAGTTATCTGATCAACTGCTTGTGATATGTCGTTTTTTTACCCATATTATGGATGCATTTCAATGGGATGATAAAAAAAAATTTGTTTTTAAGGAACATGGAATATTAAATGCAAACAACTTTTCATTACAATGATATTGCAAGAAAACAACCACACCGGGTCATTTTTGACCCACTTATGCATCTTTGGGTTGATGGGGTAATGTCTTGTAGCTTTTTAACTAGCACCATTGGATTCCATGACCCTGAAAATGTGGATTTATCAGTTAAAATCAACATTCCAGCTTATTCAGAAGCGGAGATATTACAAATTAAAGTTTTACGGCGGCCATTTTTAAAAAATTCAATATGGCTGCCACATAGACATCTAGGCAAATGCAAACATTGTTTTTCTGACTCCTTATACAATAACCTTTCCAAAAATGTATAGTTAAGCAAATCCCCAAAAAAATCCCACAAAAATATATAGTGAACCTGACTATAAGTACAGCCTATGATTCTTATGCTTGTAGAGCCACTTTTGGCAGCAATAACTTCCAAAAAGGAATAATTTTCTGTAGGACAGTATCAGACTCTCACATCGTTGTGAAGGAATTTTGTCCCACTTTACAACGTTGCTTCAGTTTATCAAGGTTTGTGAACATGTGTTTATGCACAGCTCTCTTAAGGTCCTGCCACAACATTTCAGTCGGGCCAGTGGAACACCTTGATTCTTTTCTTAAAGGGTGTCCTTTCTTTTTCACATGACTGAACACCATTGAGATGACTTGGAAAAAGTGTCCCGAATCAACCTGAATTCACATATATAAACTGTTATTTTAAGCTCACTGCATTATAGAATCAGTAAGATTATGACCACCTGCGATTATGACAAAGGGTTGTTAACATCTTAAAGTGCTTTTCACATATCACCTGGGGAGTGCTAAACTATTTTATGGATACATTGAAACTTTGGATGTCTCAGACAGCACGATATTTCAGGTTTAAAATGTGAAAAATCAAGAAATTGCATGTCAGCATGCAGCTATTGGTACCATACAAGAACGCATGAAAAGTGCCGTAATTAGTCATTACTTGTGCAGTTAAGTGCATAACCTCTTTTCAGTCTACTTCAGATCTGAACATTGTGCCAGAAATGTCAGCCTTCCCGTAGAAACGGATCAGAGTATCAAGCCTAGAGCAAAAATTCAGAGTATTTGAGGAGGCAGAGCCTTTTGCAGGGGAAATGAGAAGATGCCTTTGACCTAAACACAGAAAGCATGGAAATGACAGCCAAGCCGTAGAATGTTGTGATTGTTTAGGATGTTAATTACACCGAAATAAGCTGTAAAACAAGCCACAAGACTCTGCTCAATGAATAGGGAAGTAGGCACAGCTGGGATGCTTATAATCAGAGGCAGAGTAAAAATAAAAAAAAGGAAGAAGAAGAGATCAGTGCTTTGGAGATTAAATATTATCTTTTCACAGCACTAAATAAATCAACTTCTCTTGCAGCTTCATTCACTCACACTGATGAGTGTCTCACATAACTGACTTTCTTCCATGTCACCTGCCTTCCATTTGGCATGTTTCAGTGTGTTGATTTGAAGCAAACTTTGCACGCATGCAAAGTTGGTTGATAACATAACTGCAATAAAGTAATAGAAAAAGTGAGGGTCTGCTTTTGCTAATCGTCCCACTTCAAGCACTGACAATCTCAGACACATAGGCCTAATCATCTATCTCACCATTCTGTTGCTGTACTGTAACTGTGGGTTGATGGATCGGGTAAATCACTGAAAATACTGACCATACGTGTTAAAAAGGAATAGTTTACCCAAAGATATACATTCTGTAATCATTTAAATCACCCTTATGTCATTCCAATCTGCATGACTTTTTTCAGTGGCACACAAAGGAAGACATTTTCAATACGTGGAGATTTCCGGCTTAAAAAGGACACAATAGCAGCACTTTAAAAGTATCAAAATAGTACCATAAAGTATATAGAACTTATACATTACAACTATTTCAAGTGATCTGACAGATTTTAGTGTGAAACAGAATAAAATGTATGTTATTATTTACCAAAATCCTTAAATAATTGAATATCTGAAACAAATCCACAGAAGATGTCATATAGGTTTTGAACAAAATGAGGGCAAGCACATGATTTTCATGAATATTCCTTTAAAATGTATTTACCCGTAGAGAAGTGAGAAATGGACACTAGACATTTATTCTACACTTTTTGACATTGAGATCCAAAAGTCTGCCCAAAGGCTCAAAGAATCAATGGAACACAGACAAAATGTAATTTAAAGATAAGATATAATCGTATATCAAAGGAGTTCCCCAATTTACAAGCAAAACCAATTCCTGGATATTTACTGAAAGTGTATCCTCAAAGAATATGAAAGGTTAATTGGCTTTTAAATAAAGTTTGCATCAGAATAAAAGGTTTCATCAGAAAAAAAAAAAAAAAAAAAAAAAAAAAAAAAACTCAAAAGCAATACTTCATTAGAATCAAACTACCTACTCAATTAAAAACAATATAAATAAATAAATACAAATTCCCTGATGACCCTTGTAGGTCTTCTATTTCAATGTTTTTGTAAGGTTCTGCTTGTAAAAGTGACAAAGTTGCTTAGCTAGTTAAGGCTACAAATCAAGTGTTCACAAATGTGAATTCTCCCCTGCAATCACACATTATATAATCGAGACCTGTACTATTTTTTAATGCTGCTTTCCTGCACTATTTTTTGTTTTGTTTCGTAAAATGCGTTGTGGCGCTCACATGAAATGCATTTACGATAAAAGACGACATGATTCCACGTAACATGACTGGGGTTTGTAGACAGACAAAAGCCTTCAAAACGCTCTCGCACGCGTGCCATTACAATCATTGAAGCTAATGCAAAAGAAACAGTAATAGGGAACAACTTTCAACAGTCGACTGGTTTGGCATCAGACCAGTCTCAGAAGAAAAGGATATGCAATCACTTTTAGCAGTGTTATGGTCCTATTCAGAGCAGTGTGTTGGGTGGATGAATGGCTTGCTAATGGAGCAGATATTCATGCTGAGGAGATGGAGAGATAACATTCTGCTGTGGGGCGTATGGGAGAGAAACTCTGGTGAGTGAGATAATGCAGTGTTTATGGTAATATTTTAATCTCTTATCGTGCTAGAGGAGAAACCCAGAGGGTATTTATCAGCTTTTGAACTAACGCACCACTGCTTTATTCATTTTTATCATCTTAAAAAAAAAATATATCTATTTTCCCATTTTTGTGGTGCCCTATCAGAAGCAACAAGAGATGGATTTTGCTTCCGTTCTTTGCTCTCTCTTTCATGTGATTGATGTGTTATTTCATTTCATTTTTATAAATGCCAGCAGTCAAAGACAGTTTTGTGATATGAAAAAGACCAATTGAAATAAGATTGTGTGAATTAGCTCAGTGTTTCTCAACTGGTGGGTCGCAAGACCGTTTTGAGTGTGCAGTGAAAAAAACAATGGCTGCGTCCAAAAACGTAGGCAGCTGACTTGTTGCCTCGCTGCCTTATCAGCCAATGACTTTGCAGGCATACTCACGAAAGTACCTCACAAACTGATTTCAGACAGACTTCTGAGGGAGTGTAGCGGTTTAAATGAACTCGGGCAAAATAGAGAGAGCTTTAGTGATAACTAAGCAAACATTTAATTACTGCAATAGTAATTTCTCATTAGAAATTACACCAGACGTTGGTCAAAAATGTACATTTACATACAAATTGACTTCCAACCGCAACTTTCAGACGCCATCTTTCTTTTTTTAGCTCAATTGTCACAGAATGGAAAGCACAGTACTATTGTGCGATATCAAAGGCATCGAAGGATACATCTGGTGTGTTCAAGTCATGTCATGTCAACACAAAGTCGTAAATACGAGTCGAGTGGGAAGCTTGGGATTTTCTTTAAGCCCCGATCTTTATGTGTCAGTGAGAAAAATGGCCACAATAATTATAGGTAATTAGCAATGACATTGTCAGGCTTTTTTATTTATAACAAAATAAGCTAACTTCCTGCACAAAATATAATAGCATTTTAATATAACAATATAATATGTAACGATAAAGTTTATAGTGGCTTCTTAAATTAATAAAAAAGCATTAAAAAGCAAAACAAACCTGATGCACATTCTTTGTTCTTCATTTTCTAGAAGTACAGTTTAAAAACCTTACTGTATTTTTGTGCAGTTAATTTAGAGAAGGTAGCCTATGTTTTTCTGATGCAAGACTTATTTTGAAAGACGTGCGTGAAAGCTGTTGACACTTCGGTCAGACACAGTTTAAGTAAAGAGTCAGAAAAATGTGCTGTCCTAATTCAGTATCTGCGGTCAGATGAGATAAAGGCTGCATCAGAAAATGGATGGATGGATTCGGAGGATGTATTCCAAGGTAGGAAGGCATCAAGGCACTTCCAAATCCAATGTTAGCTTCAATTCCTATCTCCTGAAATACCTTCATCTGATCATTTCTTTAAGGCAGCATAGATGTGTTATTTACAGCCTCTGATATCCCACAATCCTGTGCTTTCCATTCTGAGACAATTGAGCTAAAAAAATAAAATAAAGATGGCATCTGAAATTTGCAGTTGGTGGTCAGTTTGTGTGTAAATGTACGTTTTTGACCAGAGTTTCCAAATTCTGATGTAGTTTCTAGCGAGAAATTACTATTGTAGTAATTACATATTTGCAAACTCTAAAACCGATAGATCTGTGTAGTGCTGCTTCAAGTCGAACACAACTGTTGTCAGACTATACGTCAGGGCCATTGGTACTATTTTCGTAATTTGCTACAAAATAAGTCTCTCACCTCAGAAAAAACAGCTTTCCTGTCCTGTCAGCCGTTAGACTTTGCTCATAAAGCACAGTCTTCGATTGCTTGCGCAAATGTAGCGGCGCACGATGTATATCACTTCATTATAAACAAAGCGCGAAAGAAATTACGAGCATGCAACATAGTTATATTGTCAATTAGTTAAGTCATGAAATTACCAAAAAGTACCAAAAAATTACGTAACCCGTATGTCGTGTGCTAGCTGGGAAAGATTTAATATATGTATGATGTTCATTCTATTCATCAGGAGCAGTTTCCATATTTACCATGATAACTGTTGTTTCCATAACCCCAAAAAGCCATTTTCACTTGGTGTTATTCTGTATATTTTTAAATGACTCTGGTGGCTCATGCCAACCAACTTTATTGTATTAACAAAAACTAGTTTGGGACTGCTACCAAAGCCTTACCTTATACTGCCTATTCATCAGCATTAGTTGTATTCTTACAATTTAGCCTATGTGTATGTCAAGTAAAGTGGGATGGTACTTGTATGAGTGTCAGCCATTTTTGTAAAATAAATTTGCTTGGTTTAAAAAAAAAATCAAAAGTATTAATTCTTAAAAAAAAAATATATATATATATATATATATTAGGGGTGTAACGATACATGTATTCGTATTGAACCGTTCGGTACGAGGCTTTCGGTTCGGTTTTCGGTACGCATTTTTAAACCGAACGGTTCGTTGGACCATTTTTCCTGCCGACCAAATATTCGTTATTTCAAATGTAGGCGCATCGCGCGTGACAAACGCACTCATAATGTAAGAGACGCTGGCGTGACCACAACCAAAAGATTACATCAAATGGCAAATGTAATGTAAGCGGAAACATATATATATGTATATATATATATATATATATATATATATATATATATATATATATATATATATATATCATTGCACTCCTGTCTTTTGCAGTGTCTCGCAATGCGTTTTTAGAATGCCTTGGAATGCCCAAGGCATTCTAAAAACGCATTGCTCAAGTTAAAATAGGTTAAACTTTAAAAAAAAAAACGTTTAAAAAAATTGGTTAAAAAAAACACGTTTCTGGACCTTACGCTATTTTTCATTCCACTGACCTGCTTCTCGTGCCGTGGGAACCGGCCCTAATGACCATGGGAAAAAGTGGGTCTCTTGGCCAAACTAGTTGAGAACTAGTTGAGAATGTGCTTAAATTATAAAACATTTCTACAAAAAACTTCTTTGGAGTAAAGTACAAAAAAGGCCAAATAAACAACTCAGTCACTGCTACACAATTTAAAAGTATAAAATGTGTCCTATTTACTTATAAACAAACTGCAAAAAACGTTCATCATGAAAGTCTGAAAAAGTTGTTTCTGTGTTTGTTTTCACAGAGAGTGAGGAACAGTCTTCGAGATGCACCACAGAGCAGTGCAGTAGGGTCTTCTCTTCAGAGCCGAGTGGACAGATTGTCGAGTCATTTATACTGCACACTCCAGATTCACACTGTAGGACCACATATGCCACCACAAATGTTACAGTTCCGTTTCGTTTCTCATTTTTTATGACTGACTAATAAAAAAAAATTCTTACAGCCTCCAAGTAAACTTGGCGCTTTATGAAAAGGCACATATATGTACTATATTGCCTGCAAGGATGCAGATTTAAGTGCAGAGCAGCATGTCTAATACATCTATAGCGGCACACCACAAGAAAAACAAGTCCAAATTTAAATAAATTAGATAAAAAGACTACATACTGCAAAATAATACAAAGATGTTAAAAAGACAACATCTTGCTGTACGCAACAATATACATCGTTCCCCTCATAGTCCGATTTACAAACAAATAATGAGACAGTTCTTTAACAAATCTGTCAAAAAGATTTACAAACTGAAGTTATCATTTAGAATCAGTATAATAATGAATTACTTAGTGAATTTGCCAAAGTGGTTATTGAAATAATGAAGTCTATTATTTCCGCACTGTAACACACAAATATATATACACACTACTACATAAATGTATTGATATTATTCCATCATAATTCAAAAATGTTTTGCAATGGGGGAAATACACACACAACTACATGAAAAATCAATAAAATACAAAAACAAACAAACACAACTCAATGCTTCGTTTATCATTATTTTTGGAAAACAAAGCTTGGTCTTGGGCCAGAGTGTTGATGCTAGAGTAAAGGGTTTGGCATGGAATGGCAGGGAGTAACATGTGATTGTAGAGAACAGCCCATATGGATACAGGAAGCGCTGGGACAGCCTGCATTCTGCGAGGGTGGCAAACCACTGAAGCAAAGAGGGCTGAGTCTGGATATTTACAGGGTCCAACAAATCACCAACGCCAAAGATGTCCAGCCATCCACATGCTTCTTTACTATTATAAACCAATGCCAAAAAGACCACATGCTCTTTTCTCAGACCCTCATGCTAAGTATAACTGTTTTTTTCATCATTCTGTGGATTCATTGGGTGTTCTAAAAGTTCATGGATCAAATCGTGATTCAACCCTCAGTATAGAAAAGCAACCCAAAATTTGCATTTACAGTAATTCACTTACAATTGAAGAAACCTTGTGGAGGATTTAAAAGTAGAGAAGCTCTATCATTTATTTTTACAAAAGAAAAAGGACCAAATTAACAAAAGTAAAACGAACGGCACCAAGAAAAGAAAGAATAAACGAAGGATAGAAAAACGAAGGAAGGAAGGAAGGAAGGAAGGAAGGAAGGAAGGAAGGAAGGAAGGAAGGAAGGAAGGAACAACATAAGAACAATGAATGAAAGAATTAACAAGAAAAAAATGAAAGCATGAACAAAAAAGAAAAGAATGAGAGAACAAGAAAGAAAGAAAAAGTAAGATAGAAAAAGAAAGATGAACAAAAGAAAAAGGACCAAGCAAGAACAGAACAATAACAGTTATTTTTCTGTAAAAAGAACAGAACAAAGGAAAGAAAGAATGAACGAAGGACAGAAAAAAATAAGTAAGGAAGAAAGAAAGAAAGAAAGAAAGAAAGAAAGAAAGAAAGAAAGAAAGAAAGAAAGAAAGAAAGAAAGAAAGAAAGAAAGAAAGAAAGAAAGAAAGAAAGAAAGAAAGAAAGAAAGAAAGAAAGAAAGAAAGAAAGAAAGAAAGAAAGAAAGAAAGAAAGAAAGAAAGAAAGAGTAGTGGCGCAGGGTTCTGGCAGGATGGGAACAGTGGGGCAGCTGAGACACGCCCCGTATGATGCCACACATTCAGCACATCATTACAAGAAATGATGCACATTTACATGCTCCACTGGCCATCGTGTCATTGAGAATGAGGCAGCAGCGGTGGCGCTCTCCAAGAGATACACCCCCTTTCCACAGATAGCACACACTCACAGGCCACTCCTAGGTTGGGACTCGCCTGCCATCTGTTGTTTAATGGTCTCCTGTAATGGATCCCTGCCCCATGAGCCCAGTCTTTTCTCTACGGGACACCCAGCAGACCTACAGGCCAGAGAGCTCACATTTCAATGGGTAGATCAGAGACTCATAACCTGGCTGAAGATGAATGAAGTTACATGGTCCAAATGAGGCTTCAGTTGCATGGTGGACTCTTGACAGGATTCCCATCCTAAACAGGGGTTTGTACACAAGTACCCTCAAATATAATGATCCCCTTCTGAGGGACCTGCTTATAAGCAAGTAAGAGGGGAAATATATTTATTGATTAGAAATTGATACCTTTATGTAGTAAATTGATCAATGTGCCAGAGATATTTTCTTTTACAGAAATCACTTTTTAAGGACTACAACAAACGGCTTAGGGACTACAATGAGCTTTTTCACGGGTTAGTGACATCACTAACCCTAAAAATTTACATAAACCCCACCCCCGGGAACTCTATTTATATATTATCATGACAGAATATGCTAATCAATGACTAGAAGATTAACTCCACATCAGATACTGTACATAAATCCATCAACTAACCATTCAGAAATTTCCTGTTGCATTCTACATGTTGTCACTTCTTCTTGAGTCTCTCCATCTTTATCCGACTTCGGTTTGAACATAAAAAGCTAAAAGTGTTTTTATTTTTTTTTCAGTGTGTGTGAGGTTGAAGCTCCGCCCTTTGTCCCGGGAGCAGCAGCTCATTTGCATTTAAAGAGACACACACAAAAAACTGCGTTTTTGCACACCCTCAAAACATAACAAATTTAACATGCTACAAAAAATATCTGTGGAGAATTTTGAGCTAAAACTTCACATACACACTCTGGGGACATCAGCGACTTATTTATATCTTGTGAAAAGGGCATTATACCACCCCTTTAAGCAGCAGAATTGTCTTCGACATTAATAATAAGAATATATCAATTGGAAGAAATTAACAGTTTGCTTAAATATAATACTAGGGAGAATACTTTAAACAAAACCCTTTCCTCCTCAAGGGCACAGCTGAGCTAATGGTTCAGGAAGTTTGCAAAAGAATATTAGGTGAGGAGTAAAAGAAATGGGAGAGCAGAGATGGGATCTATTTATACCAGGCTGACAGAGCGGTTAAGAACTTCATCTCGTAGCTCAGATGGCACGATTGCTCAACTGAGGAGGGATTTGACAAGAAGCTACGTGTCGATTAGAGATTATATTGCATGCTTCGCTGCAGAAAAAAGTGATGATGTGACCAAACAGTGACACTAAATATTGTGGAAGGGTCTTACAGAGAGATCCTATCTCTGGATTCAACATGAACCTGTGCGGGTGAGGATATTTATGAAGGTGATGTGTTTTTATATCAATGACAGCTTAAAGAGCATTTCTCTAGCAAATGGAAGAAAACCGGGGTGGTGTGGCAGACACACAACAAATGTGCCCAGCATCTCTTGTACAGCCAAACCCAGTCTGTCTCACAAAAGGTTAACAGAGTCTATTTTGGTTAATGAGTGGCAGGGCCTTTCTTGGGTTAACCAGCATATGGAAGAACTTTCAGCATATTTTAGACCAAATCATCCATCAAGGAAATCCGCCAGTCCCCATTTAACACTTTGAAATAAGATAAGGATGATACTTCATGAAAATGGTATATTCATTAATATGAATTAATGTAATTTGCAAAGATAAGAATCACTATTAATAATCACTGATACTGAAGTTGCGATAGTTCCCTATTGTGATGTATATATCAGAGTGAAACCGCTTCTCGAACAAGAAAAAAAAAAGTAGGGATTGGATCTTTGTGGTTTGCTATTGCTGTGATGTCATACAGCAATATTCCCAAAATTATACACGATTCGTCAATTTTGATTTCACGGTGACTTTAAGGCCGCAATATACTTCAAGCGAAATCGAAGAACGAACTAGTGTGACATCATTTTGAACAAAATTAGGCCAAACCAAAGTTCATTTGGAGCTGCATGAGTTCGAAACTGTATAGAAAAAAGTTTGCAAACACATTTGAACTATCATTTTTCCAAAGTTCATTGTTCTAGAGTTAAAAGTGTGACGCTTTGAGCGCTGTTGAGTGGAATCGTAAACACCTCTGATTGGCCATTGTGTTCACGCCCTCATTAGATATGTCTGTGATTGGCTACAATGATCAACGCACGGGAGTGTTTGAGAGCACACGGAAGTGTTTGAAGGTGTTTTAAAAAACGGGAGCGGGGGGCGTTTGAAAGCACAAGCAGGCGTCTATCAACGAACCGCTCTGCTGACAGACTCCTTCTTTCAAACACTCCCGTCTGTATCTGTGTAAGTGCTCGGTGAAGAGCGTCATTGACGTATATTTACAAAATGTTTTTGAAGCGCTGATCATTGTAGCCAATCACAGACATATCCGATAAGCGCGTAAGTACAATGGGCAATCAGAGTTGTTTACGATTCCGCTTAACAGCGCTCAAAGCGTCACCTTTTTAAAATGTCGGTACCGAAGTTGGTACTTTTTGACAACTCTACATTGATCTGTGGCGATTATGTGATATGTAGGTGCGCTTTATGGCTCTGCCTTCTTTGACAAAATCTTCACTGGATAGCCAACATCCACAATTCTCTAGCATCAAGGCAGAGTTCTGCATCATTTTCTTAATTTAGCTCTAGCATCATTCTCTTAACCCTTTCACACGTAAGTTTAAAATATTCTAACTGACCCCCCAGCGTGAGTTTTTCAAGGCGACCGTTATTTAGAACCTGTCACTTTAATGTTTCCATGGTGACGCGTCATTGCTTGTCACGTGACACAGCGCAACCACAACACAGCGCTGAATGAATGATGATCTGCTTATGTCATTTTTCCTTTTTTATTAAAAATATTCACAAATGTATTAGCTATAGCATGAAACACTGATATTCCTATTGTCAAATATGTGCAAGTGGATGTGTTTTGTTGTTTAAACATCTTTATAACGATCGAAATGTAAAGCTACTTAAACAATGTATATCTGATATGAATAAAACGTGTCGTCTTATTATAATGGAAAGGATTATTATTGCCGCTTCCATAGACATCAGTGTGTTATTTTACAAACTCAAAATCATTGTTTTGCTAGTACTTATGTGTATTTAAATGTCTGAAACCTAAAATAAACATTATGTGGTTGAAAACACTCAATAGTTGTGATATATTGGCGCTTTTCCACTGCATGGTACGGTACGGCTCGGCTCAATACGGCTCACTTGTGGCGCTTTTCCACTGCATGGTACGGCACGGTATGGCTCGCGTCGGCTCGCTTTAAATGGTACCACCTCTGTCGAGGTTCCAAGCGTACCGTACCGATACTAAAATGTGATGTGAACACACTGCAGATCACTGATTGGTCAGACAGAATCGTCACTACCAGCGTCATTGTATTTGCGAGACATCAAACCCGCTAGATATAAATAGCCAGTAACAACCACCGCTGTTCTTCACAAAGAACCGGCAAAAGTAATGATTATGAATATGTAAAATATAGCAAGGAGATTTTTTAATTGTTTATTAATAAACAAGTGTTTTCTTTGTCGGCTAAGATGAAGTTGACGATGCTGACTCGCGATCTTCAGTAGCCTAGTGAACGCGCCAGAGAGAAATGCACATTTCATAAGGATTACCAGCCCGTTCTCATCCTTTGGCGTCATACATGAGACGCTTTGTACATTTCGTTGAAATCTTACGCACATGGCATCCTTTAGCATCAATATGAGACGCAGAACCCAAGGCGTCATAACCGTAACCCTGCCCCAGACCTAAACCTACCCATAACAGTGCGTGTTATATTGACGCTAAAGGATGCCATGTGCGTAAGATTTCGATGAAATGTCATATGGCGTCACCTATATGACGCCAAAGGATGAGAATGCGTTGGGATTACATAAGCAGAGAGCAGTCTGTAGTCTGTTTTCTTTCGTTTTGAATTGTTCTGTTTAAAAGTAGACATGTGAGGCAAGTAGGCTACCTTATACGCTGAGTTTCGGTTCATTTATGAGACGAGCTCCAGTTCACGCGCCGGCGCCTCCGTTTCCTATCTATCGTCTGCTATATTTGCTTCTTATTTATTAAATCCAGGCAATTGGTTGATGAAACATTGATTAAAATTAAGATACAATTAATACAAAACGAAATTCAGGTTAATGAAAGGTTTTGTGCTTTCTGTTTGATGTCTCTGTGAATGTTTTAAAGCATCTTTTAGTGCCGCTTTCAGAGCGCTCACGTCCGTAACAGAGAACACGTCCGTAAAATTGTTTTTTCCTTATAAATGCGAACAAATAATAAAAATTCAAAATAAAATAAAATGAATATTTTATGTACTGTGGAGACTGTGAGAGCCAACCCTTCTTCATCCGGTGGGTAGTATTACTTTGGTTTGCGCAGTGTAATTCACATAATCACTAAAAAATATTTTGCCTCCAAGTTTGTTTTTTTTAAGCATTCAGAAATCTGAGGGCACTGCAATATTCCCACCCACTTTGAAGCGGTACTAACTGCAGTGGAAAAGCAAACTGAGCTAAGGCGAACCGAGCCGTGCCGTGCTGAGCCGAGTCGTACCACGCAGTGGAAAAGCGAAGCGAGCCGAACCGTGCCGCGGCGAGCCGAACCGTACTGAGCCGTACCGAGCCGTACCAGCAGTGGAAAAGCGCCATATGACAGCACTGAGTGCGTCCGTCTCTGGCTCAGCGCCAGCCAACGCACGAAAGCACGTTTGAATTTAACAGTTGATCATGTGATGCACTGACCGTTCTAATCACACCGGTGTGATCGTACGCTCCAGGGACCAGCCAAGACTGGGAAAGGGTTAATTTAAACACCTACTATTATTATTAATGTTCACAATCATCTAAGCACATACTACTATTTGTTAAAGGGGTCATCAGATGCCCATTTTCCACAAGTTAATATGATTCTTTCGGGTCTTCATCTAAAGTTTGTAACATAGTTTGGTTAAAATTCCTCAATGGTTGTGTAAAACAACACCCTTTTTACCTCCTCAAAAACAGCTCTGTTCATGTCTCTTTAAATGATAATGAGCAACTGCTCACCCCACCCCTCTCTTCCATGGCGGGTGTCGACACAAGACACATAAAGTGCTGTCTTAGCAACCTGCCTTGGCGGACATTATACAAATGGATGAGGGCGGAAATAAGCTAATACGGGACAGTCTGTCAGCGGTCGTGGGCGGAGCATGAGCAATATGACATCATATTGCTCAAAAAATCCAAACAGCTTGATTATTGAGAGTGTTTAGGCTTTTTGAGCTTTAAAAAAGAAGTGAATGGATTTTTTTCATTGTATGGTGGTTGTGTCCACACTGCAAAGACACATTTACAAGCAAACACCATATAAAAGTGAATTTTGCATCTGATGACCCCTTTAACAAGCCCTGAAGGCTCATGGTTCAGAGACCTTGCTCAAATGTGTGCTTTCTTTTCCCCCCACCGTGGCCTCAAAACTAGGTACTGTTGAGTAATTAGCTACATTTTTCAACCGAACGTGATAATTACTTTTGATAAATATTTGCATAATTGAACTACTAAGTGCCTTGTCCTTTTTTCAGTCCCTCTACCCAACCCTCCCTTACAATGTGCTGGAGGTTAATGTTATTCGCCAGCACACAACGTTCACACATTCTATAAATCCACACAATGCAAAAGGATAATAGCTGTTCTGTTGTTGTGGGCAGACAGGTATTATACATTAACAAGGTTAGAATAACAGTTGTGTACATAGCCATTACGGGACAGGGAATATATTGCTAATTTGATCATTTTTTAATAATAGATCAATATAAATAGGCAATTGTAATATAAAAAAAATTATATATTTATATATATATATTTATATAAAACGTTTAAAAAAAATGTGTGTACTGCTGTATATATATGTGTGTGTGTGTGTGTGTGTGTGTATACCGGTATATATATATATATATATATGTGTGTGTGTGTGTGTGTGTGTGTGTGTATGTATGTATGTATGCATGTGTGTATGTATGTATGTATGTATGTGTGCATGTGTGTATGCATGTATGTATGTGCGTGTATATATATAAAAACACAAACAATATATAAACTATATATAAACAAATTCAGTGGCTTTCTAGTAAGCAAAGAGTGCATAAAGCAGAGGCCTGGCTCTATTAGCTGGAAAGAATCTCATGGAATAACATTTCAGTTGCTCACGGGCTTAAAGAAGAGTGAATTAAAGAGATAGAGCGGAGGCAAGCTAAGAGGAAACCAAAACCAGTGTCTTTTTTCCTCCCCACACCTTTGTGATATCAATAATTCCTTATCTAAATGGATCCAGAGCCGCCCGTAACAGCTTTTTGATTTTGTGTGAGACCATGCCAGGCCTCATAAATAAATATGAGGAGAGGTGGGGGAATTCTGGAATGCTGTAGTTTACCTCACCGTGCAGGAGACTCTCGCTAAAAGCCCTGGCAGAGACTCTGTCTGACGGGTACTGCCAACCAGTCACGGCACAGCACATAGGATACTACTACTCAGCCCAGTGGCGTGAGGAAGACTTATGAAATGAAGTGGCAAAGTTCCCTTTCTGGGTTTGGTTTTTTAGTCTGATGTAAACTTATATTCATAAATTCTATATTTTAAATTCTGATGTTTACTTTGTTTTTTAGTTTAAGGCATATGAACAAGATTTATCTTACCCTATTAACAAGGAACACAAGTATTATAAAATATTTATAAATGATAAAATGTTTATGAAATTATAAAATATTTTAATAACACTATTAAATTAAAATAATTAAATATGCAAAAAAAAAACTATATAAAAATTACTGAGTACTTACAAGGTTTTATTAAAATAATAGTGATAGTATTTTTATTATTTTTTTAACATAGAAATTTGCCGTCACCGGGGAAGCCAGCGTTGCATTTTTAGTAAAATGTAACAAATTAGGGTGCACAGACAAAACACTGTGACAGACTTCATGTTTGCTAGCGATGGAGGTAGTAGCAAATCATCTGGCCAAATTTAGGGTTTAAATTTATGCTTGCACGACAACAATGTAATACAATCGGAAATGTTTTTCCTTTGCTTTTTTCCAGTACAAACGACAACGTTGTCAAACCATCCCAGATCAAATGGATCCGCGGAAATAATCCTGTAATCTGCATGCCAGGCCAGTAGTTGGCGATGTCACTCTGTAAAGAAACACTACGCACCTATAGACTAAAGACTTAAAACACATGCGCATGACGTCACCGTTTTCACAAATTTGCGTTTTCATAGTTTACATGGAGATACATTTTTAGTTTTTTTTTTTTTTGCACTTTGAAACCCATTTTGAAAAGTTTGTGTTTTTTTAAGCCCCCAGATGTCTTACAACGATTGGTCAGCGCACCGCTGCTCCGTCAAACACACCTAATGTATTTAGTGAATGTGTTTCTAGTTTATGTGCATGCCCTCTAACTGAAAATAAAAATAAAAATAGGATCCACCTCGACAAAATGTAATTTGTTCACTCTCGCAAACTATAAAAATAACTTTTTTTCTAAATTTACATTTTTCCAAATTGTCCTTGCATCTCGGTGAAACTCGCACTTTTTATGCAATACCACAAAATTCACATAAAAATGTGGATGGAGACCTTGCTACAAATAGAGTATTTAGTAATTCCATATCTCGTAGTGTTTACGGTTTCATTTTGTACTGTTGATTTCCTTGAGAACACACAACTACCCTTTTCTCCTCAAGTAACAGCCCTGCTAAAGCCAGATGAATGATGTTCATTAAAAAGACTTGCGCTGACCTGACACAGAGCATCCAGAGACGCATTATTCTTACACAACATTAGGAGCGCAAGCCTCAGCTAATCTACATATCTACACACTCGCTCACATAGACGATGTTGGAGTGAACGAGAGACAAAAGGAGAAAGCCACAGAATTGGGAGGACTTTTATTGTGAAACAGAGGCAGAGGGATTATTCTCCCGCCGCACTGAGCCCAACGAGCCGTGACGGGTCCATCTCCGGTTCCCGACACACACAGCAGTGGTGTCTCAAATGCTTCTTACCTCACAACACACACACACCCTAAACCTCTGCAAGCCAGTCGCGACCTGGATGGAATTACGTAATGTTGCAGCCAGTGCGGTTGTCATACAGCAGGAAGGGATGGGGCTTTAGAGAGAGAGAGAGAGAGAGAGAGAGAAAGAGGAATGGGAGGTGGGAAGGCAATGAAGCAAGAAGTCAGACTGATCTATTAAAGCTAATAATTACAATAATAAAACTGTAAAGACGCAGTCATAACACCAGAAGCATTGCGAACAAGCGTAGCCCTCTCAAGGTCAGACGAGGGAGGGCCACACTTTAACGGTTATCAGCTCAGAATCCGGCTGAGTGATTACAGGTTTGAATTGTCCTCGTTCAAGGTCATTTTACCAAAACTGGCAAGTTATGTGACCTTGACCGTACCTGAAATACTGAACAGCAACTGGATTTGCGATTGCCATAGTGTGAGAGAATGCACTATGGCAGAATACATTAAAAAGATTTGATTTGTACATTTTCTGAAGAAAAACTCAACCGTGGTTGTTAGTTTGTTGCGTAATGGTCAATAAGAGCCTATTATATTCAAACCTCTACTCTATGGCTTGGTACCTCCTTTAATGTAAGATATTTCACACATTGTATCACCCCTTTAGGTGAAAGTCGAAACATTTGATCGCTTTGCAAAGTAACAAAACGCCTCTCCTCAACAAGCCGCATCGCTTGAATGGCCTTGTTCCTGTGTAATGTGAGAAAACAGCCTGATATATACACACAACATTGGGACACGAGCTGATAAATGATTTGAACAGGTCATCTTCAGAGCGGAACAATTATCTCCACCAAAATTGAAATGCCTGTCAAAACATTCCTGAGCCGGAGCGCTTTCAGGAAGACTGCTCCGACAAGAGGCACAAAAGCGCTGACAGAAGAGGACAAGGGAGACCTCAGCTTCTCTCACGTGACATTAACCCTACCGACCCAAAATGGCCTCTAGAATATTATTGAAAAACAGCTCCTGCCTTTCAAAAAGAGCAGCCTGTAATAATGACAGAGTATGTGATTTTGATTATTAAATACAACATTCAACAACAAATCAAAATTAAGTCAATGTATTGGTCCTTTAGCACTTTGTAAATACACAATACATAAAAACTGCCTGTAAATGGATTTTTTTGCTAACGTAACCAAGGTCAAGACTGTGTGTGTTTGCGTGTGTGTAGTACCTACTTAACTATATTTTGGGGACAAATTTGTACCCAGAAGTGACCAAAATCTGACTAAATCTCCAAAAACCTCCCTTTAGGGACGTCCTCATTTGTAAATGTGATATAAAAATAAAGTAATTAAAGGTTTTGTAAAAATGTAAAAATGCAGAAAGTTTTGTGTGATAGGGAGGTTTAGGGGTAGGGTTAGTGTAAGGGGATAACATATACAGTTTGGACAGCATAAAAACCATTACATCTATGGAATGTCCCCATTTAGATAGCCAAATAAACGTGTGTGTGTGTGTGTGTGTGTGTGTGTGATGAAATATACAAAGCAATACATTTATAACAAATATATAAATAAGTGTCAATATTATTGGTTAATATATTTAATCACTTCACAATACAATACAAATCCAACAGAATAAAATCAAGACCGACCCAAGATTTTTCCATTTGAAGCATCTACTTTCTCATACCTCTTTTCTCAGGTCTTCTCGTATGACCTGCCTGATCTCCTCCATACTGCTCTGAGGTGCTCTGCTGTGCAGGATCTTCAGTGTGCTGGTGTACTCCTCAGGCAGGAGGTAGTCCAGGGCTCCCAGGTGTTGCCCTACTTTAATGAAGGTGCCTCTGTTCATACAACACAGGTCCCGGAGCCTTTCCGCCGAACGCCTGTGAACCTAAAGAAAAAGACACATTTAAACAAATGTTTCAATTCTTAGAGCAATTTAAAAATGATTTATAACCTCGCATGATTCTCATTGATACAACAACTGTTAAAAAGTTTAGGGAAAACAATTTTTTTTTAAAGAAATGCATACTTTCAGCAAGGATGGATTAAACTGATCAAAAGTAACAGTAAAGTAATTTATGATGTAACAAAATCAAAGAATCCTGAAAAGAATCCTGAAAAAAAAGTATCACAGTTTCTACAAAAGCAGCACAACTGATTTAACATTGATAAGGTTTCTTGAGCATCATATTAGAATGATTTCTGAAGGATCATGTGACACTGAAGACTGAAGAGAGATATTATGATGAAAATTCAGCTTTACCATCACAGGAACAATTTCAATATAGAATTTAAAAACTTTTAGACACAACATAAAATATTACTGTTAGATCAAAATTTTTGATCAAATAAATATAGCCTTGTGTTCACTTTTTTTTTTTTCTTACCGACCCCAAACTTTTTAATGGTAGTCAATAAATATTATTAGTATACTGTATATAATTCTTCAGTATTTACAGTACACAATACACTAATTCACAATACTTAAAATCCCCAAGGTATGTTATTCAGTGGTAAAATACCAGTGAATAACGAGTAACGAATAAACTAGATAATATGGCAGTACCATCGCACTTTGATAAAATGGCACTGTATGATTACCATATTAAAAAAACAAGGTATTCCGAAAAATAAATGGAACTTCCATATGGATTTTTTTTTCTGCTAGTGAATAGATTAATAATTGTAAGTTATTTTGAAGTGTTAACCAAAAAGCTATTGCAAGAAAACCTAGAAGCAGCAAAAACACTATTATTAATTTGCTGTGAATTAGCAAGGACAACATGAAGAATGGACAACATAACAGAAATGTATTTTGATAAGTTGCCTGCAACATTCATACCAGCAAAAAAAAAAAAAAAAAACTACACACATTGTTCCCTCCCGGTCATCTCATTTGTCTTAAATGCTGTTTAAATGGGACGTCACTTATATGGGGGTCTTTGTGCCGTCCCGTCCCAACACCAGCTGGTAGAGTTGATAGTACTCTTGGAGGGACGTCCCTTTGGGACCTGAGCAAATAAACTGCCGTGAAATGAGCTCTCTTAACCCTCTCACCCTGACAAAAGACAGTCTTTTGTACCCCAAATGGGGCCACATATGAGGCTGGTCGACCCGATTTGAATCATCCCTCAAAAGACAAAGTCCACATGCACCTAATTATACTGGGTGGGGAGTCTATATATACGTGTGTCAGCATGTGTGTGCAGGGATTAAACTGGGCCACAATAAACCGGAACAACATTTGGCAAAAAATGTATACTAATTATTGGCAGTTTTGTCAATGAATTTAATTTCCAATATGATCCAGTCCAGTTTTTGTTATATCCAGTACACAGACTTGTCTCCATGAGCAAATCCATTCGCAAAAAAAAGAAGAAGCTCATCTTAGGCATTATATATATGCACACACACATCATTACTGAAGAGAAGTCAAAGCAAATTACTAAAGTATTTAAAAATATTATAAATTATATGCATTTTTATTTGCCCCCCTCAGAGTTATTTTAGGTGTATACGAGAGAAACATTTCAAAATGGTTTTATAGTACTTTTTACGATAACTCGGAGCAGTTTTATAGTTAATTTTGACAACTCTAAAAATACATTTACTTTTAATCAAATAAAATGTAACCAAATGTCACATTTCAATTTGCTTGGTTTATTAAGTTGCAAGACAGTTCACATTAAAACCAAAAATCTTACCTCTAGACCAACAAATACCAAATCATTTTTTGTATATGGAAGCATTTAATAATAAATTTTTGTTTGTTTTTATGTAAATATATGTTGTTGTTTTTATTACGCTTTTTGTGGATGGAGGGGAGTCATGTCATACTGTATCTTGCCTTGGCACTACAATCACCACCAGATTTTAGGGTCCCCCCACCTCTAATATCTTAATTTAATCTGTGTGTGTGTTTTTCGTATTTCTCGAGTGCTTTACTCAGGCAACACTCCCTCCGGTCCTAAAAAAACTTTGGATCGAGTTGATATTTCTGACAGGATGTGGAGGGGAGAGTAAACACACTTCTGTCAGGCAGGATTTGCTGTTAATCCTCACATGCAGTGGATGGGAGATTTGAAGGTTGTCCTATGGACATTTTTTGCTCTGTTCGAGCTCAGCGCCACCACCACCACCGATGGCAGCCTAGGCCGTCTGGCTTTTGCGGCATGCACAAAACCCCATTTTCCGTGCCCAGAGAAGCCAATAGGATGTGGCAGCTCGGAGATAATTACGAGGGTGATGAGAAGACACTTTATTTCGACGGATACTAAACATGTGGTTCTCGCCTTCTCAGCCCCGAGCCCAAACAGGCTTTTGATGGTGAGGATGTGTCGAGGAGAAAGGCAGGGCTAATAAGAGACGAAGGAGGCAGTAATAACAGTCATGATCTCTGCCTGCTCATCTTTAACACCTTCTATACTGGATCTGTGGAACCAATAAAGTAAAGTGGAGGGACGGCGGCTTGAGAAAAAGGAAGAAGAGCAGCTCTACCCATTTTTTATTCTTCTCTAATCCCCCAGGGAGAGAAATCTGTGCCACCTGCCATCTTACAGTCCTGGCAATGGAAGACGCTATTGGCAGGCAGTCAGACTTCCTACATTTCTTTCAATATTCCAACCCCACGTTTCTCCCAGCCACCCGCGGCTACTGCATTAGCATGGCCAGCCCATTAGGGGCAGCCTGGAGAAATGTGGCGGCTTTTTACATGGTGTGAAGGGGAAGCCACTCTAGGATTGGCTGATTCGCACTGGCATTCATCCAACAACCTAGTCTGTGGCATGCAGCTGGCCGATCTTAAGCTTCCAAGGAAGAAAAATCTATTAAAATCTATCCATAAACACAAGCTAACTTTCAAAGAAGCACGGAAAGGGAACTCCAGGCAGACCTAATTCTCCAGAAAACTATATTCATAAAAAGGGCAGCGTTTACTGCAGCAATTTACCATGAGCCAGCGGAGAGTGAAATAACACAAGAGCGCTCGTCGTATCTGATGAGGCGTCAATCATGTCTTCCATCAAGGCAATGCTGAAGACTCTTTTGTTACAGGAGTTGTTCAGCAAACACAAGTGTGACAGCCAATCAAGTCCTCAGAGAATCACGGGGAGGCACAGGAGAAGCCTTCCACATGTTCAGAGAGTAATAAGACAGACAAACTCAGCAGAAAGCGTTGACTTTATGTGGGCAAGTAGGAGAGAGAGAGAGAGAGAGAGAGAGAGAGAGAGAGAGAGAGAGAGAGAGAGAGAGAGAGAGAGAGAGAGAGGGAGAGAGAGAGAGGGAGAGAGAGAGAGAGAGAGAGAGAGAGAGAGAGAGAGAGAGAGAGAGAGAGAGGGAGAGGGAGAGAGGGAGAGAGCTCTATAGATGAAAAGATCCCACACACATGGAAGGATGGACGAACAAAGGTTTAGCTATGAGCTCTGCCCGATTTAAAACACCTCACCAAGAAGACTATTGGAAGATTCAGGGTGTACAAAATGTTCCCTGCTGAGATTTGCTGGTTGTGTCATGCAATAGAAATGAGAAGAAAGTGCAAGTTACAAAAGCTACAGTTAACAGGAGTTACACTCCAACAACTTAAATTGAACCTATTAAAACCACACACGTTCCTAACCGTCTGGCTATTTTTTAGATAGTTAGCATTTTGAGATGTGTCTCAATTTAGTTTTTACCTTTTTTTGCTATGATTGACAGACAGAAAGAATAGGTTGAAAGGACAATAACCGATATAACAGTTGACAGACAGAAAGATAGATAGGTAGATTAATTACGTTAATATATTGTAAACATACACACACACGTATTACATATTAAATTAAAGCAAAATTACCATTAAGCTAACCTGAACCTGAAAATAATAATGAGAAAACAAATACAAAGAACAAACAGTATCAAATATTAACAAACGTAGACATCAACCTTACAGTTTCACTTTCATACAGATGTTGGTATCGGCATTAGACATTACAAAAAACTAGGGATGCACAATATATCGGGCACCATATCGATATCGGCTGACACGTTCATTTTCGATGTTATCGTTATCGGCCTGATAAGAAAATTTGGCCGATATATTAAAGCCAATAAATAATGGATTATTTCACACACTGTTCGCCATGATGGTTTTAAATAGCTTGAAATAAGATTAGAATTACTTCAAAAAAGGAAAATACAGTTAAGTGCAACATGTGGAGCACAAGTCTGTCCTTCATAATATCATAATGAAAACATAATAATTGTGTGCTTGGGAAATGGCTTTTAAATGGTGAGACTTTTGTTTTGTAATAGGCTCTCAAAAATTAAATAAGAATTTGGATTTAGAATTATCGGCCAATATATTGGTTGTCGGCTTTTGAATATAAAGAATTATCGGTTATCGGTATCGGACAAAATTTTCATAACATCCCTACAAAAAAAAAACAAATAAAAAAACAGTCAAACATTATAGGATCATTTGGTGGATTGGACTGATATTCCAGCATTAAAAATGCCACCAAGAAATGCATGACCGAGACAAGCCAATTTATACAGGGATACCACATTTTGAACGGTTGTTCTGAATATCCCGAAGTGAAACATCACATTTCCCTTTTGCAGCACTTTTGGCGTGTGTCGTCTGTCATCGCTGTTCTGTGGAGGCAACGAGGCCCTGCGCAATTAATACCCAAGTAGAGCAATTCCCTCTACCTCCCCATCACCTCCTCTACGGTTCTATTCCTCCTCCCCAAAAGCCCTTCCCTTCCCTCCATACCCCTCTCTCTCTCTCTCTCTCTCTCTCTTCCCGCAACCCTTTCATCCGTGGACAGAGCGGCACAAAGCCGGAGCTCTGACAACTCTCGTAATTGCTACAGACATTAATGACATATTTCAGCAGCAGGCAGAAGCCATTAGATGGCCTTTGAAAAATGCTTTGTAGGACCATCATCAGAGCATGTTATTGCCAGGGGACTAATGGGGAGACAGCAGAGGTTCCTCTTATGCTGTTCCTGCTCTCACTGTGCACAAAACACCAAAGAATAATGATCAGTCTTACATCAAAGAAAACATGAATTAGCAATACTGTCAAAAACTTGACATGCTAAGACAAACTGTTAACCTCAGCACATCAATACGGCAAAAGTGCCAGGTCACTTTTCGGTATCAAGAATAAGTATTAGGGTTGTGCCGATAGACGATATCATCGTCCATCGTGATGGCTTACAGACACCGCACAACCCTAATAAGTATACATTTATAAAAAACAAGATTACGATGCAATACTGAAAATATAATAAAATGTTATGGTACAAAGATGATTGCCCAGCATAAATAAATGAACATACAAATAAATCAATAAAAACATGCACAAACAAATAAATAAATAAATACATAAAATAAATAAATAACCCCATGCATGGTAAATAAGACACCATGCACTACAAATAATCTAAAGGCTATTAGTGTAAAACAAACACTGGCATAAATATTCTAGACACTCTAATTATAGACAGAACAATGTTTCTGGGTCTTAGGGTCTATACAATTCTCTCTATGGACACTGTGTCACTGAACTGAAATTATAAGACAATTTCTTTATTATTGAAAATCTAGAATAAAAGTGGCAGATAAAACTAGAAAATCTCACCCCATGTTTTTTTTTTTTCTCAATTCAAAAGCATTTACTCCGTTAAAATAGAAGCAATAAGAAAAAAATAAATACAGATCAGCTCACAAACCCATACATAACTCCAGTGTCAGAGACACTGAGAAGACATATTGGTGAACACTTCATTGACTCAAAGCCTGTTTGGCGCAGAGAAAGTATTTTCTAAAAGGAACCAGCTTAGTGTAAAACATTCACCCTTGTAATCGATATTTAAATATCTTATGACAATATCTTCTCGTAGAGCTTTTCTTAAAAAGGTAGCACTATGCTAAGCTAGTATGCCAAGTTGATAGCTTGCTAACTGAAAACACAAAGAAAGGGTTTGGGTTTAAAACATCAATTTTTGGCATTTTGTCCATTCAGAGATGCTAGTGTCACCTTAAAGTGCTTCACCAATAAAATGTTACACATAAGGCTCAATGCAAATCGATAAGCGAGAAGAATTAAGAAAACTTAAGCTCTTCACAGCTAGTGCAACCTTAGATTCTTGTGCGCTAGCAGATAGCTTCTTTAGATAACTACTTGAAAATAAATTGCCACCTTAGAGAGAGCAGACTGGTATGGGGTTACAGCTTGCTGAACCACTCATTTTAAGTGAGAGTCTCATTGACTTTTTTCTCATATGGCAAACATGTTTTGAGGGTAAAAGCACAAATCAATGACCTCTAAAATGCTAGAGTCATGTACAGTATTACAGCCCTATTGATCACGTAACCAAACAATCACACTTCCAGACAGAAAAGGTAATAAAAAAAAGTGATAATAATGGTAACCATTTCTCTCTCCCGTACTTGTTTAATAAAGTGATTTCATGTACATGAAAGGTCTATACACCTTTCTGTGAAGGAAAGCCGCAAAATGGCGGCTCGTTCTTCTGTGATCTCTTTCGTTTGAGGTGAAAATATGCTCTGTGCACTTCCATCATTACACGGCGGCTTAGCCAGTCACTCCTTTTGTAAGCAAAGTGGAGCAACATGCGTTCATAGAAATTGCATCTATTATTGCCAGGCAATTATTGCTTTACATTGTGACTTCATGAATAACTCTGAGGGAGCGGGCAATTTAGTGGCTGCCCAATCTCAGAAAATTCCCAGCAGTCAATAAATGCACACTAGACCATTAAAAAGCCCCTCTTATTCATCTCTCCCCCCACCTCTGTGAGTAATACCTACTACCGCCCATCTCAGTTTGAAATTGTTTGGCCAGATGGAGGGCTGAGGGGTCTGTTTGGCTAGCTCCTGGCGCTAGCAACAAATTAACATACAGTAATGAATTGCCCGAGTAGAACAGAGATGCACTTAGACCTTTAGAGGTGATGCCATCGAACAAATGGAAACATATCTCATTCGTGACAGACCTAAAACAAACAAAACCTTCATGGATTACTTTTCCCTTACAATTTACACTTCTGCTTCGTACAGCGCCTCTGTCCAGTCTCTGTGGAAGTGCTACAAATACTGGCAGGTATTATTTAATAGTCTCTTAACTTTAGGTATGGAAGATAGGAAGGCATGCACTACCAAATTTACGGCCTTTCTGTGAAGCCGCTTTGTAACTTCTGAAAGGAGTCCCATTCAGCCAGCCTATTAGAGATTTCCACGACGCATGCGCGAGAATTGCGATCTCCTTCAACTACTTCAGTTAAGTTCTCGCGCATGCACGTCGTGGAAATCTCTTGGAGTCTCGTTTCAGGCCTACAAGGAAGAAAAGGAATAGTCGAATAAAGTCGTTATTTTTGTTTGTTTTTCGCACAAAAAGTATTCTCATCGCTTGATAAACTTATAGTTGAGCCACTGTTGCGACATGGAATATTTAAACATTTTCTTTAATGACTTTCTGGGCCGTCCGGTGTCATTCCCTTAGGGAGCCTATGTAGCAGTGATAAACCTCTCAGATTTAATCATAAATATCTTCATTTGTGTTCCGAAGACGAACGAAGGTCTTACGGGGTTGGTACAGCATGGAGGTGAGTAATTAATGACTTAATTTTCATTTTTGGGTGAACTAACCCTTTAACGTTAGTTAATGCATTAACATTGACAATGAGTAATAGATTTGTTACAGTATTTATTGATCCTTGTTCTACTGTTTAACTGCTCATGTTGGCTCAGGTCAATTCAATAATATTAACAGATCCAAATTCTGATTTTAATAGTAAATATTGGAATTAAAATGAACTAATATTAATAAATGCTTTATAAGTATGTTTCATTGTTAGTTTATGTTAATGAATGTAGTTTAATGGAACCTTTTTATTTAGTGTTACAAGATAAATTAATAGTTTGACAGGAAAGAAAATGTAAAGTCTACTTTAGAACCACTAAGACGGCTTGCATTATTCATTTTTATGAAATGTTCCCTTTACATTCCTATAATCTTAATAATAATTCATTATATTTATAAATCATTATTGATTAAAATTAGTACATTATATTTATTACATTTTATTGCATTTCCGTCCAAAAAAAAACAAAAAAACAATCATAATGCACATAATCAAATTAATATTAGGCTGCTACTTATATTTTGGGTGTAAAATGTGACCTGGACACCCTTGAACAATCCCTTTTTCTTAAAGAGCAACATGCAGGTTGGACACCCCTATATAGCATAGTGTATACAACTAGATTTTCTTAACTGGAGTAATATATATTTAGCCATTAACGATATTTTGAGATAAATTGTGATAAAATAACTTCCGCGTCTGTAAAGGACTAACCGGAAGTGACGATCGGCGAGGGAGTCTCGTCAAGTTCAAGCTCAGATTACAATGGATGCGAATGAAGAAACCGAGTTCTCCGATATGGACGAACATGCTTATGATGGCACACAGGCCTATAATTATGAGCCTCCTAGGCGAGATAGTAGTCAGGGGGATATCAGGGGGAGGAACAATGGGCAGAGGAGAGAAGTAGAGTTGTGGTGTCAAGAAAACCGGTGGCGAATAGGGCAAGTGACTTGGTGAGTTCATGTAAGTTAGCACCGTGGCTAACGCTGGTTCATCTACTGTATGGCTAGTACCTTGGTGTTTTGCAATAAAACTGCTTTAGCAAACATACATTCGACCTTGTTCTTGATTAAACATCCATTTAGATTGTCTTAATTTAAGCCAGCAACGTTTTGTCTTCTCATACGCTGACAGTGATTATGCAGTCCATCCCAGCTGGTTAGCACTATCTACATTGACTAAATACCATGCCATAACAACAAACTAATAATGACAATACCTAAGCTACAATAGCAACAGTCTAATGGCGCTTTTCCACATAATTCTCCGGAGTGAAATGTGCGCCACAAACGACCGAGTGTGTGGTAACAGACGCGGCAGTGAAGTCTGCTCTCTTCACCTGCACAAAACGCACCCAAGACCGAAAAGCCTTGTTTTTCCTAGAAGGAAAATGATGTCCTGACAGGCTGGAATTCGTGCAACTAGCACAAACACAATAATTTACCATTATGGCTTCTCTAAAACTCGATCTAAAACTTTCTGTCTCTCAATACTGCTCTAACTACACCAACACCCAACAATGAGAAAGCTGACCGCGAGCTCTTTTATTTACCTCGGCCTACGTCATATGACGCGTTGCTATAGGGAAAGGCGGGAAAGGCGTATTCCAGAGCCTTGTACATTTTCATCAAAATCTCAATATCAAATGAGATTTCATTAGTAATTTCTAACATTGTGTTTTTAAAATACCTCTGCAGACAATTTAAAGTATTAATTCAGAAATAAATTCAACCTGCATGTTGCTCTTTAAGGTTCACATTCCTTAGGGTAAAGTATTTATAATCAAAAGCATGCAGAAAACAGTTAAAAAAAAATAAACTTTAAAAGAGACATCAGAATCTGATAGCGGCTGAGAAATGTCCATAGCCTACAGCTCCCACAGCCCTCAAGAATAATGTGCCATTAGCAGCAGCTGCATTACGTTCAATTAATAAAAGCAGACATCCTAGATTACATCTGCAGCATAGGGGTTGAATTATGCAATCCCACACTTCATTACTGAAAGCTCTGTGAGCCAAATCAATACACTTTCTGTCATATCAGCTTGCCTTACCCTTCCTACAGAGGCTGTGGAACTTAATGCTGAAGTGTTTGTTTGTTCATTCATTTATTTAAAAGGTGTGATCTGGCAAATGTAATGTTTAACATTGTTACTCCGTCTGTCACCCTACTACCCCACCATCCACATTATGAAGGAGCAAGCTATGTAAGTCAGCAGAGGTAGCCTAAGCAAAGTGCACATTAAATAATGAATCCATAAGTAATGACAAGTTTACAGAGAAAACTCCCCAGTCTTACCATTGGTCAAACAAACAGGTAAGACAACAAACTCATGCTACTGGTTGAGTCAAAAATGCAGACAAACAGAGGTGCATTTGAAACACAAACGAATGCCACTTATTAATCTCTTTAAATGAGCAAAACGCTTCAATTATGATAAAAAAAAAAACACAATATCCAGGCACAAATATACCAGGCAATCATTTTCAACACGCGTTTTTAGTGCGGGAGCTGGAAAACTCCTCTGAAAACTTCATTTGGAGCTGTCTATTTCTTACTAGCTTTGCTGTGATAAGAATGCAATTTGCATTTGAGAATATGAGAGAGGCGATTATCAGAAGTGAGAACTCAATAGAAGAATCGAGACAGAGGCTAAAGCATGCTAATGTTCTGGCCGCAAATTCATTACTGCAGCCATTTCATGCACTGGTGGAGCCCAAGCAGAGTCTGATTTACTGTTCTCCTCTCTCAGACGGCACACCATTTCGTTTCCCTTCGAAATCCAGTCTACTGCTCGGATGAGAGCTGAGACGCCATCTTTTTTTCTGTTCAATCCCAGAACTGCAAGTAATCCCATCTTTAAGCGAGATGATGTTCATGTGATTATAGAAACAACTCACAATTACATGTGTTAATGGATATTTCATTTGTAATATGAAGTTTAAACCGTATCATTCTCAGCATATAAAAGTCAATGACCAATCACCATTTGTGGAAGGAGACATCAGATTTCATTTCATTCCATTTTTAAAAATAAAATACAATAATAAAATAAAATAGGTTTATAACTAAATAATAATCATTTAAAAAAACATTGGAGCCCATGCAAGAGTTAAAACTTAAAGTTAATTTGGAGACATTTAAACCATCTAAAAAAAAGAGAAACAAATGAACAATAAAAATTAGCTATGGACTGTATCTAATTCTAATAAATGTTTTTTTAATATATCGGCGTAAACACTAGTCTATTTTAGCTGTCAGCCTTAGGGTATAATCATCAGTACATTCACGAGAGGCGTTAATGTTGCTAAATATGACATCCAAGCTGGAATACAATTTCTTTTTTCCTGATAATAGTCAGTCTGTGTTAATCAGCATGCCCTTCCCATTTAAAACACAAAGCACTCCAGAGATGCAGACAGTAATCACAAACTTACACAAGCACTGAAACACAGAAAATGAGTCTTAGACAAATCAGTCTTGTCCAAGTATATCTGAAAGCAGAAATGACTGGAAATAGGTTTGAATATCCCACAAGAGGTGATTAATGAACTATCACCATTGGGCCCTTGAGCAATCCACTTAACCCAAGGCTACTCCGGGTGGACCCTATAATAAACAGTACTAGACCAGAGCATCTGCTTAACGACTAAATAGCAATGCTGACAAAACATTTTACACACCATGGAACTTGGTAATTTTGTTGGTAATTATTACACTTTACAAAATAAAAACAGACTTTGAGTTTTTTCATTTCAATTATGATGAACCTTTGCGTGCACATTTTCAACTGTCACAACATCTCGCAAAAAATCTTGCCATAGTGCCCAAAAGCTACAAACTGAACCTAAAAATGCAGACAGTCCAAATAAACATTTAGCCATCCATGCTGCTTCTGCTGGTCAGCGCAGATTGCCTGCCGCCAAGAAACAGTAATGGAACTTTACAGGACTTTTTCCCCATCACAAGAGACCCGCCATTAATTAATGTAGAGTGAAGCTAAAAGCCAGTAACTACAATGAGTGCTTTCTCCCTCCATCGCAGCTAATTATCTCCCTTTTTCTAAAAGCTTTGAGATAATAAATTCCAAGAGTGTAGATGGATGTGCAGACCAGACCTGTCTATCGTTCACAGTGAATGTCAGCGTACAGACATATGCTACCACTATAAACCATAGAGCTTATATTACATGTTGTGGACCACATATAGCAACCGATTGCCTAATGAAAGGAGTAGATAAGGAACAGAGAGAGAGCTGGAACATAAGGCAATTTAGCTTTCAGCCATGTATAATTTTCATGTACGGCCCCACCATGCTTCAGTAGTCTACAGCAGATTTGTGCAGTGAAACATTCTCTGCCACTATTTTGGGGTTTCAGTGACTTCCAAACCTGTCCAGGAGGGCCAGACCACATGACAAAGCATCTAAACGTCCATTAGGGCTGCAATAAAATTGTCAGGCAGGACTATTGATGGTACGACATCCAAATTGTGATACAGATCTAAATGACCACGATATCATTATCCACCTAGAAAACTAAATTGCTATGCAGGCTTATCGTTACCTCTCACGTTTCAAGTTAATTTGTCACTCCAGACAGATACACGAATACAATGGAACAAAATAACATTCATTCATGGCACAGTTATAGAAAGGACATTTTATACAACAACAACAACAACAACAACAAAAAAAAGTTACATGTGACTTCTTGTCAAGGTTGTGAAAGTATGCAATGCTTCAAAACACTTCTATTCCTTTCACAGAAGTAACTCATGACAAAAATGGATGCTATTTTGTGTTTTTGGAGGTACTTTCCCATTATTTGATACTATTACCAATTTGCTTTCCTCTTAGCAATACTAACCATGTTTGGCAAAGAGGTACTGCTAAATTACACTTAAAAGTGTCAACAAAACAAAGATTTGGCTCATTTTCAAACACAAACTGAAGTGTTACCCCACAGTTGAAACTGAGCTGCATAAATTTTATTCATCCAATGTCCATAAACCTAGATGAGCCGGGTTGCCCAAAAAACGACTGTTTTGAAAAGCTCTCATAGCTAAAAGCTCAAAACAATGGCGGTGATTTGACATTGGTTGATTTGTTCATAGAGTGGTAAATTATTGGTCATTTTAACTGGTCTCCAGAAAATAACATCTGAGCCAAATGACTAAAAGTCCCCTCTGGCAACAAAATTATTATGCTACTGTATATTATTAGTGTGCATGAGCAGTTACTCTACGCATCACTCTAAACAGGTAGTTAAAGGTGAAGTATGTCATTTCTGCGCTACTAGCGTCACCAAACGTGATTTCAAAAATAATGTTTTCAAACCATCTGCCATTGGTCAAACAAATAGGTAGTCCCGCCTTAAACTTTTTGCTAGTCAAGGTGATCAAACAAACAGATCAATTACAAATGTATATGACACATATTATTAAATTAGAATCATATCAAAATTACAGACTTGCTGGTTTTGTAAAAAAAACAACAACAAAAAACAGAAATGCACGTCACCTGCAATCTGAGTGCAGTTTGTTGCTAAACAAGCACACAATGTGTTTACCAAGTGAATTTTTTTTAATACATCTGCATTTAAATACAACTACAAAGCGATTTATACAGATTGTCCACTTAGTTGTAATCAAAACAAAGTTATAATGGGTGTCAAATGTAAAGCAGGACAGTCTGGTGTGTGTGTGACTGGATGCCTCTCCAAGACCCCCTGAGAGCAGCGCCAATGTTAATAACGACAAACAGCAACAAAGCCCATTATGAAAATGAGATCACCCTCTGTGCGGTGAGGACTCCCTGCCAAGAGCCCATACAACAGGCCCCAGGCAGAGTCACACATAGACCCCGTCACCTCTTCCTCCTCACTGACATGCTTCCACAGATCAAAGCCAGGGTTATTGGCCTACATACTTAGTACTAAAGCAATTGAAAGAAAAATAAGAGCAGACGTCAAATTTCATTTGACAAGACTGTACGGTGTTGTTAAAAAAAAAAGTGGGCCAAATGATCAACTTTCTGTCAACATCAGACCGGATCAAATTTGCAAGGGTCATCATAAAGAAATAAGCTCTATTTTACTTAAAGACAAACAAAGCCTATGCCAATGGCCATTCATATTTTCATCAGTTCCATAATGCAAAAAAATAAATAAATACATAAATAAATCTTATTGTCATTAATGTATTATAGGTTTTATGAAATAAAAATATATATAATAAATATATTAGTCATGTGCATGTCAATGCAATAAATCTTAATAGTCATAAAACGTGCATCACCTTAAATCACCTTTTGAAAGTAACGCCGTTTCAAATAAATATTGTATTAGTTACATTGTTACACGAGTAGGGGCCGACAAGTGATTGTTAAAAATGTACTTGTCATTGAATCAATCATTCATTCAAAAGATTTGTTCAAAAACATTGATTCAACAATTAAATAAAAAAGATAAGTCTTATTGAGTCATTGAATCATTCATTAAAACTGTTTTTATATATATATATATATATATATATATATATATATATATATATATATATATATATATATATATATATATATATATATATATATATTTAATTATTTGTAAAAAAAAAAAAAAAAAATTACATGTTATTTTGTTAAGTTGTCTGTTCAGAATCGAGTCGTGATCTCGGTTTTAAACAACAAAAAAATGCCATTCTCAATTTATCCAGAATTGTGCAGCCCTACAGTAAAAATATTTTACAATAAAATAAAATTAAAATCTCTTTCAAATAAATGCTGTTCTTTTTAACTTCAGTGTGATTTCTGAAGGATCATGTGACACTAAAGACTGACTTAATGATGCTGCAAATTCTGCTTTGCATCAGGAATAAATTACACTTGAAATGACTGAAAATAAATTCAAATAGACAACAGTTATTAAAAATTGTAATATTTCACAATATTAATGTTTTTACTGTATCGTTAATAAATGCAGCCTTGGTGAGCAAAATAATCTTACAGACCCCAAGCTTTTGAAAGGTAGTGTAGATTTTATTTTTTCACTATTTTGATTTTGAGGGTAAATCTGACGTGGACGTGCTTTTGTGAGATTCACCCATATGTTCAATGCTTCTGCCAACACTTCACAGCCCTACAGGACACGATCTTGAACTGGCTTGAGGATCTCCAAAATCCAGGGCAGTAGCAGGTGATAAGAGTGAGAGAGTTTGAGCTGCTGAAGAAAGAAGCAGCAGATATCAGGGCACTGAGCATCTGTGGGGTTCTCCAGGAGTCTGTCATCTCCATGAATACCCACCAGACCTTGAAATTTAACACAACGCACAAACACGCATACACACCAACCATCAATCTTCTGTCTTTGTCTCACACCATGCTAATGGTTTACACAGTGAACGATAATATTAGAGAAACACCACTAAATAATTTATAAGAATCTAAATGAAACCAGTATGGGGTATAAAAGTGTTGATCACATTTGTGGACATTTTTCACTGACATGACAAGATGGTCGAAATGGATAGCAGCTTCCAGGGTGTTCAGAGCAACAACAACAAAACTTTTACACAGCAAACAACAAAGACAAAAACTAGACATCAGAGTAGATGGCATTTTTACACAATGGAAAATAAGGCTTTGAGGGACGATTGAAAATGTTGCAGAATTTCATCTAATAATCACAAAATATTTTCAATTATAATTGATAAAAAATAATGTATAATATGTATACTATATATATATATATATATATATATATATATATATATAGAGAGAGAGAGAGAGAGAGAGAGAGAGAGAGAGAGATATATGTGTGTGTGTGTGTGTGTGTGTGTGTGTGTGTGTGTGTGTGTGTGTGCGTGTGTGCGTGTGTGTGCGTGTGTGTGTGTTACATTAAACAGAAGTATTTTAGGAAAAAATTAATAAACATTACAACATAAATCTGTAATAGGGCGGAACATACTCGATAATTTATTTCTCCAAAATGCAAACTCAGAATCAGGGTTATTATCTATAACTAAAACTATTAAGACATTTTTGTTCATTGAAATAACGCTGAAAAAATAAATAAATATTTATATTAGATGAAAAACTTAAATTATATGAAAAAGAAATTGATATAAGTTTAAGCAGAAGTGCTAGAACTACCAACTGGAAATATATAAATTAAAAACTAGAATTTAACTAAAACTTAAAATGAAATTAAAATAAATTAAATGTAAAAAGGAATATTTAAAAAGAACAAAAACTAATAAAAATGACAAAAATCAAAATGTAAACTGAAAATATCAAATAAAAGCAAGTTCATGATATTAATAAAACCATATTATTATACAAATGATACTAAAATAACACTGCTCAGAATGAGATAAAATTATAAAAACAAATTTAAAAGTTAAAAGTCTATAACATTTCATTTTCACGTGTACGGCGTGGTAGAGCACTTTAAAGGGTTATTGTGCTACAATAATAAACAGAGAATCAGGAATATAGCTGTATGGTTATCCAGATATTGTTTAAACATCATAATTCCAATCCACTCATAAGTTAAATAATTAATATTTATGTTCAAAATGACAAACAAAAATGAGGCTGGACCAAAATACAATCAGTTTTAGGGGGCCAATTATTAAAAATGAACAGAATGTGTGTAAATCATTCATAAAAATATTTGTATGCAAACAGTGTAGAACGTTTTCACGTTAACTAATCGTCACGACAATTTGACATCGAACAGACTGTATTTCTATCCCTCACAGCCTCATTTTCATTCACGCTAAATTAAATGCGGTGCCGGTAACACTTTATTTTACAGTGTCCTTGTTACATGTTACATGTACTTACCATAGTAATAACAGTAAATTACATGCAACTAACCCTCAACCAAATCCTAATCCTACCCTAACCCTATAGTAAGTGCATGTAGTTGCTTAATATTACTCAGTACTTAAATATATAATTCCACTGTAACAATGACACCTTAAAATAAAGTGTAACCATGGTGCTACTCTGCCTAACAGCTGTATGGTCAATATCCCTTATAACCCTTAGGCTATATACTGTCCTGACCGAGACACACTCGACATCGTCCAGATAATATCCGTGCTTAAAATACAAAGGGCACAGGAATGGAATTAGGGGAAATTAACAGAGTAAATATTAATTAATGGCTTTTTTTTGCTAATTATTGAGTGTATGGAGGGTAATAAAAACAATTAGAAATTTAATTATGAGGTCCATTTTTCATCTTTATTACGGGAGGGCTTCAGCTCTTCTGCAGCAGTTGTGTTTCCACAGCATGCTGCCAAACCTCAAGCTAAGACTGACAGCATAGTGAACATGACAGAAAAATTAAGTATTTATGTGGGCTGCTTGAATTGGGCCTGTCAGCATTCCTACAGACTCTGGCCGTGATTGAATGAAAATGTTAAACGCCTCAATTTCTCCTATCATATTCCCAGAGGGATTCCAACTCTTCTTCTTCTTTTTTTTTTTTACCCAGAATTCCACTGTGAGAAAGCCTTCAAGGACTTAAGTTATGTATACCCATATTTACATATGCCCCTCAGAAGTGTTTGTTCTTTTAATACTTTCAACATACTTGCATAGCAAAGACAAACTTCACTCGCCAATGAGAGGGCCTTTAGCCAGTGCTGCCATCTAGTGCATGCAATGTTAATTACAACCCAAATTATACAACAAAAAATATATTTTAAGTGCCTCCCTTACTCATTTCAAAAAAGGCTTAAGACAAATCAGTCTTAACATAGATAAGCAATTTATAAACCACAATTACCACATAAAATAAACCGATGAAATAAGGTAGCCTCACTAATTAGCTTCAGGAATCATCCCAGTCTTACAACATCTACGCCTCCATAGTGAAATTTAGCTCTCTATACATTTATAACATTATACGCTAAAAAGCCTTTTTATGGTACATCCATAATGTGCTGTTATGTCATAAGAAAAGCATGCACTTAAATAGGTCCCAAAAAACATATACACACACACACACACATATACATATACATATATACATATACATATAGATATATATAGATATATATATATATATATATATAGATATAGATATAGATATATAGATATATAGAGACACACAGACACACATATATATATTCAGTCAAGGTTAAGTCTCTACCTTAAAATGCTCCTAAATCAACTGAATATGTGAATTAATGTCCAAGCAAGGACCCATAACACCGTATTCTAGAATTTAATATTGTGTGCATCTAGCATAATTGTTTAATAATTAAAAAATATTCAATGCTACTTCATAAAAGTAATGTTTCTGGAATGCTGTATGCATTTAGGAACCCTTTATTCCCCATATCCTCAGCGGACGCATCTGCGTGACGCCTTCCAGATGTAACATGAATCAGACGATGTGAATACCGCCTTAAAAGTGTTTACAATTCCTTCGTCCTTAATGGCACAGCTGAGAAACTCCTAAAATCAACACGGTTTGTCCTCAATCCATGGACACATTCTCTTGCCGCCTGCTTGTTGGCTTCATTTTGAAAAGATGAGTACAATGCAACATCTGTGTGACTTTTGGCACGCTCTCCACCATTTCCTGACAGTGAATCAGCATCTGATCGTAATGAAATGCACCGCTCTCCCCCCGGCAGCAGCCATCAGCTCCCACATTATCTGATACTCGGCTAGATCATTTGTAGCGCTATTGAACACATCATCTGCCTGAATCTCATGCTTGTCACAAAGTACAAGGACACCAATTTGTTACCATGTGCCCATAATGGTAATCTAGGCAGATCGTTCCACGCAGTTACTCCATCGCCCCAGGGAGAGTTCCTGACCAGCAAAACCCATCTGAAGTCTATGTTTTTGTTAGACAAAGCTGGCATGGTCAGTGTTGGGGTACTAATCATTTAAATGAATAGGCTAGTATTTATCTACACTTCAAGCTACTAACAAAAACATTGAACGTATATAATAGAGCAATACTACACACACACACATATACATATATATAAGTGCTCTGTTTTTATTTTGAATTTTTTTTACCATAATTTTGCCCAGAGGCCCACAGATTTTGTGCTTGTTTCCTTTCAGGCTACATCATGACTAAGTAATGAGAAGAACAATAACACTTGCAAATGAATATCTTCTATTTGAATCCTTTTAACATCCCAGTTCCACTGAAATCAGCAACAAATAAAAATAATACAGTACAGCATGGCACTAGCAATGCCCAGGTCATGGGTTTGATTAGCAGTGAATGCATTAACTGATAAAAAAATAAATAATAATAATAATAATAATCAAAAAAACACTCATATCATGCATTGTAAGTTGCTTTAAAAACATCTGTCAAATGCATAAAGGTATGTAAATATAAAAATCAGATGACACTGTTTAAATTATGCAATAAGTATGTTTATCTGGCTTAGAAATATAAGACAGCTTGGTGACTGTAAATACAATTAAAAATTCAATTCCATTTTTAAAACACAAAAACAGTGACAAAAGTATAGTTAAAACAACACTAACAAAAAAACACTGATGCTGTATACGAGGACAATATCTTATAGATAATCAGATGAGACTTCAGGGTGGGCGATATGACGATATCTAACTGAATCTCTCCCTTTTTTGACCAGTGAATTGCTTAATTATATGAACCAACTTTCCAAACCTACAAATCATAGTGTTTTGCACTCGGCTAAAGCTGTGGTGTATTTCGGAGTTAATTAGTTTGCATCAAGTGTGCCGCACAAGTCCTGAAAAGTGAAGTCAACGCATTTTGATCGCCCCCTGGTGGCTGGCTGCAGTATAGGTCATAAACCCCGCCCTCTCCATTTAATCGAATGGGATGCAAGCCAAACCTAAAAAAAAATCAATTACACTTCAAATAATATTATTCCAAAGACAGTTTTTTTATGTAATTTTAGGTAGTTCTTATCACGCAGAACTGCACAGACTCGGGCTCCAAATGACGTAATCGGCAATAACCATTTCTGGGATATTTTGGCTTTATTTTTCTACGGTGGAAGGAAGCGGTGAAAAGCTTTTTGTACAAACTATGGTTTGCATCAACCTTTGAGGTCACTTCGCTCCAATGATCAGCTGTGTCTGACGGTTCCTCGATCTCGCCTGAAACGTACATTTTCGGTGGCAGCTCCTAGACTTTGGAATGAGCTTCCATTGTCCTTAAAAACATATCCCACAATAGGGGCATTTCAGGGGGGCCTTAAAAAACAGTGAATTCCTTTAGATTTAAATAATGTATTATAAATTGTACTGTCATTTCTTTTGTCAGTCTCCGTTCTGTTTTAATTGTATTTTTGGCTCCATGTATGAATACCCTTGTAACCTCTATGTACAGCTCTTGGGTACCCATTGTTGTTTTTTGAAAGCGCTTTAGAATTAAAGTTGAGTTGTGGAGTGTGAATGCAATAAAATAATGCAAAATATAGTGAAGTTGCATTTTGTAATGCAACAATGCTATTCGTTGAAAACCGTAGGTCATTACTGGGACTTTTTTGAAAATATTCTGTACTACTATCAATGCTACTGAGATAATACAAGTATCATTGCTACTTTTAGTAAGTTACTCCCCTGAAATGGACCGATTCAAAGAATACACCAATGGACCCGACTCAAGTGATAGACCCCAAAAGAAGGAAAACCTCCAGGCAAACAGAAGCCAGAGGAACACCTAATTTCATTCATCAGAACAAGACGTCATGCTCAACATCCAATAAAAAGCGATTGCAGATTACTACTTGTCTTGCTGTGCAGCAAAAACAGGAACTAGCACAGCCTTCAGAGACTTCTCAGAACAGATTTAGATAATGTTGTTTATAACTAACAGGCAAAGTGGAAGCTAATTGGCTGCTGCAATGACACAAGGCCTGCGTAAAAAAAAGCTCTTACCCCATGGCTGTACACAACAGGGTAAAGGTGAAATTTGTTCCGATTTCACTGGAACTGAGATGTTTTGAAAGGAAGAATTAAAATAGAAGGCATTCATTTGCAAGTGTTATATTGTTCTGCTCGTTACTTAGTCATGAGGTCGCCTTGGGGAATATACACACGCACGAAATATGTGGGCCTCTGAAAATTCGGAGCAGGAACTTAAAAATAAATAAAACTCATAGCACTTTGACTCAGTCTTACTTAAAGTGCAGCTATTTCCACATGAGTGTCCATCTGTTGTGCACTCCCTTTTATTGACGGCACATTTGGTGCCCCATTACAACTCATTCTGCTTTTTCCCAGCCTACATCTGGCTTTCTGGCTGTTGTTTTGTATTTTTCCCCACTTTGTTATCTTTGATGAAGCCATTTCAGTTTGCAGTGTGATTGAGTCCACTTAGAGTTGAGTGACATTGCAGGAAAAAAAGAGAGAAATATCAGCTTTTCTGTTCAAGTGCAAGATAGCCAGTACACAGCGCCCTGGAAAAACTCCCAAGCATGAAGCCATTCAGCAAACACCTTTATCCAAAGTAGCATTCCCCCTGGAGCAACTTATAGGATTAAGTGCCTTACTCAAGAAAACAATGATGATGGCTTACATAGGAGTCTATGATTTACGGAATCGCAGTACACAGTCATAAAAATGAAATTTACTGTATAACATGGAATGGAATTTGGCACAAATTTGATTAAATAAATCAAAAGTAGGGCTGCACACTTAATGATATCATGATCTGGACAAGTGTCTATTAATATTAAACAGCAAAAAGAATGCTGTTGAAACCTGAGACTGAAGCCTGCGTGTTCTACGCGTCTCAGTTTTGTGTACTACACATCATCAAGCATGAGTGAGCCTCGTGGTGTTTTTAGCGTCTGCCATCTCACTACGACACTCCACATGAACTTCATCTCCAGAGCTGCTTTGAGAGTTTACTTTGAGCATTTCATTTGATAAAACTTCTCAAAGGTCTTCATTACAACCCAGCAAATCCCAGTAAATTATGAGAGAAAATGTATCACTGTTTTATAACAGAATGCAACAAGTTTATTAAAACATTCATATACAAATATTATTATCACACAATTGTTTGTTTTAAATGAAAAAGTACATCTCTGTGTGCAGCACTTTATTTGTCAAAAATGAAACAAATTCATTTTAAAATATCGATTATATTGTTAAAGTTTTATGCATTCTTTTTATTACCACTGTTTTCGATATCACATTCGTATTAAACCATAAAGCACAAAAGCTCAAAAACAGGGCACTTTCATAGGGCACTATTATTGTAAAAATTTATAAATTATTAATTTGTACAAGAAAACCGAATACAGAAATTAAAATGGAAAACAGAAAAAAAAAAAAAAAAGGAATTTGACAAATAAATAAAACAAACTGGGCCCTACTTACATGTAAGGGTTCAAACAAGCAACCGTTTGGTTACCATTTAGGATCTTAAACCACTCTGCTACACTATCCTCCAACTTTCCAAGTCATAAAGCCGTTGAAATTATTGGCTTCTCTTCTGTTTCAGCTGTCTAAAGATGTGGTCGTAAAAGCAGAATCGAATAGTTAACCAAGCCTTTCATTCAGTTCCTTTAGTCCGTCCTCTCTGACATTGCGACCCCTCCCATGTCTCCTCCTATAACGCCTGCACTTGTCAGCATGTCCATGACGATCTGATATGAATTATTCATTAGGGTTAAGTAAGCTACATTTAATTTCCAAATCAGCTGCTCACATTCCCTTTAATGATATGCTAATAGCTAAGGAGACTCAATTCCCGCAGCAGCAGTCCCTCAGACTGGGAAAGTGTTTAGGATTGCATAATCACACCACGATAAGCGTTGCATTAGCCTTTATGTTTTCCTGTCTGCCGTGTCCTGTTCTATCTCAGTCAGCAGAGTTAGCAGAACAATAATCTCTTGGAAACATGAGGTGTGCTAAAGCACATGCATATATGTGCAGAGCTAAGTGCTTTTTATTAGCTTATAGGTTTTAAGCTTCAGGAAAACACACTCTGTTCACCGAATAGATCATACTTTCTAAGGGAACGGGAACTTGTAAAGCACAGGTTAATTTACATTTAAAAAAACGTGGCTTTGATTTTAGCCGAGCATTATTACACAACTTGAAAACTTTTGATCTTCTAAACTAGCCAGTTTCTACCACACCAAAGGTGTTCTGCACATATGACTTTCTTTCCTTCAACCGATCCTTTTCTTTGATATTAGCCCCTGGACACCCGAGAGAGGGACAAAAGTTTTGTTAATGCAGTTTGTTCCATTTTCCTTTTTTTTGCGGCCAGTGTTAGTGTGATAGAGAGGGAAACAGAGAATGTGTGTGTGTGTGTGTGTGTGTGATGTGTGTGTGTGATATATATATATATATATATATATATATATATATATATATATATATACACACACATACATAGTATACACACACACATACATACACACACATATATAATTACATACATACATATACACACACATACACACACACTTATAATTATCTACATCTATAATATTTGGTACTATTGTCATGGTAAATACACAATAGTAATATGAAGTGTTGATAAAACATATGGACACTGATCCTAAATACAATGAACTTCATACTTGCATGCAAATTCTTGCCAGCTAACAAACGACATACTAGTTACATAATTAATTGGTACTTTTTGGTAATTACACGACTTAGCAACGAAGTTGCTTGCTTGCAGTTTTAACCGCAAAAACGTGTTCTGAGTGAACAGGCCCTGGAGACAAGAGGCCTTTTTTTTTTAATGGATGTCAATGAAGGAGAGGCTTCACTACACTGAATAAACCGCTTTTGATGGCTTATCTTCAACATGTTTGCTGTTACAAAACAGGGTTCACAATCTGCAATCTACAAAAACCTATAATCTATAAAATCGCATTTTAGTAAAACATGACTATGTTTGAACTGCTTTAAAGGTTTTTTTTATCATTTTCGTTAAATATTTGAGTAACCAATACTTACATTGATTAAACTCTAATCCGGCATTTTCTCTCAAGAAAATCCAATTGTTACTGGCGCACAATGAATCTTGGGATAGGTTAGTTTGCGAAGGGTCCATGGCCTGGGAAATGAAGGACGCATTTGCAGGCAGCATTCGAAGGAGCCTTACAATTCGGACAGCGTTGGCCACATCGCTGTGACGCAATCGGCCTTGAATTGGGACACAGCTAGTGTCTTGCAAGAGAAACAATGATTGGAATAGATGTGTTGTAGATCAGTTTCCAAACTTACTAGTCCTTCTAACTTTCATAAAGGCAAAAGTTCCTAAAAAAGGCAGCAAGGGTTTTCCCTCGGAGCTAGGGAAATGAATATATGGCTCATCCATATGTTCAGTTTTCCAGGCTGTAGCAAAACTATGAACTGATGAGCACAGCATTGTTCTTTCATGTGTGCAATCCACTTCTGCATCCTTCATTTTCTCTCTATTTCCCAAAAGTAATTTCATTAGTTCAGATCTAGAGATGATGAATGCCACCTGTTGCACTTTGAAATATACTTTCTGAAACTTTTTATAATTAGCTGGCCACAATCCCTTGTTACTACCACCCAATGAGGATGTTTTCAACAAATGGAAGAAGATGCCGATTTATTACTTTAATGCCTCAAGCGCTGAAAGGGGTCTTCCTGTCCTCAAGTGACCTTCAATGACAACTAACCAAGTCGATGGAACTGCACGCCACAATTTCAAGCTAAATCATAAAGAAAATCAAGAGCAACGGTGTTCACAAAATCAATTTTATGCTAACTTCATTTGCATGTCCGTAGCAGCCCATCCTTCTGGCTGCGATGAAAATACAGTATCGGTGCAAACTAAAAAACGATGATGAATTAGACGTCTAAGAGCACGCCTGAGCTAATGATAATCCGAAGGCGGAAATCTGAGATGACCTTCAGCGAGCACCTGCACATTAATCATCCAGTGATACAGCCAGCCTTTCATTATCAGCCCCCGTATGATAGGTGCATTCCTAAACGACTGTGATCTATTACATCATCGCAATTAACAGTGCGGGCTGGTGGAGGAGCAGAGAGACTTGTGGGCTAGAACGTGGCGTTACAGGTGGCCACGTCAATGAGGTTGAGGGTCTAATAGCACATTGCATAAAAAAAAAAAGTGTGCAAAGAATAACGTTTATGGACTCAGTCAACAATTCTCTCCTTCAGGAGAAGAAAAAAAAACATTCTTCTTACAGTACCTCGGCTGCATTCTGTTAGAGTGGCTGTTTCTGATTTTGTTAAGGTCTCTGCCAACAAACACTCAAGGCTTGATTTTCTCTCCAATGCTTCAAGCCAAGATGCTGACTTACTTGGAACAACAACCTGTGCGAGGAACAGATGAATCATTTAGACAAGGAGGAAGAGAATGGTTGTAGAGTGAAAGTGAAAAGAACGGAAGTGGGAATAGACTGCTTTCTCTCATCAACAGTGTTTTCCCTTAAAGGAATGTGCCAAGCCGCTCAATCCAAATTCCATTTTTCCCACAATCAGATTACTGTCAATCCTCTTTCTTGCTGCTCACTAGAACCAGGAAGTCTCGGCTACAGCGTCGCTACATCAATGTGGTGCCAATGCTTTGTTTTTTGGAATGTTCAAGGAAAGAAAGTTCACAGTCCAACCCAAAGCAGACCACCAACATCCTGGTTTTTGTGAGAAACTTGCGAAGTCTTCAGAAAGATAACAATAAGAGAGCTATAGCTGTTCTAATCCTGTAATCAGTCTCAGACCCCGGTACCGCTCTGCTTCAGCAGGAGGGTCATGAGGAGGACGTTTAGGCTTCTCTGGAGGAAGTCATGTGGAATAAGCCCTCGCTAGTCTAATCTGCTGTGCAAATGCCTCTGAGGGCTGTCATGGACTTTGAGACCTCTGCAAACAATCACACTTATACATACATAAACAAGATGTACTAGCCAAAAAGGCAAAGACGCAGCAACATTTCAACAACAACATAAAATGTACCAACAAACATATACAGTGCCTTCATATCATTGCTCAGTCAAACTCTCTGGGCAACAGAAATTGATGTAAAGTCATCCTTAAATAAATAAATGGGGGAAACAAATGTAAATAAAAAATATCGCACAATTAAATGTGAAAACAGCCTCGGATAAGATTACAGCAGGTTGAAGGACAGTGATCTGCCTTTTGCTAAAACAATAAAATTACAAATTAAAAATAATAGTTTTTGAACTACTATGTAACTTTTTTTACAACCTCAACCAAGGGGCAGGGGTCCACTAGTGGGTCTCAGTAAACTTGCAAAAGGGCAGAAAATAAAGTATTACAATTAAAACACCACAAATATGTCAATGAGCTGTATGCACAAGCTATGTAGCAAATCTATGTCGATATAGCAAGTATTTTTACTGTTTGTTTGTTTGTTTGTTTGAAATTAGCTAAAGCAACACAATTGCTATACATTTCACTATACAACTTAATTTAATTGTCTTCAATCCACTTAAATATTTAAAATGGAAGTTTACTTTATCCATTTATGTTGGGATTACATGAATGATTGATGCTGCATTAACTGAAACTGGGCGGAGGATTTTTAGTTCCCAGCATTCTTTGCATATGGCTGGATCAGGAGAGTAAATGTGAAATGATTGTGTTATTTAATGTGTTTTTGAGTGAAGGGAAATACCTGTTAAGGTCAGTTACGTTTGGCATTTAAAAGAGTTTCCGTTATGTTGAAATTTGGTAACCACATGTGCTGAAGAGTAGACCTTATGGTTAGGTTGTGGATGGCTGCATGTAAGACTATAATGCTACGTCATCCAATGAGCAAAAGGTTTGCTAATGCCAGTGCAGTAACAAGTATCGGATACACTTTATTTTAAGGTAATGTATACATTGTGCTGCTAACTCAAATAAGTACTATTGAAGGGATGGTTCACTTAAAAAATGGTTCACTTTCAGTGCTGATTCTGACACTTTATCTCTGTGACATTCACGCAATGATTCACATCATCTCCTCAGATTGTTCGGAAGGTATTCGGTCAACCACGATAAGACACATAACCTCTCCTCAACGAAGACCCCACAGAGGGCAAGATATCATAGAGCAAGACTATTTTCTGAGCAGTGGGTGGAAAAAGTGCATTTTACAGCAGTGCCTCTCAGCGCCAGGGAAAACAGATTACATCCGTTTGTGCTCCGATGCCCGCCTGACAGCAGCAGTGCCTGGTACACCTGCCCTCCAACTTTGAGTGCATGCATTATTCAGCATCGCTACAGCTCTGCATGCCACCGGTGTTGTCGTCTAAAACTGCGGGCATCCATGTGCCGTAATCAAAGCAGGCCAGTGAGCAGCTTGTCTCGCTGCGATATCCTGCAGTTTCTACATGATAGTTTTGGAGAGACTAGGAGGAGGAGGGGGTGGCTCTAGTTTACAGATTCACCTTCATTTTTGTGGTTTAGGTACTATAACAGCCACTGGTAGTTGTTTTAAAGTGCAACTTTAATAGTCTAAATAATAATAACAAAACTAAACTTGATAACTTATTTTTAAACTTATTTTCTTTCCTATTATTTCACTTACTAATAGTAATAAATAAATACAAATAATCACTGTAAATAATCACTATAAATAATATGAAATGTTACATCATTTAAATATTTAGAAATCATATACAATGTTGTCTGTTCTGAAATCTAGAAAATTGTGAAATAATGCATCCCTCTGAGTTCTTGTCATCATGGAGTTATGCATAATATTCCCTAACTAAATGTATGTCCATCATTAAAAACATTTGTCAACTGAAACAAATGAACAAATGCTATTTTAATTTGTTTTAAATTAAGTTTTAATGAACCATTTACAAGTGCCCAATCTTTAAATGGTTCCTCTACTTCAAAAAGAAAGGAAATAGGATCTGCAACTAATTATATTATAGTGTGTGTGTTCTTATGGCTTATGAGGACACAAATGTGTATAATGACATGGGTATTACAACATAAACATGGTTTGAGGACACTTCCTTTGTCCTTGTAAACCAAATGGCTTTAAAAAAAAATACAAAAAAACATAATTAACCAGTGTTTTTGTTTTGTTTTTTATTCAAAAACAGCCAAAAGCTTTCCGTGATGGGCAGATTTAGTGGTAGAGTTAGAGGGGGATAGAATATACAGTTTGTACAGTATAAAAACCATTACGCCTATAGTCCCCGCAAACCCCATATACATACGAGTGTGTGTGTGTTTCTATATATAAGGTGTTACTAATCAGGCACTGCAGTCTTGAGTTTGGGTGTCACCAATGTTCTCAGGTGGTCTTTCCAGGGGTAGATAACAGACGTAATCTCTCTCTCATCTGGCTCTCACTGCTGGGCTCTTTTCTTTGGAGCCACACTGACATTGCAGGAAAAAGTGGTTTTCCTTGCTATTGATAGAATACATTATCAGGAGACATCAGCTGTGGGTTAAAAGGGCCAAAAGCATCTATTTAAGAAATACCAAACTGTGGACCCAGTGATTTCTCACTCCCCAGGAATACTTTAAGTAGTAGATTTTGCCACATTTGACTGCAAATTATGTGCCAGCGCAGTGTGGAGAATCCAGGGAAAATGCGTGCAAATTTATCATGCAACATCCAACAGCAAAGATTATATGACAGAAGCAGCAGAGGATCGTCAGACTCAGATCTATAGGTTTCACACTGCATATAAAGCCAAATTGTGTTTCAAGAAATGGGAAATTTAGTGCAGAGGAAAACAGCTGATGCTGTGGGGGGGGGGGGGGGGGGGGGGGGGGGGGGCAGCAAGATGTATCTCAATGGTCAAAACATCTGCAAACTGATTGCTGTGGACTGTCAGCTATAATAGGGATATGTTCAATGATATTGGGGGGGGGGGGGATATCGCGGCGCAAGCCATTGAAATGAATGTGTTTCATAGCGCAGCGCGCGCATGCCGCGTCCTGTTGTAACAACATGTGAAAAAAACTACAAAGTTTGCTAGGACAAAAAGACCGTTAATCGAGCGGTAAAAAAATTGACGCCGTTAAAATGGGTTTGCGTTAACGCCGTTAATAACGCGTTTAACTGACAGCCCTAATATATATATATATATATATATATATATATATATATATATATATATATATATATATATATATATATATATATATATATGTATATATATATATATATATATATATATATATATATATATATATATATATATATATATATATATATTAAAATAGTAAACAGTTATTTTTTCAATTTATATTTCACAATATTACTGTTTTTACTGTATTTCGATCAAATAAATGCAGCATTGGTGTACATTTAAAAATACCCCAAATGTTTATACTGAGGATATTACTTGTGAGTACTTGTTGAGAAAAGTGAGTGGATTATGAATAGTGGGGTTAAAAAAATGGGGCTTTGTGACATCCACTGCGAAGGAAAGTCATTTCAGAGGTTGAGGAGGTTGTTACATTTCAATCAAGTTTGTTTAATGAGCTATACAACATGGAAACAGAGTAGATATTTGAACTGATTAAAAATAGATAAAAATGAGCGATTAATCGCGAGTTAACTACGACATTAATGCGATTAAATCGCTTGACAGCACTATATATATATATATATATATATATATTATACATACAAAAGTGGAATCTTAAGCAGCCATTTATCCCGTCTTCAGTGTCACATGATCCTTCAGAAATCATTCGGATTTGGTGCTCAAGAAAAATGTATTATTATTAGTATTATCCAGGTTGAAACTGTTGTGCTGCTTAATATTTTTGAGAAAACCGTGATACAAGATTCTTTGATTAAAGGGATAGTTCACCCCAAAAATGTTGTCATCATTTTTGACTTCCATAGTATTTTTTCCCTCCATGCTATGGAAGTCAATCATTTGTTCTTTTACCCATATTCTTCAAAATATCATTTGTGTTCAGCATAAGAAAGATACTGGTTCATACTGGTTTGGAACAACATGTGGGTGAGTAAATGATTTTTGGTTGAACTATCTTTTTAAAAGAAAGTTCAAATAAACAGCATTTATTTGAAATAAAAATATTTTCTCACTTCTGATCAATTAAATGCATCCTTGCTTATATTACTTAATAAAAGTATTAATTTCTTTGCAAATAAAGAAAAAAGTACTGCCCCCAAACTTTTGAATGGAAGTCTAGGCCACATTCATGCTGACAAGATTATTATAAAGCACAAAAAGTAAAACCGTCTAGTAATAATCATTACGTCACACAAAAGTGAGTAGTGATTTAATTGCTGAGATGGAAAGCACTTGGTAGGCATAAAGAGCAGGTGGTCTAGTCTGCAGAGAGCAGAGGCATGGTTAACTGTGTGGAACGCCCCTCATTACATGAGTCACACGCTGTGGCCATTACAGAGCCGCAACACCTGGGAGCTCCCCCATTATCCCTTGCAATGTTCTCATGGAGCAATGAGACATGCTTGTCCTTCTGCAAATCATCTAGTGAGTGCTCCCCCAAAAACCATCCCCCTTCCCAGATTTTAGAGCTGAAATATGACAATGCGCAAATGTGGTGATACCAAACTAGGATTTGAATCATGAAAACGCACTATAGCAAGGACTTTGATCAGCTAAACAATGAGACACAGATAATTCAATTACATTCAATAAAATTTTGAGGTCATGTATTTAAATGTAGCTAGTATGTACAGTCTGGTGCCATTTGTTTATTGTGCATTTTGTCATATATATTAAAAAGAACACTGAAAAAAGGCACAAAAAATGTTTTGTATAAATTCAAATCAGTTTGTTTCAATTAATAACTTTTATTCAACAAAGTATGTTATCACACAAAAAAAAAACAGACTCACAGCAGAAGGTATGGACTCCATAGCAGCTTTCATTGGCCAAGGACTGATAGGATTGATAGGTAAAGTAACCAATCACTGTTTGTTTTGTTCAGCATCATGTTTTAGGAGCGTGAAAATGTAAAGTCGATGTCCCTACAATAACACACCGGCATGTAAAACTCTTGGATGTCTTTTAAAGAATCTATGCCGTGAACTTCACATATCCAGCATTTAGTTGATCCTGTTAAGCGCTCATTGTCACAGTTGTAAACTTAATGGCTTTCTTCCATGAGGGGGTTTGGCGTTGCAGCGTCTTTGTTTCCAGGTGGACCGTTAACGAACGCGACACACACATCTCCTGGAAATACTGCAGAATTCAACCAATCAGATGACGACTTCGAATTCCAATTTTGTTTGCTTTATATATCAACGGTCTGTGGGCATGACATCTGAGGCTAAGACTAGAAAATTGCATACTCAAAACTGATGTGTTCAATGGTAAAAATCACATTTTGAAAAATAATACTAAATGACTAGCATATTCACTTAATATGTATCGTTTGCAGTAATATGCAAATGCAAATGGCGCATGTCCAAAATACTGTGGTATTACTATGGTAAATGTGCAGAACAACAGAATAACCATAGTATCATGTCCAATAAGCATGGTACTGTAGTATCACAGAAGATCAAACGCCCACAAAACAAGGTATTTTTAGGTGTATACTATTTAAAAGACTTTTAAACCTGTTCATTTGTACAACTGTCCACAATGCAGTAAAACATTAAATGAGAAAAATCTAAGCAAGAATGATCCGAAACAACCTACGACCAGTGAGCTGAATCACCTAGTGAGAGAATAATTAGAAGCCAAATCTCTCCTCTATATTAAATCAGGGGCCTGCATTAATTCTAATCAGCGTGTGTAGCCAGGCTTAACTGCGGGCCCCGAGGGGGAAGGAAAACGGCACCCTATCCTCCGTACCCGGGCCTGGCAGAGAGTGCATCTGGCTCGGACCCTGCTCTTCAGGGTTCAGCGCTTCCCTCCAGCGACTGCCATCAGCGCTCAGACTCACACACACACACAGGTGAGAGACTGCAACCTTTCCCTGCACCAGCTGTTTAACTGTACCTGACGGAGCTGTTCAAATGGCCTTTATACACAGGGGTGGAAATGGCACAAGAATTATTGCCTGGCATTTGCAGCTATGATCCTACGAACAGCGAGCCAGATTGTTTAGGGTGTTTTTAATTTCAGGTGTTTGAAAGTTTGATCAATGCATAAATAATGAGATTGCATGTTGGTTATTGACTTCAATGCTGTCATATTGGTTTGAGTAATGTGTTGTTTGGATGACATTTAATAAAATATGATTACACTACATGTAATTTGGGATTACATGAACACAGAAACACGGCATAAAAAGAGTAAAAACCGTTGTGTATGTGCAAGGACATCGCTAAAAATCATGGAGCCCGAGAATATGGCACACTGCTTATTTCACTATATACCCATACAACACAGTGGCTCCTGAAACAGTGTACAGGTTAAGATTGTTCAGGCCTTCTCTGGATCTCTTTGTAGTAGTAAATTATGCAGTTCATAGAATTAGCACATATTTAGCATGCTTTCAAAGGCAAAAGCACAACATGAGATGCCCATTCATCTCTAGGAAAGTTTATTTACAACAGGACCAGATCATTCCTTTCTTAAAATGAGGATATTCAAGAAATAATTCCACGTCAGACCTGGACATACTCAAGAGAACCCAGACTTTCCAGTCTACACTTTCCTATCAAATGAAGCCCAAAAGAAATCAAATAAATTGTCCACACAGCAGATATTCCTGATGACCCGTCACCACCAAGACAAAGAGTTTTACCTTTGATTTGACAGCCCAGTACTCCTCTGTCCCATACTGTACATCTCTGAGAGTGGTGAGGTAGTCATAACTGATGACAGCTGTCTGAAAACATTCATTCCAGAGACAAAGATGAAAACTGTGAATAAAAACTGCACACTTGACAGAAAAAAATATTGATTAAAAATAAACTGTATTTGCACTATTTTTAGTAATTCAATTACCGTGACTCAAACTCAAAAAGTAAATGTATTTAATATAAAATAAATATTTAACATGAAATTAATATTTAGCCTGTTAACTGCCAGGCCCATTTTACAACTGGCATTAAGATGCATTTTGATCTATCGGCAGTTTCACGGTAGCTTGGCATGCTTTTTTATTTGCCTTTTTCTCCATCACATATTTTAGTAATCACCATAAATTGGGTATCACATTCATCCTGTGAAACCATTTTGAAATTGAACATTGTGTTATCATGGAAAAGGTACTTTAAAACCTATTAGTCTCGCGTAGCCAGACCTTCAGACTGACGGCTGAAGGTCTGGAATTCATAGCAGCTTTCTTTGGCCAAGGCCCGCCCATAAGGCTGTTTGACCGACATGTAAAACAACCAATTACAGTTCGTTTCGTTCAGCGTCACGTTTCGGTGCGTGGAAATGTCCCCACAACAACAGACCTGCGTGCAACAAGTCAGTCAGCATAGAAAATCAAAGAAGGAGAAGAAAACTTCAAGAGTCTTTCCCGTGAACCTCGCATACTTTTGAGAATTCTACGTTTAGCTGATCTTGATAACTGCTCATTGTCACTCATGTAAACACAACAGTTTTTCTTCCGCAATCACACGTCTGCGCTTTGTTACCCGGCGGACCGAAAATAAACACGACACTCGCGCCCACCGGAAATCCGATAAAATTCAACCAATCAGATGACGACTTCGACATTCCTGAAGTGTTTCCAGTTAAGTGTACCATACGCATCAGACGTTTAGCCAACGTTCCGTGGGCGTGACGTCTGAGGCTGAGACTAAAAACCTATTAACAGGCTACATTTTTATGATATCAAATTGGAACACAACATGGTTAAACGTATGACTTTGATTTTCAAGCAATTATTTTGTAAAATACTTTTTTTGTATAAAATATTTTTGTTTTTAGTTCAGAATACATTTGACTTACAGTAAACAAACATTATCACTTTTTATACTTTCAGTCTTCTTTGAAAAGAGACAATCCTTAAGTTTGTAGTATTCAGAATTATTAAAAGTTTAATGAATTAAAAGTGTGAAAAATATTTATTCATGTTTACCGTTGCAGCTGCCCTCCCAAATCTGACAATGCTGAGATCATTGAAGTCCACATTTTTGCTGTACAGGTAAAATCCTGATGATGTGATCACTGCAGCGGCAACAGATGATACCTTCAGTAGCCGAACAGCCATGTGAGGAACTGCAAAAAGACAGAGAAACATTATCTATCACCATTAAGCAGCTATCCTTGTAGTAAGCATACTCAAAACATCAGCAGATTTAAAAACAAACAGTAAATCCCACACAAATCACT